>OX155971.1:9699686-10218477 GCA_944548615.1 Micropterix aruncella | reverse complement strand
ATTTGGGCATTTTTTAAAGTCGTAATCCCAAATATTATTAAAATTTTCTATATTAAGGGCCAAATTAGACATATATTTTCATATAAATACGTAGATAATTTATAAAACTGTATGTATTAACTACTTCTAATATGATATAACATTTAATTATATACTTACGTAGTTATGTACGTATTAACACAAGTATAAAATATATTGACGATTTTATTTGTTTATTTGGGGGAAAGATTATGTATGTAAAAAGTGACAACAACTTTTACATATTTTTATTTATTTATTTATTAATTTGTATCAAACATAATTATAAAACTCATAAAAATGGTCATACCAAATAATGGTGCGAAGAAACAACGGCCCACATCCTCATGACCATGCTCAGCGTATACCCAACTAGGCCAAATATAGCCTGTATCTGGGCATACGACTTACTTTCTGACATAGGTGGAGAAGCCTAACTGTCGTAGGTACTCATATAGATACATATACACATACACACATACATATACATATACATACATACACAAATATATAAATATAACGATCTAAATATATTATAGTATTATTCTTTTGCATTATATTACAATATAGTACATTTTGTTTAATATCTTATATCATATTATATAGTATAATAGTAAAGTTATGCAGATATATATATATATATATATATATATATATATATATATATATATATATATATATATATATATATATATATATATATATATATATATATATATATATATATATATATATATATATATATATATATATATATATATATATATATTACCTCATGTCTCGCAATCAAAAAGGCAAACTCGGATAAAACTAATAGAATAAAATTAAATAGAATAACCTTATTGTTGTATAAAAACATTACTTAATGAATATGACACTGGTTTTATAAAAAAAGACAATGTATGCACAAATTTATTTTATTTTATTTTTATTTTATTTTATTAATTTTAGGAATCTTACAGCTAGGTATACGGTTATTACAAATTAATATGTATATAAGGCCAATTACAAGGTTCCACAAGTAAAAATGTATGAATAGATATATAAAAGGGGGAGAAAAAAAAGAAAAACAGGTAGACTAAGAAAAAACTAAACAAAATAGAACAAAGGATTAGCCAAAGAAGGCATCAGCCAGTAACTTCTTGAGCTGCTGGACTGACATATTAAATAAGTCAATGTCATATTGGGTAGCTACATCATTGAAACTTTGGCTTGCTCTCAATAGATAACTGTTTAGCCTGTAATTGGTGTTAGCTCTGGGGATAAACAGGGTGCATGGTCTTCTGATTGGATCAGCAGAGACCCTCAACCCAACCTTCTCCAATAAATCCGGGCAGTCAACTGAGCCATTTGCTATCTTCAATAGGTAAGCGACATCTGCAATATGGCGTCTTGTGGCTAAAGGTAAGAGGTGAAATTTATGACAACGTTTAGTGTAGTCTGGAAAGAATTTTTTTACTTTAAAATGGCGGACCTATTGCTATAGCGATATGTTGCAGCCAACCATTTCGTTTTCACATCAATTCGTTTTTATCTTATTTATAATATTTAACAACAGCATAAATCTTCGAACACTTAGCCGACTAATGGTCATATCGTAGCTTTTTGTATATGCTATTCGATTTTGTACTAGAAATGGCTTCAAGCATTTTAAAATCTGTGAAAAAATATTTAAGCACAGCAAGTCGTTTTGTTTCAAGTCCTAGTATCGAGGTGATTTAAAACAGCTAAAACGCATATCAGTTAAAACGCCTCGGAATTTGTTCTAAAAAACGAAATTAATTATGTTAAAATAAAACAGAGCATAATGAAGGAACTTTATTAAAAGATTTAAACGAATTAAGTGCTAGATGCGAAGATTGAGTGTGGTTCTTAAGGCAATATTATACTTACCGAAGAGCAATCACTGGTAGGTACGTTTCTTAGTAATTCCGATACGGAAAAGAAGAAAACGTAATCGCTCCGGAAGTGTTTTAGGTATAGTTATAAACCTTTGCACATCGGGTATTACGTAAATTGTGGCATTTTGGTGTATAAAAATGAAAGTGGCTGCCTAAACACCAGATACGATAGCTTACAATCGGTATAGGTACTATTATAAACACATCGGTATGTTAAATGGCACAGCATAATATTATGACGATACTGCTTTCCAAGGCCAAAATCGTTCAACTCAAATTAACAATGGGTCTCTTACGCTTTAAAATGATCGGTTTCGATTACTTTCCCATTAGCCTAACCTCTCAATTAGGCGCTGGCCAAGCGCCAATTAGAACTGAAGCAATCAAAAACTCATTACAATAACAATTTAAATACTTTCAAATCGCTGAACGTCAATTATGTAGACGTGGACCGTTTTGTTGGTTAAATTAGCTGGTATACCCTTAATTGTAATTGTATGTGCTAATATGCAGCATATATTAAGTTTAATGAGTCCTTCGTAAAAACATAGTAATTCTGGACTTTGTTTATAAAAAATAGAGAAAATATAACTATTTGATTATTGTATCATTAATATAGCATTGTCATAAATCATGGCTATAGAAATTTCTTCGATATAATGAAATCAATTACCTCCAATCTAGAGTTACATTTTATTTTTCAACTAAACCATATTTGTATTTTAATAACATTATATTTTTTTAAATTGTAGTTGATATCCCAACTACTATGAGTTTCTTTTCAGTATGGGCTATTCTCTATTAATACATAATATCTAGAATTACAAATAATTTTTCAACAAAAGTATATTTTGAATGAATGAATGAATGAAAATCTCTTTATTGCACAATAAAAATAAGGTACAAGGTAAGGTACAATATTCTGTGGTTGATACCCAGACTATCATAAATTCCTTTTAAATTGGGGGCTGTTCTTTAAGTTTAATTATATTTGGAGCTTATAATTGTAACACAGTTATCAATTAACCTCTTTGGAAAGGTCTAGTTTTCCTAAACTATTTAACTTGTTCAATTTCCACAGTTTTTTGCTCAAATAGAATCTTTTCTAACTTGGTTATATAATTGTATGAAATAGTGCATAACTCATTGGCGTAACTACGAAAAATGGTTCCCGGTGCAAAATTTAACAATAAGCCCCTCCCCCTACTTGCCTTCATTATGGAAGTAATTTCTGATACATTATAAAATGGCGTATTCATTTGGGGGCATTGCCTCGAACATGTTGCGGAATCGAAAACGAACGTTCAGCTGTTGACACGTGACAGGAATAGTTAGAAATAATATTAGTAACGAATATATTTTTATAGAGCACTTCGATCATATAACCTAAACTTTCAATGTTTGGATATTTTTAATTTATCTTCAAATACTTGCTTCGAAGAAATTAGAAATACGATAAACAGCCTTCGGGTTTGATTGGTATTTCTTCGTCCGTTGGGTACGTTGGCTGTGGTAATCGTTACTACACTATAGCAATGCTTTCTAGCCAGTATAATATTTTCTGTAAAAGTTCATATATATATATTAACATTATAAATACATTGTGATGTATATTATATATATATATATTTATATTAACTATACTTTTACATTTTATTATTACCTTATCGTATTATTTATATTAATTTATTATTTGTGCACGTGTATGTATGTATATATGTATGTATGTTATATATCATCATATATCTTAAATACATCTACATAACTCATAATGTGGCTTCCCTATCCCTTTCCCCTTACTTAAACCTGCATTTTTTTCATAGCTCATTGCGCAGTAACAAAAGATTTAGTTTAATTGTGAAAACTTTTAATTGTCTTTAGATTTGTATAATATGTATCCGAAAAATAAAAATATACTTCACCGAAATTGGCTCTGTTCGTATTGTCTTTTATAATATCTGAATAAGCAAACTCAAAATTAGTTGCAAGGTTTGCAATTACACTTGGTAAAAATTTAACACAAAGTAATAATTGTAATGCGTGTGACTCCAAAAAGTCGCTTCATTTATTAATCTGGTCTAAACTAGCCTTCAAATTCTTTCTATCTAATTTCTTAACCTTTATTATTTTAATCACGCCTAATATATTCATGTAAATACTAAGTAGAAACATTATTATAGGCATAATTATATTAAATTTTGTATTACTTAGATACCACATATTTCATATTAATGACTTTTTATATTTTCTCGCGACTTTTATCCATTTCATTTTCTTTCTTTTTTGTTTTCCTTCATATAACTTTCATTTTTTCTTTCTTTTACTTTTAAATCAATTACCTGACGCCGCACGGCGTCAGGTAATTGAGTGCGGATGGCTCGTTTCTGTAGTAAACGCGCTATTTATAAATTAGGTGCTAGACAGTCGTTACGCGGAAAATTTTAAGAAATCAATATTTTGACACTTGCATCTCATTACATCTATGAAAACTTAATGTATGTGCGTAAAAATAAAGAACTGTTTTTAAAAAACTCTGATAGACATTGTGTCAATACTAGAAATAAAAATAAACTTGCTGACCATAAAAATCGACACTCCAAAACCACAAAATCATTCAAAGAGCAATGTATACGCTTCTAAAATAAAGTCCCAGAAAACATGCAAAATTGATCTGTGATACAATTTAAGTCATTTATTAAGAAGAAGCTGTACTCAAAAGGCTACTATAAAACAAATGATTATCTAGAAGACAAATACCCTTGGAATATCTATGTATGTATTATATTAGATGTAAGAAAATACCTTCCGTTTAATTTGGTATCTTCAAAATTTTTAAATTTTAGAATAAAGTAACTACC
Organism: Micropterix aruncella; assembly: GCA_944548615.1. NCBI lineage: Eukaryota > Metazoa > Arthropoda > Insecta > Lepidoptera > Micropterigidae > Micropterix > Micropterix aruncella. The sequence goes on along the minus strand of OX155971.1, from coordinate 10,213,700 downwards.
CCCATCCTTGTAACTATTAATTGTAAATACCATTGCAATATAAAGTTTTAAAAAAATATAAAAATAAAATGAAAACCTAAGAGCGGGTATATCATGCTCTTTCGGCAGGCAATATACGATTTCTGTTGGTACCACCTCGATACAGGTTATTCCTAGTGAGGTGGTAAACCACAAACTATTATTTCTGAATCTCTTTCCGAGTTAGGTAAATTAAAAAAAACTGTTTAAATTATTATGAAATATTAGGCTAAGAGAATGTTTTTGTAACCAAATGTATTTTTTATGGACTTAAATAAATAAATAAATAAATAAATAAATAAATAAATAAAATGGGTACCTCGATGATTTATATCACGTTATATGTCACAATAATTTAAATTTTATATAATTTATGTAGGTATGCTTGTATGCATTATTGACGTCAAAAAGTTACGATTTCGTACTATTTTGAATAAAAAACTTATGATTATGATTATGATTATAATAGTCCACTTAAATGTTTGCAGTGTCCTCCCTTCTTGTCCCAGAATATATTCCAATTTTATTCATCAAACGTTTCATTTTTATTTCGTAAAGATCGATGAGATCGACGTCGATATTCAACGAGTAAACATCAAAATCAATTACTATGGCATGCGCAGTCGGTCGTTGTGCTCAGTGAGCCATTGTGTAGATCCCAATGGTGGAACCCGTGTCATTGTTCAATTATCACCGGCTATTATTTTGTATTTAAGTCAAATAGCCAGCAAATAATGTTAAGCGGGCTGTTGCAACCACTCACCGTGAAAGAGGAGCCAATATTGACAATGGATACCATGGGCACCCCTGTGGGTTGCCGCTGCGCAGTGGCGGCTCGGCCCATTACAGTAATTTTTATTATTACAGCCTAATTATATCAGCCTATTACAGCCTATTTTAAATCGTAATTCCGCAATTACGCCGTAATCTATATTTAATATTATAAAGAGGTAAAGTTTGTGACGTTGTAAGAAGTAATCTCTGGATCTACTGAACCGATTTTGAAAATTCTTATACCAATAGAAAGCCACGTTATTTGTCAGTGTCATGTGCTATACGAGTATATTAATCCAAAAAATGTAAAGACTTTTTCGTGGTAGTCGGATTTGCAAAGTAAGTCGGAGAATAAGCGGTCGAACGAAAATGTTTCTAACTAACGCTGCCTTAACGATGAGAGATATATGATTAAGTTCTAGGAAAAAGTTGTAGATATTGATAATGCCTACAAAAAAGTCACTGACAGCATTTGTCTAACTTTTATATTCAAGTCACAAAAAGTAGTATTTTAAATTAAAAAAAATAATTTTAATCGTTAGGTCATGTTTATTGGTCATATTATCAACAATTATGAATTCTTATCAAAATAAGTAAATTTATCGTCTCAAGTGTTTAAAACAAAAGACTTTTCCCTTTTACTGCATATAATTTCCCTTTTACTACATAAATAGTTAAAGAGATAATACGCTCACACTCACAAGAAGACACTCACAAATAACGGTATTATAGTCAAATTGGCATGCAAATACATACATACATATGCAGTAAAAATATAACCCTTCTTTTGGCAGTCAGGAAATATATCATAGAACAGGAAATATATCGAGTACTAACCGAACCTCACTCATAATTTCATCACAGGTAAAAAGTTTTACCGCCCAACCAAGTGGGTACGGGTCAGCTAGTATAATGATAAAGCTTTAAATTTAATTTATAATCGTTTATATACTAAATATATTTGTTTTTTAAGGTATGTTTTACTCCAATAAATATTATTTAATCATAACAAATAGAACAGAACACTATTTGATTATTTTCTCTAATAACATAGGCTATAATCTACCCACTTATGTTTACAATTTAATATAGTTTAAGTTACGACCAGATATTGTTTAGACTTGAATATAACTCGGTCATCTGGTGTACAAGTGAAAACAAATACATTCAGATGGTAGAGCGTATTCCAAGAAATTTTTTAAAATATGTTTATTACAGAAAATACAATATTTATCCATACTTATTTCCGTCCGTCCGACACTCTTGAAAAGCGTCGATATATTTCACTAATTATTTTTGCATATTAATTAATTCAAGGAACTATTTATTTGCCAGATATACTATGTAAGTTTGAATTGTACGTACCGGTAAATTACACAGCGAGGAGATCGCATCTATTGTTTAATGTGCCGTACCATCGTACAAATATTTTTGTAGACTGGCCAGTGGAGAGGGTTATAGCTCTTCTTAATTCCTTACCCACAGAAATAGACATCTTTTGTATATTCCTTTGGCAGCTAAAAAGGCAACTCCCTGCTATCTCATGTATATTATAATCTGTCTTTTAATTAGTTTTATATTTTTATGTTTTTTTCTTGATCAATGTTAGCATTAATTTAGTTACGTAAGTCATTTATTTTTCGGCTTACACTCTAGATTTAATATTCAAGGGAGAATTGGATTTGTCTGTAATGATCTTAAATAATATTTAAAACTAATAAATAAATAAATAAATAAATAAATCGGGTCGTAACTTAAAAATACACTCAGGACTATTTTCCAATATTTACTTATCTATATTACTTTTAATTCTAAGTGCATTAGGATAATAATAATTTATTCCAATTTTTAAAATCCGTAATTTCAAGGAAACACCAAATGTAAAAATGTTCATTAGTGCAATTATTGTAACTTTTTATATATATTTTTTATAGCCTAAAATTAAATAATCAGGAAACAGAAAATATTCACATAAGTAAAGTCCACGAATCCAAACAGATAAATATTTGTCATGTTAATATAATAAAACTGGTATAAAATATTATTTTTTAAATACCTTAATAGTTTACAGTTTTACAAAGTTTTGACGGTTTCTATTTTATGTGTATATTGATTAACAGTTCTAGTTTTTCCATAGCCGTGATTCCATAACCTAACCTGCCATCTCAGGACGTTATAATGACTGTTGTCGTCTTGTTATCTTGAAAATATACATAGATGTTGATGAAGATCATCTACTGATCCAGCTCCGCCACAAGACCGTCAGAGTCAAAACCTCCAACAGAGAGGAAATGGGAAGGAGTCTCAGTCCCAATGTTCCTCAGTGGATGCAGTGGCGGCCCTAGGGCGGTGCGAGCGGTGCGACTGCACCGAGCGCCGTCATATGGGGGGCGTCGAAAACGGGGCGCCGAAAACGGCCGAGCGCCCGAAATGATCGACTTTCGTCAGTCACCGTCGCTCGCAAACATCGTCTGTTCGCGCACGGGTGTATTTGGATTTTGGTATACCTACTTACTTGTGTAACGTGCGATTATTAAATTGTTATTACCGTAAATGTTGCCGGAGTTATTGTTTTTCTATCGATAAAACCACAGTACAGACACATTTCAAACACGGTTTAACTCGGTTCAAGTAAGTATTTATGCATGTTAGAGATAGATTTATTAATTCTGATATAATAAACTTTCGCACGAATTCAATAAACTACTAGTAAGTAAGTAGTTGGGAAATTATGATCTATATTACAAAATAACGATAGGTACATTTGTTTTTGTTTTATTAGGCGCGCCGGATGTTCGAATAATATCAAAAATACCCAACTTAATTTTTATTCTTATAATTTGGGTATTATTTCGATTCTCGTTTACTATGTGTGTGTAACTGACGTGTGTGTGTGTGCCATCAGAGCTCCACAACCAAGAGGGTAAACCAGACCTATCTTAGGTCAGGTCGCAGTGCCTGACCTAAGATAGGTCTAGTTTTGACCGAAGTATATATTGAGTATATATTCTTTGCCCCTGTTCCTTTTTATCACTTATGTCGCTTGCCTCACTCCGCTATTTAGGCATTATTTCTTTAAACCTTATGCATCCCGTGTTAATGCGTTCTTGGTCTTAGAGTTTCTTGTTAGTTGTGTTGTGATATATATTTTACCGTTTACGACAACTGCTATGGAGTAGATCCTATTTATTTACATAATATAAATGTATTTCTTACAGAAAATAAACATGCCGCTCCCAAAAAAAGCTATCAGGATCTCAGAACCTAAAAAGAAAAAAGCAAAAACAAGAGGATACTGAGAAGGCTGCAAAATCACTTGCATATTTTCTTAAATCATCATCATCAAGCGTTCAAGACACAGGAGAAGACAAAGAAGCTGATGAACATGAAGAGCAAAACACTGAAGATGATGCTACTCATAGAAGATATACCATCCACATCTTCTATAATAACTTCAGATGCAGCATGCCTTCAAGATGAAAAAGATGATATTTCAAAATGGCCGCCACTTATTCATTCGTCCACACGAGACGAAATAATTATTCGTGGACCTGTGCGCAATGAAATAATAAGCAACGAATAGTATCCTAGAAAATATGATGAGCGTCATTTTTCAAATATACATTTTCAAAGAGTAATGCCAAATGGGGAAACTTTTAATAGAAGTTGGCTTGTATACTCAAAATTAGTAGACAAGGTATATTGTTTTTGCTGCAGTATATTTAATCGAAATGTCCACTCTAATTTGGGAAAAGATGGATTACCTAGACGACTGGAGACACTTGTCGACACGTCTCAAAACTCACGAAACATCTACAGATCATCGACGTGCTATGAACAATTGGGTAGAAACTTCGATTAGACTGAAAAATATCAGTGGAATAGACAAACACTCGGAAAAACAGATTGATGACGAAAAATCAAGGTGGGCCGCTATACTGGAACGAATGATGGCCATAGTATTCTTCTTAGGAGGAAATAATTTGTCGTTCAGAGGAACCTCTGGATCTGAAACTTTATACACTAATAATAATGGCTATTACACTAATAATAATAACTTTATACACTTCCTGGATTTGGTGCAACTTCTAGGAAAATATGATTCTGTGATGATGGAACACCTTCGCCGTATTGTTAGTAAGGAGACTAATGTCCACTATTTCAGCAAAAGAATTCAAAACGAGTTAATTGGCTTACATGGAAGTGAAGTTCGAAATACATTTTGACTATGATTAAGTCATCCAAATACTTCTCTATCATACTGGACTGCACTCCTGATGTAAGCCACGTTGAACAATTATCATTAACTTTCCGTTTTGTTGACACTACAAGGAGAAGAAGTGAAAGTACGAGAGTGTTTCGTTGCTTACAAGCCGGTAAGAGACTCTTCAGGAGAAGGGCTCACTGGCCTTTTTCTTGATGAAATTGTGCATGAAGTTGACTTGGATATGAACGATTGTCGAGGTCAAGGTTACGATAATGGCGCCAACATGGTAGAAATAAACAAAGGTGTCCAAACCAGAATTCTGAACCAATATCCTCGAGCATTTTTTAACCCATGTGGCTGTCACAGCTTGAATTTGGTGGTAGCAGATGCAGCTAAATCATCCGTTAAATCGGTCTCTTTATTTGGATTTCTCCAAAGACTATTTGTATTATTTTCTGGATCAACAAAGAGGTGGCAAGTCATATCCAAACACATAGAAGGACTATCACTGAAAAAAGTTTGCGAAACTCGCTGGGAGAGTAGAGTTTCTAGCCTTGCTTCTGTTCGCTACTGTTCAGTTCGTGATGCTCTTTTGAATCTTCAGGAAGAAACGAATGATTCAGTTGCTGCATCAGAGGCTTTGTCACTGATTCAGAATATGGAGCAATTTGAATTCTTAGTTACATTGGTGGCTTGGTATGATATACTGTTTCAAGTAAACATTGTAAGTAAAGCTATGCAGTCTGAAACTATGGATTTATCAAACGCATCGCAATTGCTGAAAAACTGCTCGGAATTTGTGAAGCAGTACTGGACTTATTCGTCTGCTCAAATAACAGCCAAGGAAATAGCTTCTGAGGCTGGTATAGATCCCACGTTTAAGCCAGTCCGATCCCGGAGAAAGAAGCGATTATTTGAGTATGAAGCTGCAGATGAAACACCAACAGATCCCGAAGAACTGTTTAAAATTAACGTCTTTTACCCTATGATAGATACAATTGAAAATGCATTGGTCACTCGGTTTAGACAATTATCCAAATTCAACAATACATGGTCTTTTTTGTATAAAATCAAAATAATTCCTGATAAGACTTTATTAGAAAAAGCCTGTGCAGATTTGCGAATGATTTTAACCGATGGGGAAAAATGTGACGTGTCTAGTTGCGAATCGGTTGAAGAACTTTTGAGCCTGAATCCATTATTAAAAAACCTTGAATCAGCAGAGCCAATAAAAGTTCTTCAACATATTAAAAAAATGATTGGCAGGATATTTTCCCGAATGTGTGGACAGTGCTTTGGATTTTGCTGACCATCCCTATAACTGTCGCCAAAGGTGAACGAAGCTTTAGTAAATTAAAACTAATTAAAACATACTTACGTTCTACAATGTGTCAAGAAAGACTGTCAGATCTTGCAATTCTATCAATAGAAAATGACATAGCCCAAGTATTAAATTATTCCGATTTAATAAAAAAAATCGCAAGCGCAAAGGCAAGAAAAGTGATTTACTAGTTTCTAAGAGTTTTTAATTAAATAAATATAGTCAAACTAATATTTTTTCCTTTATTCTCTTCTTCTCATCAAAAAAATTGAGTCGAAATAAAGAACATAAATGTAAAATTAATTAGGTATGTTACTTTTTTCGTGTCTATGTAAACTGGGGCGCCACCATAAGATCTCGCACCACCGAAAAGTTTAGCTAAGACCGCCCCTGAGTGGATGGTTGGTTAACCCCTCAAATGTGAGGCGTCCCTTAAGGGATGCCTTGGCAAAATGTATACAAAATGTATATAAATTTATATAAATATAAATATAAATGTAAATGTGCGCCGCTTTATAGTAATCCGCTCTATAGTAATGCTATAGCTCTATAGTAAACCCCGCTCTATGTAAATGTAAATGTAAATGTAAATATAAATTTATATACATTTTGCCGTAGGCAACCCGAGCTAATCGCCATTCATTTGAGGGGTTAAAATACACTAACTATATGCTATAATACACTACAATACAATATACTAGTGATGGGCGTGATTCTCAATTTTAAATCACGCAACAATCACGTTACTGGTATTTTTTCACGCGTGATAATAACTGCTACTCGTGATTTTCTTGATTGTACTGAAATGTACTGTGAAACGTTAAGTAACAAAGTTTCGTCAATGTGATAACTGATAACAGAAACGCGCATTATATTTGCTTAATATTTATTAGTAATTAGAAGAATTAGCGTTCAGAAAGATTATCTCTCTTGCTCTTTTGGTGCTAAGCCGAGTTCGTCTTTCTGAAATAATGTTATTTTATTGCTTTAACAAATCATGAGCAAACTCATTTACACGAACGATTACGACACGAGCGATAACAGTGTCCAAATTCATGCGACAACAGTGTCCAAATTCACGTTACGTACGAAATGAACGCGCCACTCATCAGTCATCGTCCAGCCGGCGCGGGCGTTCGCCCAGAACGAACGGCAAATCACTGATCCACTGATCGCCGATCACATCAAGAATGAACGAAACCAAATGAACGGTTCAATTCACCGATCATCGTTCAGTGGCGCGCCGCGCGGTCGTTCGACGGCGTTCAGTGAGAACGGCCAATCACTGATCATATAATCACGCGTGATCGGTCGCGTCGTAGCGGCGCCGAGTGATGGCAACGCGGTGCTGTTCGTAGCCGTGATTCAAATAGCATGTTCTTTCAAATTCTCGTAACGCGTTCTTCGTGATTGCAAATATCACACGTTATTGTTATTGCTATTCGTGATCACACCCATCACTACAATATACTCCAATATACTACAATACTATTGCTTACAGTATACTAACCGTTTGATGCTCTATATCTTAAGATATCTCTTAAGATAAAACATCAAGCGGTCGAACCTGATGCATAGTCAAATACTTGTACCAGAAATCAAGACGAAGCGTAAGATTCAATGGCTGAGTGATATTTAAAAAATCAAGAGCAAACTTTTTGATCTTTAGGTCCTCGACGACCCATGAAGCGTGTGTTTATCTGTTCTTCAACCACATCGAATTATCCTAGCATCTCGAGTAGAGCAGCCACTGAGCCCGAGCGGTAATAGCTTTCGGGGAATCTTGGCCTGTCAATCGACACCTCTGACGTGGACAGGGGTTGCGACACAATAGCCAGTTAAGAAGAGCGTAAGCCACATTATACGGCAGACCGGCTGCCTTTTGTGATATTCATCCGTGTTTATTTGCCAACCGATGAGAATCAATTCGAAATGGCAAAGGCAAGAGATATTTTGCATCGATATATGATCCCCTAGATGGGCCTTTCGCTCTCGAAAATGACCCCTTCAAAACCAATACTGCAAGCCGGCCAGTAGTAGCTTGGTCGCAGTCTACTGGCAGACAGCCGACAGTTTCGGGTGTGAAAGCGACCGCAAAAATATTGGCGCGCTATTCTCTCGCAGACTGTTCAATTTATTGCTCTCTCTGTCACATGATTTACGAGCAAAGTTTATATAAAGCCAACTTATTTGTATCCAAGGGCATATCTAGTTAATATATCGATGATATTTTGTTGCTGATTTGTGATTTGCGGAATATGTCTTCTTTGCAGAGAAAAAATCGCCACTCAAACGAAGTCGGTCAAAAGTTCCACCAAACAACGGTTGAATGTAACCTTCAACATATACAAATAAGGTTAGAAACCGCTGCCCTATAAATTTTAAACATACAACGATTGAACGGCAGCAAATTTTGGAAAATACGGCAAGTGGGAAATACATGATTAAACATATTATTATTATAGCAAAACAGATTTTAGAAAATGCTGGACGTAGGCATATCTAATCTACCTAAAGACGATAGAACTCGCACACAAAATGCACATGCAACACATTATTTATGGGTGTTTATATTTTAACCACGTCGAAAGACACCTTCAAAATTAATATTAAGACAATTCTTAATTACATCAATTTGTGGCAAATTTATACGTGATTTATTATAAAAAATGTTTTATGTTTTTAAATTAATTATAAAGATATCCTATAAATTAAACACGAAATTACCCCATTCACCGATGTATTAAGCTACCTTTCTACTTACATTTATTATTTATATTGATGAGGCTATGTAAGTATTATTATACGAATAATGTATTTACTTATGTTATAAAATCCAAGAATATGGCGGTTGTTTGAGATTATAAATAGAATCAAAACGAATTTACCTCATGAAGTTTAACACCGGATGTTTCGGTGTTGTTGCAATCGCATTTGTCCATCGTAAACTACCAGTCTATCCTGTCCAGGGTAGACCAGTCTACCTGGCCATCGGCTTTTACAATATCGCCGAAACGTCGGGTGCTACAAAGATCACTCGGTAAATTCGTTTTTAGCTTATTTATTTATTTATGTTATTAATATAGTTAATATTATTTTATTATCTATTTATTTCCTTCATTTTACTTATCCTATCAATGGTTACATAGAAAAGGAATTACTTTCTAGTTAAATAAAGCGACAAGTTTAATCATCCCATCCCATACAACCCGAGGCACGTCACACATCTAACTAGGCTTCCGCCTGTGCCTAGATGTGCGATATATTTGCGACATACGTATTTGAGGTTGCGAGCTGATATTAAAAGTTTATTACTAGAGATTAGATATTAAGTAGAGTTTAAGTACATATATGGGTATACACAATATAATAAAATATAACAATACTTTTTGCTGACGATATGAAAATGTTCGCACCTGTTAATTCCCTTGACGACTGTCAATTGGTCCAGGATGATCTAGATAGACTATCTCTTTATTGCGCCTCGAATCGTTTATTCCTGAATGCTGCGAAATGTGCTACCGTTAGTTTTACGCGGAAAAACAATATTTATCATTTATTTATACTGTCAATGGTTTCTCGATAACCAAGCAAAATGCAATCCGGGATCTAGGTGTTCTTTTAGACAGTAAGTTATTATATAACTCCCACATAGATAACATCACAAAAAAAGCATATAGTATGTTAGGATTCGTACTTCGAACTTCAAAACATTTCGCAGTTAAAAAATCTCTATTACTCTTGTACTACGCTTTCGTCCGCAGTCACCTCGAATATGCTTCTCAAATATGGTCTCCTAGCTATAATGTTCACATAAAAAGAATTGAACGTATTCAAAATGTGTTCCTGAAACATTTGAATTATCGCTCCTTCTTGTCCTTTCCTAATCACAACGAAGCAGCTGCTTTTCATGGGCTTCAATCCTTACAATCAAGAAGAAAATGCGCAGACGTGGTGTTTTTCCATAAAATATTGGCAGGTTATATTGATTGTTCTGATCTTCTTGGAATGATATCTTTCCGTGTACCATCGCGACTCGCTCGCCAAACGGAGTTATTCCACCTTCCGCAGGTTAGTACTAATTATGCACAAAACTGTTTCATGTATAGGGTATGTAAAATTTGTAATACGCAGCTCGGCGATATTGACGTATTCAATACGTCATCATTCGCTCTTAAGAAAGCAATTATTAATGATGGTATTGATTTATCATTGTAATCGCAATATATAATATATTATAAATAATATTTATTCAAGAATATCTTTAAATAATATGTATGTCTATATTATGGAACGTGTATTTACATAAAATTTTATTTACTTATTATGACTCCTTTCTTCCCAGTTCCCACCTGTCCCTATGAGTGTTAGTTAATTCTTCAAAAAAAATATATTGTTGTGTAAATTATGAATGTTTAAGTGGAAACATGTAATTAGCTTTATTTTTTTAACCTAATAATTCTGTAACAAATTTATTGTAACAGCTGTATGTTTCCTTAAAAATAATAAAATAAAAATAAAAATTAAAATAGAAATAAAAACAATAAAGGATTAATAATAAAATAATAGATAAACTCATTCATCGATAAAATATATTAACCAAAATAAACCACAATTGATAGTTCCCTCTCTGTTCCAGAGCGCCCCAACTCTAGTAGCGATTTATTAAGTGCAGTTTTAAAGCTATGGTTGTCATCTAACATTTTCATACGTTTATCTAATATATTGTACATTCGGGGTGCAATGTATAAGGTCTGCCTTTGTGCGAATGCTGTATTTACGCGAGGTAAACTAAATCGTATTATTCGTAACAAGTGCTTAACTCCCAATAAAATAATAAATACAAACGGAGCTGCCATGGAATTCACCGACCGGAGTCGGGCCCATCATAATACAATTTTTTTTTACACTTCTGGGGGGTGAGCAGTGGATTCCGGACTTACGAACCGGCTGTGGTAGGTTTAGGACAGCTGTCTTGCCACATGTGAGCGTTCACCTTACCACCCATTCACTCCCCCTTCGAAGCCATAGAATTTAAGATGCGCAAATCGCAGTTTTAGATAATTTTTCTATGAAAGAGTTCATTATTTTTCTGGAAAGGCCAAGATCTTTAAAGAGGTGAAATAGAGATTTAGCTGGCAGGCCACGAGCGCCAACTTCCACTTCCTTAATATTGTTATTAATAAATCGTGTAAAATGATATATTAAGCAATTGTGTATTTATGTATATTGCTATGTCCATAGTATATATTATATAAGGAGAATTATACATAACTTTTAATTTGTTGATGTATCTTTAGTATGTAAAATAATAAGATGTAATTGTATAAGTTTGTTTTAACTGTTGGTTCGTGAATAAAATAAAATAAAGTAATTCTTCCGATCTACACATTTTCAACAAGGCGATGATCTAGTTGAGTGCGTTATAATTATATGCACGTTTTCAAGATATGACTATATTGATGTATTAAGTAGTGGACCAAACCAAACAACAACCCCGTTGACGAGCCAATTTAAATATTAATTGAGTCGTTACTCAGGCGAGCCTCGCACATCACCTCGCCTCGCAGGTCAAGTGAAGACACAACGGCGCATCACCTTAAGCTTAAGGAGCATCGCTGAGGAACACAAATATATTACTTACGATTACCAAACGATGTACTCACCCGAGTACCAAGTCCAGTGGTGGGCAAACGCACTAACTTATAATAAGGTTTAAGTTAATTCCTATAAGTATGGGTCTTCATTAACATTAATGAGTTGAAGTAATATTAATGTGGGTCAGTTGTAGATAACGAGTCTAAATTAGAAGTAGCAGTCGTCAAAAGGCGCACTAAACTTCAACCTAAAAATTACATGATTTTCTAACAAGACAGATTACGGCAATTTCAAAACATTTTCACTTTTTCATTCAGCCTATTGGTAGCTAATGGTTCATGACCAGTTACGCCATTAAGAACCGTCTCGTACACTAAGGTTCAAGAGCGAATCGTCTTGTCTCAACTCACGGTTCAGCTCCTATCCAGTAGCATTCTCGAATGAGGGTCTATCCCGGTAAGGACTTTGTGTCCTAGGCTGCGGCTGGTGGATCAGTTTCCCCTGGTGAATGACCTTATGGCGCTACTGGGCGGTTTGCGTACCGTGCGGCATCAGTCGACTGCCAACCGACCGACAGCCAATCGACTGTTGCACTCCGGCGAATAACTGGAGGAGTCTCGGCACTATATACAGTTTTCTAAGCAGCGGGGGTGAATGTTGACTTAATGTCAGCCACTCTTGGTTACTCTTAAATGTCACCGATTGGTCACCCGATCCCAGATTCAGAGCCGGGTAAAGAACGCCATGGTCCGCGACAAATTCAAACTGAATCACCTCTGACATAGCATCAAGTGGAGGACTCGCAAGCGACTTCGGAACCATAACCAGTCGGGAGGCTGTAGAAATCCGGCCATAACTGGTAGTGAGGGCGCAAAGCTGTCCGATGTGTCAACTACCCGGAGCCACACGGTAAGGCGTTGATCTCGCTAGACGGTGAAGTGTTTCGTCCTAAGTCTACGTTCACTCCAGGCTGATCGTTATACCTACCAAGAGTGACGGGTCTGCCCATTGTAGGTGACAACTCACCACTATTCTATTTAGGCATACGCAAGCCGTCAAGTATTTAAGAACAAGTCAGTCGTAATAACATCTGCCGCAACTCTACCTGAAAAATCAAAAAAAGAAGTCACAAGATATTCGATGTAAGACACAATGAAATTCGGCCTTCATAACACACGTCCTTCAGAATACAGAGAAAGCCACAAAAAATCAAGTTCCCCAATATTTATATAAAGGTGTCCAAAAAAATCGTCAAGCGCTCGAGTCTAAAACCTCAAGAGTTTAATCTCTACCCTAAACAGAATGCAATATTTATTGTAAATCTTGTGATTTTATGTTAAATTTCACTATATTTATTGTGAAATTTCACTATATTTATTGTGAAATTTTACAATGTACGGGTTTATTATCACATGACAATTTTATAATTACCATACCATGAAGTGTGTAATAGTGTGTATATGTTTTATAAAGCCGGTGCGTCTAATATAAGTGTATGTCATGTTATTACATTTGATCGCCAAAATTCAAACGCAATTCCGTTGATATAATGAACTCAACGAAAAATAATGGCAGAGCCGATAATCAAACACGGAACCTTATATCCTGTACAACAGTATCCGTATATTCTTTTCATTTTTTTCGATGACAAGTTTTTATTACCTTTCTTATTCCTCAGCAGAAGCCATTTTTAGTAATGTTTTCCTCAAAATAACTAAGGCACTAAACTCCTTCGATGACTAAACAAATCAGTTCAGATGCATGTGATTGCCTGTGTAGTTGTAAAAGTTATGTGAACACCGACCGCTGATATTTTGTCATTATCTGAGCATTTTCTGTTGTTGCTGCAGTTTCGATAGTGTAATTTTGTGTGATCAAGTTATATCAGTGATTTGTATTTGCCAAAAAAAAGATTCCACGCTTTCAACACAATCTATACTAATATTATAAAGAGGTAAAGTTTGTGATGTTGTAGGAAGTAATCTCTGGATCTACTGAACCCATTTTGAAAATTTACCAATAGAAAGCCACGTTATTTGTGAGTGCCATAGGCTATATTTTAATCCGAAAAATGAAAAGACTTTTTCGTGGTAGTCGGATTTTCAAAGTAAGTCGGAGAATAAGCGGTCGTAAGAAAACGTTTCTAACTAACGCTGCCTTAACGATGAGAGATATATGATTAAGTTCTAGAGAAAAGTTGTAGAGCTTGATAATGCCTACAAAAAAGTCAGCGACAGCATATGTCTAACTTTTACATTTAAGTCACAAAAAGTAGTATTTTATAATAAAAAAATAATTTAAATCGGTAGGTCATGTTTATTGGTCATATTATCAACAATTATGAATTCTTATAAAAATAAGTACATTTATCGTCTTAAGTGTTTAAAACAAAAGACTTTTCCCTTTTACTGCATATAAATTCCCTTTTATTGCATAAATAGTTAAAGAGATAATACGCTCACAAATAAGACACTCACAAGAAGACACTCACAAATAACGGTATTATAGTCAAATTGGCATGCAAATACATACATACATATGCAGTAAAAATATAACCCTTCTTTTGGCAGTCAGGAAATAAATCATAGCACTCAGTACTAACCCAAACACACTCATAATTTCATCACAGGTAAAAAGTTTTACCGCCCAACGGGTCAGCTAGTTTTATTATAAAGTTTTAAATTATGTATGTAGGGGAGACTGGTATAAAATGATCCCTCAGACTAAAATGAACCATTAAAGTTTTTATGAAACTAATAACTCTATCTAGGAAACAACAAATACATTATGTCCCACAGGTGTCGAGTTGGTAACACAAAGGTATACAACAGAGAACGGGAATGAGAAGGCGGGCTGTGAGTTAATGCATTCACCGAATAGAAAGAGACAGCTGCATATAGTACCCCCTCCATACTTGTCTAGTTGGTGTAAGGAAAAAAAATAAAAAAAAAACTTCTTCTAAGTGATTTTTATTCTTAAGTAAATTGAAATTTCTATGAGATGATTTAATTTAATTTTAGATAATTTAATTTTATATTAGCTAACCTGCTGTGTTACGTGACGCAAATTTTCTACTGATTGATGTTAATTGTTGTGATGCTCAAGGTGATTAAGGTATGAGATGAAATTAAAATAAAAGAAAACTAAAATCTAATTTTTCTATGGTTTCAAAATATTTCTAAGTATTCTATAGTTTTGAATATTTTCAAAGACTATTTGATTTTAAAGTGATTTTCAAATAATGTTATTTTTATATGTTTTCAAAATATTTCTAAGTATTCTATAGTTTTGAATATTTTCAAAGACTATTAGATTTTTCAGATTCCCGTGTTTTTTCTGGTTTAAATGACGTGTCGCAACCTTAAATCAGTGCATATCCTAAATGCTCTTTGTAAGCTAAATATCTTACAGCCAACCACTTATTTTTAACTTACGAAAATCTTACATCTGCTTGCCGAAATCTCCTTCGTTGCTCACTCTTGATGGCGAAACTGCTTTTCAAAATCAATATTCTTCTACCTGTACATGTTTTATGCGTCTTTCAGTATTTTTTAAATTGAATTTCAGGTTTTTCACGCAAATTAACTAAACTATTCGAGCTTACAAGTTTCGAATAGTGGTCCCTTCAGAAAATATTTTTTTTATTGTTTAACGCTTTTGGAGTCGATCTATTTTTTATTTAATGAGCGCCGATCGAATCTTGGCGTTTAAAACTATCTCATTTTCTTATTTCTTGGTCTGAAAACATCATCACTTTCTTATGTCTTTAAACTTAAATTTCACGCTGATTCTATTGCGTTTCTCAAATTTTACAAATTTCTACTAATTTAAAAGTTATAATCAGAAATTGGCTAACTGAAAATTACAGACTCTTTTATTAAAAATTTGCCCCTATTTATATTATCCTCAGAGCGTGAATTACGTATTGGTATTTTACTATGAGTAAAAAAACTAGTTATTTAGTGAAACAATATTTTATTAATTAACCTTTTAAACATGACCAAATTGTATCGTTTTACACTCGTAATATACTTATGTGAATATTTTCAATTATTTTAAAACGAATTGTCTTATTATTATATTTTTAAACACGTTTTTATATCGTATTTAAATTAAAATTAATTATTTACAAATGAACACTGACGAACTCATCTCGTCGTCAGTCCTAAAAGTTACTCATTCTTTGTAGTATATTTACCCACGGTAAAAACTACGTTTTCTTATGCAAAATCATATATCTAAAATCGACTAAAAGTTCGAGTTTTATTTAGATATTACAAAGCGATATTTTCTGCTGGTTTTCAAATTTCTATAGCGTGGAAAAGATTAGCACGCAAATATTTACTGCTATCTTATTCCAAATTCAGCTTCAACTTTTAAAAATAAATCTTTTGTTATATAGAAAATAACCAACTAAAACTAATATGTTTTTCTGGCCAGTAATCTTATCGATTACTCAGCTCAATCAGAAAAAAAACATTTTACATAATTTTTTAAAACTACTTACATATACAGTACATCAGAATTGATATTAAACGTGACGATATGCTGTTGGTGATCTTTTCCTTTTCAGTATTTTATATGTCTTCCTCTTCTTTGTAATTCTATTTCATCCTTCTGGTGTTTTATGTAATAATTTGTCTTCCTTCTTGTTATAATATGGATTGGTCTTCCTTCTTGTTATATGATAGATTGGACTTCCTTCTCAGTTCTCGGTATTTTATAGTAGTATATCGTCGTTCATTCAATTCGTAATATTAGGCTTTTGCCTCCAATTTTCAATAAAGCTTCAACGCTTCGCGGTATTCGTATTTTCGCAAAACTATTCGAACAATATATATTTAATATATCAAAATTATTTTATGTTATTACTTTGTGAGCCTTGGAGGACACGCAAAATGCATGCCCTCCAGGCGAATTAACACACCTATGCGTCTGCTATTAATGCTCGAATTATTGACTGATGACTGATTGACTGTTGAAAATTTTTTTGATGCCCCTTTTTATGGCTGGTTCCTTTTATAACATCGTGTTTATTTCCTTTCCACGATCATTATTTTTCTGTCATAATTTGACCCCTCTTTGCATTGGCGCCATCCTCCCTTGCTCGAGGATGTTCAATAATGTGATATTAATCGTTTGTTATTATTTTTTTAATATTTTGGTGTGAGTTTACCATTGATTTTTCTTATTTTTCATAAATCCTATTATATTTTAGTGTAGTTATATGTATTTCGATATTCTCGTTCCGAATCTTCTTAATTACTATTTTTTTAAGCTTTAATTAAGTATATGAGTTTTTCATGTTTATAAATTTTATTTTAAAAATATATGTTCTACTCGTTTTTTTTTAATTTAATATATTCTATTATATGTGTTTCTTTCCTGGCTTTTCAAAGATGATATTATTTTTTTAATTTTTCTGTTTATTGTGGTAGTTTTTTATGTTTTTCTTCAATTTTTGTTTTTTTTCAAAACGGACTTCATTTCTATTACCGTCCTATTTTTAAAACATTTTCTACATTTTTTAATTATTTTTATGTCATACTTTTAAAAAATCTTTTTCATACAACATCTATGACGCCGCGAATTTGCTCCTTTCCCGCGCTTTTTCTCATTCTTCTGTCTTTTTGAACTTCCCTTACGCATTGCCGTCTGAGCTCTTGGCGTCAATTCTCTGGGGAATTTCCATGACCATATATGGACATGATTTTTGCGCGTGTATAGTGCTGCTTTTTTACTTTTTATCGTAATATCTATTCTTTTATATTCCTCTATTCAAATATGATATTTATGACGATCTTATTTTCAAAAATCATTTTGATTTTATTTATATCTCTGAAATTAAATTTAGATTTTATTTGTTTTTTTTTTAACTTTATAAATGAATCATGCCATCTGTCATTTCCTAATAGAACTTCTTGAGTTTAATCTGATATTTTATGGATATTTATTATACCTAATCGTTCCACTTTTTTTTTACAATGTGTCGCTACTGGTATTGTTTCAAAATTAAATATTCTTGACTATTTTATCGCCGTATCGCGCTTTTCAAACTTGATAGGTTTGAATGTAATGAATTTTAATTCATTACATTGGGCATGCGCGTTTATCCATAGCATAGCAGACTTATGGCGTCGAAGCGTTGCCATGGTGATATATAAGCGTTGCCATAGTGATATATCTACGTGGCTCCGTGCATGCGCGACTAAACAAGGATGGAGGGGGTTCTATACGCTGCTGTCTCTTTCTATTCGGTTGACGCATTTTTAGGCTGGTCACGAGATCTAGTTACTTATATATCTTGGTTGGTGCAGACAGTGATGGCGGATCGGGTGCTCGCATCATCGGTTATTTATTAACGAGAAATTGGATTCCGTTGTTTTTTTCCTAAGGTTGGTATTATGAACTGTTTGCTGGCGTAAACGAAAACGATGCAGATTCCTATGTATGTGATCTTAATTGGACGTAAATAGAAGCAAGATAAAACTACTGCATAATAAAGTTATTGTAATAGAATTTGCGTATTTTGCTTGGGATCATTTAACTCACAGCTGTGTTTAAAATGAACCCTTTCTATTGTTGAACTAGCAGTAGTTGTAGAAAAAGTGGCATAGTTTCATTACACAATAATGAAATATATATTAGTTCCTTAAATTTGATAATACCTAATATTGTTTTTTGTTAAAGGTATCATTTTGTACCAGTCTCCCTAATGTATTATATGAATGAATTTATGAAATAAATGATACAAAACTTATCTGTTCGTGGTAGACCAGGCGCATTTCCGCCCTTCACTCCTTCAGTCCTTATAAAGGGCCAGGTCCGCCCTTCTAAACTTGTTGGGATGCCCATACATTTGGTATTCGTTAGCTGGTTGTGGTCCTCTGGTCAATTAAACAGCAAACGCCGCGTAATGGAAGTCCATAGTTGGTGATGACACGGCAGTGGCATCCAGCCGACGGGGTGGTCTGTTTGGCCCAATCGCGCATTCGGCGCACGCCTCCGCCGCCTTTCCACAGCCGAAACAATCAATAAATATCCAGCGGCCGCAC
This sequence comes from Micropterix aruncella, assembly GCA_944548615.1. Lineage (NCBI taxonomy): Eukaryota > Metazoa > Arthropoda > Insecta > Lepidoptera > Micropterigidae > Micropterix > Micropterix aruncella. The sequence goes on along the minus strand of OX155971.1, from coordinate 10,194,727 downwards.
AATGGCGTCGATGGCCGCACTAAACAAACTGCCATTAATTCCGATGGGCCGCATTAGCCCGCCGGAGCGGCCAAGAATTTTAATAGGGAGGCGCAAGAGGTGTTACTCGCGCTCATGCCAATGCCTTCGCATCTTTCACACCCAGATCGATGATCAGGCGATGGCAAAACATCCACAGAATAAAACCAACAAATGACAAAAAAATATCGGTTGTCACCCCAATACTCTCCCAGCAAATAGCCAAGTACTGATTTAGCCAAAAAAATAAAATCGATGAGCGCCCTCTATCAGGACGAACCGGACGAACCCTGCCGGCTTTCGTTGCAGCCGCCTCGGGCGGCGCGGTTCGTTTGGGCGGGGTACGGCCAAATGTTTGAGGGCCATGATTTTTCAAATTGTGCCCATTTAAATTACCTAAAAAGTATAGCCTTATTGTCTGATTATTTTATATGGTCTTTTATCTGTACTTTTAGTTTAAAATGCATAACGTAGATTTAATTTGATTATTTAACATTTTACTGACAATTTGAATATTACGAAGAATAATTTTAGTACGTATTTTTTCGGATTACTGACTACTTTAAATAGTAAGCTTCTATTTTGATTATTAATATAGTATATGATATAGTATACGAATCTGAGCCTACCTTAGTGCGGACGTCTCGTGCGATCCAGTTAGGTTAGGTTTAATTCAATTGTAACTGAAATTATGATTTTTTGTAAAATAAAGTATTTGAATTTGAATTTGAATTTATATTTATAGTTTGACAATCTAGTAGTTAATTCTTGACTACCTATGTATGTTCAGTAAGGAGTAGTAACGTGACTTACTACCTAACCCAATTATTTTGACACGTCCAAGAGCGGTCTTTAGCCGTCAATTGGACATGACGAAAATGTAAATGTAAATGTAAAAATGTAAACGTTAATAATTGATTTAAATGTATGGCAGTTTAAATTATAAATTATTGTTGCTTATATATGAGATTCCAACCAAAAATTTACAAATTAATTTCCGCCCAAGCAGGCATCTGTGTATCAAATTTTAAGTCTGTAAGTCCAATATTTCGAGATTTTAATATGACTAGTGCGCCTCCTTGGGAAGCGATTTTAACCACAATCTTTTCATCAACTCTTGCCATCACCAAATAATGCTTGCCTGCCAAATTTCAGCTCAGTCGGATGAAGTGTTTGGGCGCTATCGTGGAAGAATACCAGACAAACAAATAGAGAGACACACAGACAGACTTCAATCTGGAAATGGTCTTAATCGTCTCAGAGGAGCTCACGATGAATAATTCCGTCTTGCAGTCGGAATGCACGATCGAACGGCTGACGTCGCACGGTGCGCAAACCGTCCAGGAGCGCCCGAAGGTTGATTTCTAGGGGAAACTGTCCCGCAGGCCAGAGTCCTACCCGGGCTCGCACTTCTGCGTGGAGGATGCCGGATGGATGTTAACCCGTGAGCTTGGCCGACCCTACCTTCATGGGTCTTAGTGGCCTAAATGCAGCAGGGCCCATTTGCTCCCTACCTGCGTAAACAACAATACAATACATTTTTGTACGAGATATAATTCATTCGTCGAAATGCTCCGAAATCCGATCACGGAGTGTGAATACAAGCCATAAAGTAATTTTATTAAGTGACCATTTCCCTTGGAGTAACTCGCCCACTTTGTATGCAGCGTTGGCCCTCCTTGTCTCCAAATACTCGGTGTTTTCCTTGAAACCAGCGTCAGAAATTACAATTAATTTCCAATGTAAGCAATTACAGTGCATGGCGTCCTTTTCCCGCTTTGTTAAAGCCCATTTTAAAGGTAGATAACACCAGACCAATATCTACCCCAACTTGTCAACTCAGAAAGTTTTAACGATAGTGATAGTGATCGTTCCATCTCCCGTGAGGTGAGCGTAGACGACTTAGAGACAGGATGAAGATGTCGACTACAACGGGCGAACCCGTCACCCCAGGCTGGTAAAACGATATAGATCATTCTTTTAGCCGTGGGATGAGCGTAGAAGACTTGAGGACAAGACAATCTACTGTCTAGTTCACCAGCAGCCCGCAACGCAGCAACACGACTTAGAGACAATACAAATATACCATCTAGCTAAGCCAACATGCTCTTCAGCGATGCACCTGGAAAGGTAGGTACCCAGCGGGCATCCTCGCCCCCTGTCTACCAGCTTTGGAAGGATATCTCCGTCCGGAATTAACCATCAGGATACCTCCAACCTCCCGACTGGTTACGGGCCGAAGTCGCTTGCGCGACCTTTTCAGCGATGATTCAGTTTGAATCTACCTCGAACCAAAGGCAACTTTTCCCTGGCTCTGAATTCAGGTAGCCATTTGATCATATCAAGAGTGATTTATGTCAGGTCAACATCCACCCCCGCTGCTTAGGGGACTGTATATTTCCATAGTCTTCACACTCCTTCAGTAATTAGCCAGAGTGCACAACTGATTTGCGCCGGTTTGCGCCGCACGGTGCTCAAACCGTCCAGTAGCGAAGGGAGTCGCTCCTCCAGAGGAGGCTGAGCTACCAGACGCGAGACCTGAGACGCGACAACCCTACGCGGGGTAGTCCTCCACACGAGGAGCTGAATCTCGAGTTAGACCGACCCGGAAACACAGGGGATCTTAGAGCCCAAGCTGCACGAAACCGTTCGCTACCTAACCCAGTAAGATCTGCCCCAGTTCTTAGGAAAACTATGTTTCCAGAATCCCCCGGTAATCCGCCAGATACCAAGATAGAAAGAAGATGCTGTCCAATGTCCACCAATTAAGACACACATACGTTTAAATACCATCGATTTGTCAGCTTTTAGTAGGATCAGGTCTGGGTTCGTTTCCTCTTAGTATTTTAGACGGCCTGGCTTTACTTAACCCTTTGAGTAGCGGCATAACTTCATGGCAGACCGCGGCAATTTATTGGGATTTCTTGTAATATCTCCGCGCTCGACAAAAAGTCCTATAACTATGGAACTACTATAGCAATCATAAAAAGAATAACTGTGCAATAATTGCATTGAATTTCGTATATAGATTTTGTAATGAGATTTCATCAGAATATGCACGCTGCTTTTGCAGAGTGCATTGCCCAGGACTCGCCTAAGGGAATCACTCTAACCGCGGGCGACGTGCACGAACGCATTTAGCTCCTTCCGTGCGAAATCGCAGGGCACGTTATTATAGCGTTCCATATGTTTTCTGGGTAATGTCTGAGTCAGGAGACGCTATTTCCCCATCAACATAGATGAACGGTATTTTCACGTTCACAAGTTACACTTGCGAATCTGATCGACTGGTTTTTACCAATTTGTCCTCTATAAACAGACAAAAAATGACTCAGTCTTGTCAATGTTTATCTCAATATTATATCCTTAATATTGGGATATTCATTCCTATCTTTCGATCATCGGGCGATGAAATTGAAAGTACTTATCAATAAGCTTATTTTGTTGCAGCGCTATGAAGAAAGTAATTTTTGAGAAGCTTTCGGGTAATGTATTTTGAATTAAGGTGGTCATACTTGCAGTCGCAGATAAGCAATATAGCTTACTAGTATGAAAGTGGGCTCTATTTATCGTATTTAGGCTCACGTGCAGATACATTTCATTGAAACGTTTTTTTATGTGAGGTATTGCATTTTTTTTTAATTTCAAGAAATTTTCGCATGAATTAGCGTCTATTTCGTTAAAAACGAACATTCCTTTCCATTACTTATAGTCGTAGGCACTAATATTTTGATGTTAATATTGATATTATTGGATATATTATTTGATTTTTATAATCAGTCAGTCCTTAATAAAAAAAAACATTCATTATCAATGTTTATTACTTGTTTATAACTAAGTATAAACTAATATTTGTTTATACTCTTTATTGTGAAAATGTCACAATGGGCGGGTTTATTGTCATATGACAATCTCTTACAACCACCCCTACTATGACGTGTTATATGTATGTGTGCGTGTAACATATCTGTAAGTGTGTGTCTTGTTATTTCATTCGATCGACAGAATTGAAAATGCAATTCCGTTAATTTGATCCCAACGGAAAATGGTGACCCAGCCGGGAATCGAACCCGGGACCTTACAATGTAAGATTAGGCAATCTAACCACTATGCCACCAGGCCGTGTATATAACAGTTAAGCTCTTCAAAGAAAAATATACATATTTTTTTAATATTTTTTTTGTTTTTCGCAAATCATTTTATGAAAAGTTGCTTGCTCATACAATTCACCAGGGGGGTGAATTACTTAAAGGATGACATCCTTAAAGGATGACAGGTAATTAAAACTCACCCTGAGTATTTGGTTATCCCTGATTTATCATCAAATCCATTCGTTTTGTCCTCCCCTCTTCTGTCCAAAATATATGATAGGTTGGTTCAGGGTTGGTCACACCCACGGATCACCACCTATCCGACGGCCTCCACGCATGAAGTGCGAGCCTGGGTAGGACTCTGACCCTATGGTTAGTTTCCCCTGGGAATCAACCTTCTCGCGCTCCTGGACGGTCTGCGCACCGTGTGGCGTAAGCCAATCGACTGTGCACTCTGACTAACAGTCGAGGTAGTCTGAAAACTGTACTGTTTCCTATAGAGCGGGGGTGGTTGCGGACCGTACGGCAACTGCTCTTGAAACGACCACCGGCTATCCGATCCTGGGTGAACAGCCGGGCAAAGGACGCTGTGGTCCGCGATAGATTCGGTATACACCGTTTCACCGCTTCGTAAGGGAGAGGACCGCGCAAGCGACCTCGAACTCGTAACCAATCGAGAGACTGGAGTAATCTGGTCACAATTGGAAGTAAGGGCGTGAGTGTAGGCCCGCCGGGTAACACTCCTGGCTATCTCGCAGTTAAGGCGCTAGCCTCTTACGGGTTTGTGGCGGAGCTAGACGGTGGACTGTTTTGTCCAAGTCTTCTGCGCTCACTCCACTCCAGGAACAAATAATCGGTAAAACTTCCTGAGGTGACGGTTCGCCCGCTGTAGTCGACAACCATAGTTATATGATAGGTTCGTTTCTATTATGCAAGTTTTATATTTTGTGAAAATGCAAACGACCTGAAGTTATCCGTATACCTATAAACAAATTGTTAAGCGGGCATTCCGTTGAATATTTTAGCCGGGTGGCTATGAAGCGCGCATTCAGATTGGGCCAAACGTCGAACGATTTGAATATGATGATCGTAATAGCGATAATTATTGCGATCTTATCGCTTTCGGCCCCAGAGTACGTGCATTCGTCATTAAAATTTATTAATGAGTTTGCGGCTGCGCTGCGAGCGCTGAATACTTTATGGGGTGACCTGATGTTTAATTCGGCTGTGAGAATGGAGGTGTTAAACGAGCATGCTAATTTAGAAATTGAGCCGGCCAGAGAATTGAGCCTGGGGGCAGTGCTGATGCGCGAATAATAGATGGACAGGGAAAACATTGGCTCTTGGCATTGGATAGTATAAAATGATAAGCTGGAAATAGTTTGGAGATGTAAGAAGGACAGTTTTTTGAACTACGGCGATATAAAGGCGACATGAGACCTCAAAAAAATATCCAAAATGGGCGTTACACGCGAAAAAATAGGCGGGGTCATTTTTATAGGGTTTGACCAATAAAAATCCAGCGTTGACGAAGCGTCAAGCGCAGATTCTACGTCCGCTCGCGTCGCCTACTAGGCGCATACTAAATGCTCTATCGCAGCGCTAGCACAGAATAACTATCTTTACGCAGTGGTGGTATAAGGGTGTTAATGGCAAAGCACATTGTAATGTTTGGGGTTCTACATATTTAGATATCTATAAAGTCGTACGTAGTACGATAGGCCCCAACATTGCCGGCGAAATGTCGTCGACATAATTCGCCGTACTTTAAACGTCCCTATTCGGGTGACGGCGGTCGTTTGCGCAGATCGGAGAGAATCCGTATTCACTTGTCCCGGACATCTCCTACGAGAAGTGGCTCCCTTCCTTTGGCGTGAGTAAATTTCTAGTACTAAAGTAATTCATAGGACTCTGGCTTAGACCATCCTTTTCTTGTTTTCTAGAGGGTTTTTTTTTTATTTCTTATTGGCTTGGATTATCGCCTCCACTATCAACTGTAACATCAATTGAGAATTCGCCGCCGCAAAGACTATCTACGCGCGACGGCGATTGAAGTCAACCACGTGTTCGCCCTTGACGGATGTACCACACTTATATAGTTCTGAGGACGAAAGTATCTGCCCGACATAGCAGCAAAGCAGCTAGAGTTTCGACCAGCTGGCTGATGCAGCACGTGTACGCCGCGGATTCAATCAAGGTACAAGCACTCCGATTTTATGTAAGGTCTAGGCAACTCTTTAGTTTTCCTCGAGTGTTCCGAATTCGATATAATAGAGGGGTGTAAAACGTAGCAGGGGCGTAAGGTTCGAAATACCCTGAAGCTAAGGACCCGGTAATAAACCGGATAGTGAAACTAATTTCGATTAATCATAGTAAAAATAATTAGTTAAAAAAACATTTCAAAATTAAAAATAAACCAAAAGGCTAAAATAATTAAAGGTTAATAGCAAATTATCTGCCGCGTGTCGCGCGGCGAAAAAGGTTCAAAGTACATCAGTGGTCGTGTCAATTATCAAGCGTGTCGATTAACTAGTGTATCTAAGTAAATAAATTGTGCTAATTAAAATGTCAATGTTAATAAACTAAAAATAGTAGTCACTGTAGAAACCTTAAAAATCAACATAGTATAATTTAATTTTTGTATCGGTCATTATCATCGCCATCCGCGAGATAAACGAGAGTGTTAATGCTGTAAAGTGATATTATAAAGTTTAAGAGAAGGAGTCTGGAAGGCGTTTGTGGGAAACATTATAAAATTAACCTTGAACCCGCATAGAGGGAAATAAATCTTTAGTTTCGAAATACAGTCTTTCTCATTTGAACGGGAAGAAGTGCGACTCCTCACAGGTACAGAACACGCCAAGTCAGCCACCAGCGCGTATTTTAATACCAGCTATTCACCACCCACCCCTTCCGCTGAGCGAACCGGATAGCTGAGCTGGTGGCCTAGGACTTAGGCAGCGGCACTGGAGGGTTTCCTCAGTGTCTGCACAGGGGAAAAGGACTGGGGACGTGCGAGAGGTAGGGAAACCTCTCGAGAGGACCTGGGTATGGCGCCCGCTCGTCCTTAGGACGGGACTCTATGACATTGCCTAAGATAGCAATATTACCCAGGCCCCCTCGAGACGCAGGAAGAAGAACGCGCGTCCCGAGAACTTGTCGCCGGACTCCACTAGGGTCGCATCACCTCATCAAGGTGAGGAGCCCGGACCACTGCATAAATTGCCGCCTCAACGCGGGGCTAAGTTTTTTCCAAATATATTTTTTCAAAAACATACTAATTTTTTCATAAATATAGTAATCACAAAAAATTGGCCCCCAGCGAGGGACTAGATTTTTCTATATATATTTTTCTTAAATATAGTAATCGTTTTTAAAAAAATCGGGCAAAAATTTTTTTTAAAAAAAAAAGATATATTTTTCCTAATTTTTCCTATTTTTCTATAAAACCTAGTTTTTTTTAAAAAGTAAAATTTTCGTGTCCAGTATTATTTTTTCATAATATCAGAATTACTGTAAAACAAAGTGTACCTCAAATATAAAATCTACCCAGTAAAATATAAAATCATACCCAGTAAAATACATTCCGGCGGTTCCATACGGAAACCAGTATTTCTTATATGCAATACGTCTAAACATTATTTCCAAAACAGTATAGGTACCTCGCTGGATGGAACAAAATATTATAAAATAATCATATGTATTAAAAAATTTTATAGTGCTATTGCCAAAATAGGGATTTTTTTTATATATAATACGGCAAAAGTACACAGTTGAAAATAAAATGTTATAACCCTATTATACAAAATAAATTAATGTAACAATATTTTCATATGCCTAACAATAATCGTGTTCTGTGCAACAAATAAAATGTCAATATAAGTGCGATTAAAATAAAACTCGCAGTGGAGAAAGTGGCCGAGCGCCCGAATAAAAATAAACCGGTTCCGAGATAACGAAATCGATGACGGACAGGGCACGGCGCGGTATTAGGCGCACACAGCGAAGTTCTACCGTCAAACGATTCATCGAATATTACCGTTTGGGTTAGCGACAACGAAATAATCAAATTGCAGGAATGCGAGCGTACAACGAGTAGGTACATACCGGCAACCGCGGAAAATAAAATACGGCGCTCCGGCCAAATAACACCGTCATGTATGCACGCGTAGGACATAGAATGATAAATAAAAAGTAGATATGCCGCACTTTGATGTAAAATAAATCAATAAATAATATTAGTAAGAGTAAAGGGGCAAATAATAAAGGAACAGTGTATAAGAATATTACTTAACAACAAATAATAAGTTGCTATAAAAATAAAATATTAGAATAAAGTCTTTTCGGAAATTAATCTTGTTAGATAAGGGGGACATAAACATTTTAAAATTAGTTGGGAAAATTAAGACTTAAGGGGCCTTGCAACATTTAATTTTTTCAAGTTTTAATTTATTTAAGAATTGAGGGTTTAGGAAATACTTAGAAAATTGGTATACTGAAACTAAGGATGAAGGTGTTGTAGTAAATTTGTTTCTTGTACATTTATTTTTAACATTGTGTATTTGGGACTTAGACGTTTGGACTTATGTAATTTTTCACAGGTGTCTACATTTCGATTTTTTTAAAAAAAAAAAAATTTTTTTGACTTTCACAAACTCATTGCTTAATTTAACTGTGCCAAGGTAAGATATTTGTATTAGGGCCATAAAGGTGTTTCGCTTTTCTTCGGAATAAATGGACAGAGAAGAGAGGAGACGAAGACGATCAGTTAGCCGAAGACGGATGATAGAAGGAAACATGGCCGCTCACAGCTCAAGGGAGGATCTCACACCGAAAAACTTAGCAGAGGAATTAAAAGAAGCCGAAACTCAATATCATTTAGAAAAACCGGAAGAAAACTCGGATGCAGACTCAGAGACAAGTTACATGCAGCCAGAAAGCGCCAAGAAAACTAAATCACGTTCACCGAAACAAAAAATAAAGCCGTCTTTGTACAAATGGGGGATAAGATTTGGAGGGGACACGTCAGTTCTAGAATTTATCGAGAATATCGAAGATAGAAGGTTGTCGAGGGGAGTTTCGAACGACGAAATCGTGGGAGGATTCACCGACCTATTGGGGGGTCCAGCCCTTAAATGGTATAGGACAATACGGGCAAACATTAAGACTTGGAAAGACCTAAAGGAAGCCTTAATATACAAGTATGAAGATCTCAACCATAGGACGAAACTAGATATCACCATTAGGACGCATAAACAATCGTCACACGAGACGATGGATGATTATGTCACCACAATCCGTACGTGGAACGAAAAACTAAAGGATAAGATGTCGGAAGACACTTTATTAGAAATAATAAAGTTAAACGCGTCGACACGATACAATACCTTAATTGCGACTAACGTCATAACATCATTACGTCAACTATTACAAATGGCAAAACATATGGAACAATACGAAAACAAAAGCGACTCAAATAGAAAAAATTTAGCGACAGTTGAAGCGGACATAGGAAAGCAAGAGATAGGCGAAATGCCACATCGAGGGGATGTGAAGTATCATACTTCGACCAATCCGAACTATCATACTTTTCACAACGCAAACTATCATACTCCAAACAATCATGCTTTTAACAATGCCGAGTTTCATCCAGCAAACATACAGAACTATCATCACGTCTACAAGGCGAATTATCCGAACAATCCAAACTATCACACTCACAGCAATACGAACTATTATAATCCAAATAGTCCGAGTCATCACACATCAAATAAGCCGATTAATCAAAATTCAAACGTACCACGGGCAATCCAGGGACCGGCATACGAAGGACCTGCAAAACAGTATAGACATGCACCGAATTACGAGGGATACATGATGGCCTGCAAGAAATGTGGAAAAAATGGACATACTCACGAGACGTGCAGAAGATACACAAATAAGTGGTGTTTTGGGTGCGGCACGCCGAATCTGACACTAGCAACGTGCCAGCGATGCAGAGAAAGTCGGAGACTACCAAATAACGCAAATAATGCAAAAAACGGAGTGACCCACGACAGCACGCCACAGGTCGGCAGATCGTGGAGAAGCTAACCTGCTCTCTAATACGGACAGATAACGACACAAGACCATTCACGACATTCAGCATAGAAGGGGAGGCATACATAGGATTAGTGGATACGGGATGTGGTATTTGCATAATGGGTAATAACATACACTTGAACCTCATAAAAAAAGGATATAAATTGGCAGAATGCAACATAGAACTCACAACAGCTGATGGAAAGGAACAATCGACTCTCGGGACCATAATCGTGCCAGTACTCCACAAAGGAAAAAAGGTAGAAGTGGAATTCATCGTATGTCCGTCAATAAAAAACAACTTCATCTTAGGAATTAGTTTTATGAAAGCTTTCGGGCTAACATTAAAATTCGGGAAGAAAATAGAAGTATTTAATATTGAAAAAAGGACAAAGGAGATAGGCCACATAGTACCGGCAAAGGAGCTAACAGACGCACAGGCGGGACAATTGGAGGAAGTGAAAAAAGCATTTAAAGAAATATCATTCGAAGAAAAGGGCCTAGGAAGAACACATTTGACCGAGCACAGAATCGTAACTGATGGACCAGCGATCCGGCAGAAACCAAGATATGAAGCGCCTGCGAAGCAACGCCTTATCGAAACAGAATTGGATGAGATGCTAAGGTTAGGTGTCGTATCGCCGGCCAGATCGAGTTGGTGTCACCCTCTCGTAGTGGTCACAAAGAAGGACGGGACACCGAGAGTATGCTTAGATTCTAGGAAGCTAAATGAAGTTACTTTGAAGGATCGGTATCCTATGGCCAACTCTCAAAGGATTTTGGACAGTTTGGGCAACGCGAAGTACCTTAGCTCAGTGGACCTCAGTAAGGCATACTGGCAAATACCCCTGGAACCTTCGTCAAAACTGAAGACAGCTTTTGCGGTACCGGGCAGAGGACTATTTGTTTTTGAAAGGACACCATTTGGCGTATGTAACGCATCTTCAGAGCTAAATCGTTTAATGGACTACATATTTGGCCCAGAATTCGACGGGAAAGTTTTTACGTACGCTGATGATCTAATTGTCGCCTCTGGAAACTTTCAAGAACACGTACAGATGCTCTATAGGGTGCAAGAACGGTTAAAAGAAGCAGGATTGACGGTTAACTTAAAAAAGTGTGAATTTTGCAAACCCCAGCTGAAATACCTTGGGTATGTAGTGAATAAAGATGGACTACATACGGATCCTGAGAAAATCTCATGTGTAAGCAATTTCCCGCGGCCAAATTGCGTGAAACAGCTGCGCAGCTTCCTGGGACTCTGCTCATATTACCGGAAATTCATTAAGGATTATGCGAAAATAGCGGAGCCATTATGCAAATTGACTGGCAGCAAAAAAGGGGTTAAAATGGAATTCACATGGTCAGACAGGGCGGAAGATGCATTTATTAGGTTAAAAACAGCGCTAACGGAGGCACCAGTCATCGTTTGCCCTAACTTCGACAAAGAGTTTTCATTGCACACGGATGCAAGTGATGTAGCGACGGGCGCGGTATTAACGCAAGTATCTGATGAAGACGGAAAGGAACATCCAATCGCATATTATTCTAAGACCTTAACGGCTGCAGAGCGTCATTATACGGTTACAGAAAGGGAACTTTTGGCAGTTTTAAGGGCGGTAAGACACTTCCGGATGTATGTGGAAGGAACGCATTTTAAACTATACACGGACCACAACAGTTTACGATGGTTAACCAAGCTCGAGGGACCTTCAGGAAGGCTTGCGCGCTGGAGCACTTTGTTATCGCAATATGACATGGAAATAATTCACGAGAGGGGGGTAAATAATGTAGTCGCCGATGCCCTCTCGAGAATCCCAATCATGGTCGCGGCGGTAACAGAGACAGAGGGAGACTCGTGGTACAGAAAAATGTTTAAAACTGTAAGCACAGATCCAGAAAAGGAACCAGATTACCGTATACACGACGGCCACCTCCTTCGATACATAGCGCCCCGGAAAGGCGAGGGGAATATGAACCCGTGGAAAATCGTACCACCATACGAAGAAAGAAAAGACATCATAAATGAAGCGCACAGCGGAGACTTTGCAGTGCATTTCGGGGTACGAAAAACCATAAAAAAATTGCAAGCACGATTTTCTTGGCCAGGATTGCAGAGAGAAGTCAGGAAATCGGTGGGAAACTGCGACGTTTGCAAAGCATATAAAATTTCCACAACTGCGCCAAAAGGGCATATGTCTACGCCAAAGGCGGTGAACCAACCTATGCATACAATTGCCATTGATGTGGTGGGGCCGCTCCCAAGATCAAATAGTGGCCACGTATATATACTATCCGCGGTGGACGTTTTCACCAAATACTGCTGGCTGTTTCCACTGCGAAAAACGACATCGGTGAGCATCACAAAACATTTGGAAAATGGTATTTTCTTGCCATATGGAACGCCGGCCACCGTAATCCTGGATAACGCACAGTACTTCAAATCGAAAGTTTTTAAGGACTTCATGGAAAAATATAAAGTGCCAAAGTTGTTTTACAACTGCGTATACTCGCCGCAATCCAACTCAGTCGAGAGATACAACCAATCTATCGAGACGTCTTTAGCGATTTTAGTCGGCGACAACCAAAGGACATGGGACAAGAAACTGCCGATTATACAACACGCCTTAAATAACACAACAAATATGACGACGACGTTCAGTCCAGCGTACCTGATGTTTGGTCGGGAGGTCATCATAGATGGGCGTTTCCATGCACCGTTTGGCTATATCCCGAAGGACGGTGAACCCTTGCACCTAAACAACGCGTTCGAACACTCGAAAGGCCTCGAGACGCTAACAGAAACGTATGACGTGGTACAGCAAAAAAATCCTCGAATCTTTTCAAACAAATGCACAGCGTTACAATCTACGGCGAAAACGAATTGAATATAATGTTGGTGACATAGTGTGGGTAAGACAGCACTACCTATCAAAAAAGGCGGAATTTTTCTCGAGCAAACTGGCCCCGAGATTCCTAAAATGTAGAGTTGCGGAAAAGAAGTCAGCTGTGGCCTACGAGCTGGAGGATATGGCAGGAAAGCAGAAAGGGCTTTTCCACATCAAAGATATGGTCAAGGCAGATTGACGTCTATAAAGTCCACTCCATAAGGAGTAAAACAATACGGAGAAACGCACTCATGGGCGCAAAGGCGAAAAATCTTGAATAAAATGGCAAGGGTTAAAAAAGCACATAGCAAAGCATACTTAAGTCATTAATGTAAAATCAAAAATCATATCCTGAGTAATGTCTAAAATCACAAAATATAGTAGTTCCGAAAGCCTCACAAAATAATAATATTAAAAAGCGGTAAAAATTGAAAATAATAAATAGGTCAAATCAGTATTACAGGGTTAAAAAAAAATAAAAAATAAAATTTGTGTTAAATTTGGTTAAAAATAAAATACTCTAAAATATAAAATACTAAATACTATCCTGACAACTAAAGTTAAAAGTAAAACATAAATAAATAAATAAAGAAATTTGGTAAAGTAAAATGTAAAATATAGCACAAAGATAAACACGAAGGTCCATAACACCTCCTCTGGGAAAATGGTGGATATAGGCAAAATTTATTATTTATGAATGAGATATTTTATTTTTTATTTTTTTAAAACGTTCACTAAGCCGGCTAAACCGACTTAGTAATCGCTTATACATTCTAGAATCTGTAGAAATGGGTTAGAAATAAAAATTAAAATCCCGAAATAAGTAATTAAAAAGTAGCAAGCTAATATGTAGCTGAAATCGCACGGCATATTACTGACATTAGCGCATAAACTGTCCGGATATAAAATAAATAATAATAAATATGATGACTGATGGAAAGCGTGCTGAAATAATGCACATTAGGAGTTGAGGCTCTCCTACACAAGCCCAAAAGCTTCAGACGGGAGAAATAAAAGTATATATATATATAATAATATTATGTATTTCGAGTAAAGAGGGAGAACGGCGGCCAATACATAAGTATGCCATCAAACCGTATCTTTACCCTGCTTTGTTTAGGAGAGGTACAGTGGGACGTCTAGCGAACTGAACATTGATAATTCCTCGAATAACGGGCACTCATCTAAAAAAAAAGAAGAAAATAATAATAATTAAACCGGCAGTAAAATTTGTTTAAAAAGACCAATGCATGACGTGCAGTAGGAGGGTCGAATTATAATATTAATAACTAGGGTATATAGCGCATAATTATGTAAGTTCAGTAGCCAAAACCTTTCCCTTATGCTTCTTTAAAAACGAATTTTAGAAAACGTGAAAGTCAATATAGACATATTATATTAATTATGAAACATGCTGTATTTTTACAAATTATTTGGATGCATAGAAGTTTATAAACAAAGTATGAAAAGAGAATAAAAGGTGTCTCTGAATAAAGAATGAAAAGTTATGAATGGACCGAATGGGTGTATATAAATTTTAAAAACAACATATAATATACAAAAATAGCATATAAATAATATAATGAAGATTGAGACATCATGTAACCTAAAATATAAAATCGCGTCGAGCACCTCTAGACGTCGCGAAGAAAGGATATCGTCGGCAGGTGCAAAGATGATACTTTTCTTTCCATCAAGAAGCGGTCATTACGACCACCTTGCTATAAAAATCGACCATAAATTGCGATTTGGCAAGATCTAGATTTCATTCATATTTTTCCCAGACCGAAAAACAACAAAACTAAGAAAATAAAAGGTTAAATAATAATTAAAAATATATAATTAAATACAAGCTTAATACGTTTAAAACCGCAGCATTGTAAATAAATAAAAGTACATATATTATGATCTAATAAATAATAAAATGCAACACTGCGAGACGTAGGCAATAAAATAAGTTGGGTGATAAACTTGGACAATTTGCACGATCATTGATGGAACTACTGAATGAATAAATACTGATGAATATAAAGTTTGAAGTTATAAATAACATTACTGAAAATATAAAACCTGAAATAGTATGATAAATAAAATAATTATTAAAAAGTAGAAATGTATACCGATAAGGGGTCGCGGGAGTTTGAAACACCGCCAGTATACCCCGACAACCGGAAATAAACCTGTTTCGAATAAACTATGAACAATAAAACTACTAAATAATGTAACGTGATTAAGCACGGCGAAGATAAAATAAAATAATGTAAAACCGATGATGGGATATTATTAACTACAATATTAAACTATACAAATGTAAAGAACATAATAAAGTGATTAATATCAGGGATGATGGACTTAAAAAAAGTAAATGAGACTACATAAAAATGACAATTAATGTATAAGAAGGAGCCGAGCTATATACTCATAATAGGTGGCGGAGGCGAACAAAATAACCTATCTCTTAAAAACAAAACCCTGCCAAAGGAAAGATGCCAAAAGAAAATTGCCAAGGAGAAATAGTTTTAGAAATAACCCATTATATCAAAAAAAAATAAATATTAAAAAAAATAAATAAATAAACAAATATTTAAAAAAAAAAAAAAAAAAAAATTTTAAAGAAAAAATTATAAATAAATAAATTTATAATGATATAGAGATTAAATTAAAATATATTAGTTTTAGGAAAAGACGGGACAAGTCATAGGATAAGTAGCAAGTAAATATTAAAAGTAGTTATAAGTATACTGTTCTATAAATAAAACATGTCATAGTATAAAAGGTAACGGGTAACAATAAGTTTTTCTTGTTTTTATTAAATCTTTCTGGGGAAAATAGAAAAGTAACCGCACTTAATTACTACACTTAATAATATTTTTGGTATTAATCTGTTTTTGTTAAATAATAAGTCTACATAATAATATTAAAATAAAACACGGGAGTCGATACAGAGTAAATTAGAAGTAATAAAATAAATACTACTATTGTAGAAACATGGAAATAGAACATTTTAAAAAAATAATAGAAAGTTGATATTGACATTGTCAATACATTGGGAGTTATTAAAAAGTAAATACTTGAAAATTCATAAATTGGGGAAAAAATTAAATTTAAAAAGGGGAATAAATTGAAAACTAAAGGGGTGGCTTTACCAAGAAATGGAACTTGTCCTTGACACCTCAAGAACCAAAATATTACCGAGAAGTCAAACACCAACCCACACACACCACATGAACAAGTAACTCCTAGATACTGCTGCTGTTTTTTTTCTAAATTTCAGGACGCGGGGTGAGCATTGAACCATACTGGCGAAAGACGGGCAAACACATATAACAACAAACATGCAAGGAGCTGACAGCGACGAAACCACTATAATAAGAAGGAGAAACGCTGCCAGAGAGAGTGACGGCGAGTACGAGAAAACGGAAGAGTACTACTCCGCAGCCGGCAATAAGGTTTATTGGTATAAATTAGACATTCAATGAGTGACAGTTTAATCAAAATCGAGTTTGCATGAAAGTTTAAAAATAGACGCTTTAGAGTGCAGAAAAGTCCCGTAATGAACTAAACTCGCGTATGTGTTCACGAACTAGTCTCCTCCGTGTCCGAGAGGAAAATATCAAGGGAAAATTAAGCTATCATGGTGAAAGGGTGAAGTGTTGAGAAATGGACAGAACAATTTTTAGTGTAATAAGTACATGTAAATTAATGATTTAACATTTATTTTTGAAGATTAATAACTAAAGAATGGTGGTTATTACCACATATGTTAAAAAGTTGTAATAATTATCGAGTACTAAAATTTTTCTTGCTGATGTATAAAAATGTAATATATTGTAATTGTTTAATCATACTAAAGGATATTGTTGAAGAATATGTAAAATGTAACTTCAAGATCTTTAAAGAAAGGTTGGAAATGTAAAATTAAATAACTATATAAAGAAAATATTTAAAGGTTTATGGTAAAGGACACGATCGTTGATGGTACTATATAAAAGAAAACTAATTAAATAACTTAACAATCTAAATATATAAATACATATAAAGAAAGTTTGGACAAATAAAAAATATTGACTATGATATAATTGAAAAAGGACAGCTAAGTTTTCAATGAAATAATACTGGAGTATAATTATAAAAAAGTCATAATTTATAGACGCTAATGATATAGCTATGAAGGTTGGAATTAGGGATATAGTTGAATTTCTTCTACTTTTCCACTGATAGGTCAGCATTTTCCGCTCGATTTTGGATTTTGTTTTTGGTCTGGGCGTTGTCCCTGTTGTTGGTTTAGGGTGCACGAGGTCGCGCACGACGTTCACTAGCCGGCGTTGTAATGTTTGGGGTTCTACATATTTAGATATCTATAAAGTCGTACGTAGTACGATAGGCCCCAACATTGCCGGCGAAATGTCGTCGACATAATTCGCCGTACTTTAAACGTCCCTATTCGGGTGACGGCGGTCGTTTGCGCAGATCGGAGAGAATCCGTATTCACTTGTCCCGGACATCTCCTACGAGAAGTGGCTCCCTTCCTTTGGCGTGAGTAAATTTCTAGTACTAAAGTAATTCATAGGACTCTGGCTTAGACCATCCTTTTCTTGTTTTCTAGAGGGTTTTTTTTTTATTTCTTATTGGCTTGGATTATCGCCTCCACTATCAACTGTAACATCAATTGAGAATTCGCCGCCGCAAAGACTATCTACGCGCGACGGCGATTGAAGTCAACCACGTGTTCGCCCTTGACGGATGTACCACACTTATATAGTTCTGAGGACGAAAGTATCTGCCCGACATAGCAGCAAAGCAGCTAGAGTTTCGACCAGCTGGCTGATGCAGCACGTGTACGCCGCGGATTCAATCAAGGTACAAGCACTCCGATTTTATGTAAGGTCTAGGCAACTTTTTAGTTTTCCTCGAGTGTTCCGAATTCGATATAATAGAGGGGTGTAAAACGTAGCAGGGGCGTAAGGTTCGAAATACCCTGAAGCTAAGGACCCGGTAATAAACCGGATAGTGAAACTAATTTCGATTAATCATAGTAAAAATAATTAGTTAAAAAAACATTTCAAAATTAAAAATAAACCAAAAGGCTAAAATAATTAAAGGTTAATAGCAAATTATCTGCCGCGTGTCGCGCGGCGAAAAAGGTTCAAAGTACATCAGTGGTCGTGTCAATTATCAAGCGTGTCGATTAACTAGTGTATCTAAGTAAATAAATTGTGCTAATTAAAATGTCAATGTTAATAAACTAAAAATAGTAGTCACTGTAGAAACCTTAAAAATCAACATAGTATAATTTAATTTTTGTATCGGTCATTATCATCGCCATCCGCGAGATAAACGAGAGTGTTAATGCTGTAAAGTGATATTATAAAGTTTAAGAGAAGGAGTCTGGAAGGCGTTTGTGGGAAACATTATAAAATTAACCTTGAACCCGCATAGAGGGAAATAAATCTTTAGTTTCGAAATACAGTCTTTCTCATTTGAACGGGAAGAAGTGCGACTCCTCACAGGTACAGAACACGCCAAGTCAGCCACCAGCGCGTATTTTAATACCAGCTATTCACCACCCACCCCTTCCGCTGAGCGAACCGGATAGCTGAGCTGGTGGCCTAGGACTTAGGCAGCGGCACTGGAGGGTTTCCTCAGTGTCTGCACAGGGGAAAAGGACTGGGGACGTGCGAGAGGTAGGGAAACCTCTCGAGAGGACCTGGGTATGGCGCCCGCTCGTCCTTAGGACGGGACTCTATGACATTGCCTAAGATAGCAATATTACCCAGGCCCCCTCGAGACGCAGGAAGAAGAACGCGCGTCCCGAGAACTTGTCGCCGGACTCCACTAGGGTCGCATCACCTCATCAAGGTGAGGAGCCCGGACCACTGCAACATTTAGCGTAACTCTCAGAGCGCTCTCACTTTTCAATTAATTGTAATTAATTTAGGGCCTAAATAAAAAATGTGGCTAAGAACTGCCCTAGAGAATTAACCAGTCAGTATTATGACATTATAATAAAATACACTCACCGCTTACATTGTAGGAGTTAACGCACCTGAAAGTTTTTGGTCAGTTGAAAGCCTTAATGTCTAAGAAAATGAGCAACTTTTTTGATTCCAAATTTTAAATTGGTTCCTTATCGAGGGATTCATTTAGAAGCATTTTTTAATTATTTCTTATATTTGTCAAAAAACTCATAAAACTTAAATTCTTCAGATGAGGTCGTTTCCAGGTATCATATCGCCTTAATAGATCAATTAACAGGCCCATTATAGTTACCGGCAGAACGACATTGAATATTGTCATTGCTTTTTCAATTAGAAATTCCAAGCAATATCTCATCTCTACTGCCAACATTGCAAATTTCTGTTGGAGGTAAATTGGTTTAGAACTTATAATTAAAGGTACGAAATTTTCTCAAATAAAAAACTGAAAATTCGCAAAAACGAAATTGAAATTTTGCTTAAATTTCCAGGTTAGCTACTTTTTTGATGCACCTAAGATTTATAGATAAGGATATTATTTTTTGATTAAAGAAGCGTTCTGCGTCTATTCTGTTAGTTGGACTCCAAATGTTCTGTAACGCTGCGTGGGCGAAGGTGAAAAAGCAGCATTTTAGCCCACAATGGCCCGAATTCCGTTTCTCGAAGGTGCCTTACTTGAGGCCTAAACACGCGCTAAAACGACGCTAAATTTCGAACTGACGTTTTGGTATTCCCATTCATGGGTCCTAACTGCAGAGTGCTTAAGTAGAGGCTATCAGGCTCTTAAATTAATGTTAAGAACCGTCTAGACCCTTTTTCGTATCCCGTTTCTTCAAATTTCATGGTGAATGGGTTTTGTCCGTGGACTTAATTAAGAACAGTCTAAATCAAACAGCCTGTATCTGACAGCTGTGTAGCTCTTGTTTCTCTTGCGACTTTTTATGGTAATTTCAAAGACGTTTGCTCAGCATTGGCTTCTAATTTGCCGAAAAATGTGAGAACCGTGCCAAGCATAACAACTTTTAAAAACAGACTCAGAGAGCATTTGAAATCTTCCAGATAAATTCCCTTTCCCCTCCCATTCCCCTCCTTTTTAAACTTTAGCGTCCTTATAGGTGTTAGATTATTTTGGTGCGGCAAATCCTGTGCCCGTATATATTTCTTTCTATCCTCTTTTATTTTATTTGCTATACTCTTTATATAGGTTAAGTTATGTAATCTACTCGAAAATAATGTTCGTATAGGTAAGCTCTAAAATATTGCCTTCTGGCAATAAGCTCGCCTATTCCTAAGAATAAAGCATTATAATATTATTATTATTATAATTAATTCAAAGGATGGACGATAAGCATCGATTATCGTAAGTAATCGTTAATTAATATCTATGTTTTGCCCTGAAAGTCCTGTGTCAATATTTTTTGTAGATAAAGAGCCTTGTATATACTTTATAGCGTTGTATGTCGTAGGATAAAGAGCCTTGTATATTTTTATATTTTAAAACAATCGAGAACGGGGCGACAATCATCGTGCGGGACGAGCAGAGGGCGGGCGGGCGAGGGAGTGAATGAACTGTCAAAATAATGACCCCGGTTCTTAATTTTGATGTATCGGAATACCAACAAAATAAGAAAGGTGCTTAAGTTCCTAATTTTTAGCATTAGCTTAATTAAATGTCATTATATCCTTAATATTGGGATATTCATTCCTATTTTTCGATTAAAGTTTTGGGCGATGAAAGTGGGTATACCCATCAATAAGCTTATTTTGAGGCAGCGCTAAGAAGAAAGTAATTTTTGAGAAGCTTTCGGGCAATGTATTTTGAATTAAGGTAGTCATACTTGCAGGTGCAGATAAGCAATATAGCTGACTAATGTGAAAGTGGGCTACATTTATTTTATTTAAGCTTATATGCAGATAAATTTCATTGAAACGTTTTTTAGGTGAGGTGTTGAAGTTCAAGAAATTTCAAGAAATTTTCGCATGAATTCGCGTCTATTTCGTAAAAACGAAAATTCCTTTCCTTTGCTTATAGTCGTAGGGACTAATATTTTGATGTTATTATTCATATTATTGGATAAATTATTTGATTTTTATAATCAGTCAAAAAAAAAATTCATTGTCAATGTTATTACAGATGGCCAAATAAATTGCTATTACAACACCTATCCGACGGCCTACACGCATGAAGTGCGAGCCTGGGTAGGACTCTGACCTTAGGGTTAGTTTCCCCTAGGATTTATCCTTCTGGAGCTCCTGGACGGTCTGCGCACCGTGCGGCATAAGCCAGTCGATTGCGCACTCTAACAGTCGGGGGAGTCTGGAAGCAGTACTGTTTCCTATAGAGCGGGGATTGTTGCGGACCTTACGGCGACTGTTCTTGAAACGACCATCGGCTACCCGATCTAAGGTGAACAGCCGGGCAAAGGATGCCGTGGTCCGCGATAGATTCGGTAGAAACCGTTTCACCGCTTCGTAAGGGGGAGGACCGCGCAAGCGACCTCGAACTCGTAACCAATCGAGAGAATGGAGTAATCTAGTCGCAATTGTAAGTAAGGCGTGTATTGTATAAGGGCGTGATTGTAAGCCCGCTAGGTAACACTCCTTGCTATCTCGCGGTTAAGGCGTTGGCCTCTTTCGGGTTTGTGGCGGAGCTTGACGGTGGACTGTTTTGTCCAAGTCTTCTGCGCTCACTCCAGGAAGATAGAACGACTAATCGTTAAAACTTCCTGAGGTGACGGGCTCGCCCGCTGTTGTCGACAACCCTAGTTGGAGTTGAGCAATCTTATACTATATATAATCAATGGTATTATCTTGATTTTAACCTTTAAATTTCCCATGATGAGTGAGTGATTATAGATGCAGCGATCAATAGCAAATAAAACGACGATGACCAGACGTCTAATTCATAGAAAGGGCAATAAAAACGACTTGGGTGTCATCGCTCGGGCTAATATACAACGGACTCACGTCAGCGCAGTCGCGACCAAAATCCTATCCATCATTAGCTGATGGGGAGCGTGATGCGGGTCCTAAGCGGATGCAACCGACGTCACTCTATCTGCATACGGAATGCAGTATTAAAGACGCATAAAACATGTTTTTTGCGCATTGGATTTTTAAAAAGGTAAAAGTCTCTGTCTGGGCGAGTACCACTAGTGCAGTGGTACTCGCCCAGACAGAGACCTGCAAAAAAGGTGTCAACCTCGGAATGAGAGATAATAAGCTGAAAACTAGTATACACCTTCATTTTGGCGTTTTAAAAGTTGTCTCAAAAGCCTCATCAAATCTCGTATCTGCGTCGTAAGTTAATCAGAAATGCGATTATCTAAGTTTTTATAGCTCCAATGATCCTTATGCTAGATGATCACATCTAGCATAAGCATAAAATTGTAAGGTCACACAGTTGATCTTGCATTACAGTATGTTTGTCTGAGCGCTGCGCGCTCTCCGCCCTCTATCTCAAAAACGGTTGAGCGCACGAAAAAATGTGTGGAACGTAATTTGTCGCAAATTTTATGTTCTAGAATTTGATAGATAGAATTTGATATTACCATCAATGACGCTAAGTAACTATTTTATATTATTTGAAAGTGGGGGCTTCATCTAGAATTTGTTTAGCTACATAATTTTTGGAAACATTAGACTGGGAACAATTATGATGATTATTTGGAGAAAAAGCGCCACACATTTTAACCCTCAAATAATATAAGTAATTACAAACATGGTTTACACTAAGTCCCTTACATGATAACGAATGATAACAGAGTGGGTTTTCGTTTTTTATTTTTTGCTTATTAGTGCAGTAGGTAGGTACTTACAAAAGTGTAGTAATTTAGTTTTCGAAATTATTATTTTATTGTTTCCTTTTTAGTCTAATCACAAACTCTGATAAGACTATAAAGTTTTTTAGTTTTATCACAATCTTATCATTCATGATTAGAGTATATCTCAAGACGATTCCAACAAGTCATTGTTCCATTATTGAGTTCCAGTGCCAACCTACCCAGAAAACAACTTAAGACAATTCCAAAAAGTTCAAACATGACAAAGATAAGTTGTTCCGTTATAGGATTTTAGCGCCACCTTCCGGCTCCATCATTAGCTCTGGAAATCTTTCATGACCAGAGTATATCTCAAGCCGATTCCAACAAGCTTGAACAAGGTTACGTTGTTCCATTATAGAATTCGAGTGCCAACCTTCCGGCTCCATCATCAGACTCTCTAAGTCCAATATTTCGAGATCCACATCTTTTTAACTCTTGCCATGAACAAACGATACCTGAATGCCACACACAGACACACACAGACACACACAGACACACAGATCGACTTCAGTCTGGAAGTGGTCTTAAACGTCTTAGGGGGGGGGGGGGAGATTATAAAAATGTATATATCCGTCTTCATCTCGAAAAAAGATTTTTGTTTGTTCGCATTTCTTTACCTCCTCGTCAATTGGTAGGCCGCTAAAGTAAAACAGAAATTTCACAATATTATTCATATAGCCATTACCACGGTGCCATTACCACAACGGCATGCCACGATGCCAATCTACCACACTTGCACTATATCCTAGTGGGCCTCTCGACAACTTGCTACTCTCTATCCTCGGTCACATCAGTGACTTAATATCCTTCCTAATCATAAAAACCTAGCTAATGCTTTAAATGTCAAAACTACTTTAAATTTCAATCGCGCGCAAACAGAGAAATCGTTCACACAATGCTAAGAACAAAATATCGGCGCAGCTATCGCAATATATAGTACCCAGGAGATTTACATCGTCTGGACAATGCTAATATCATTATCTTGCTCCGATATTAATCAATATTTTAGGAAAACACTTCGATATTTCAGGACTGACACAGGTGGTTCTTGAAATTCAACCCAGACACTACATGATACTTGAATAATCTACATATAAAGTATATTAATCAAGATATAAACACAAGTTCGGTGCAGGTATCACAATATAGTGGCCAAGAGATCTACATCTTTTTAACAACACCATTATCATTACCTTGCGCCGAGACTAATTGATATTTTAGGAAACACTTCGATATTTCAGGACATACGCAGGTGATTCTTGAAATTCAACCCAGACACTACATGACACTTGAATAAACTACATATAAAGTATATTAATCAAGACATAAATACAAGATCGGTGTAGGTATCACAATATAGTGGCCAAGAGATCTACATCTTTTTAACAACACCATTATCATTACCTTGCTCCGAGACTAATGGATATTTTAGGAAAACACTTCGATATTTCAGGACTGACACAGGTGGTTGTTGAAATTCAACCCAGACACTACATGGCACTTGAATAATCTAAATATTAAGTATATTAATCAAGATATAAATACAAGATCAGTGCAGGTATCACAATATACAGTGGCCAAGAGATCTACATCTTTTAAACAACACGATTATCATTACCTTGATCCGACATTAATGGATATTTTAGGAAAACACTAAGATATTTCAGGAGTGACAGGTGGTTCTAAAACAATGCTTAATTCAGTGGTTAATTATTAAAGGAAGTATGGAAACTGAATGTATCCTCGTGGCATTTCAACAATAGCAACACTTTTACACACACACACACACACACAGTTTACTCACCCTCCCATTTCTAACCACATAAATTACTTTTATGTTGGCAAAAGCGACTTCAGCTTTTTATTTTTATATCGTAATATTTAGTATTTGGATTATTTTATAATTATTTTCTACTGCTTTTATTATTAAACGATTATTTTGATGCTGTAATGATTATTTTGTTTATTTATTTATTTATTTTTTTTACTTTACATTACAATTTCTTAACATCTAACAAAACTAACCACACTGGAATGCCCGATAGAGCCAGTTGTTAAGGTCCCCTTCGCTACAGATAAGAAAATCATTAGAGACTGCTTGGAGCAGAAACATCGGGCATCCTGGAAACAGAGCCAAGGATGTCGCCAGGCAAAGGCGATGATTGCACAACCACTTCCTAAGAAAACCAAGGCCCTACTTGACATGCGCAAGAAGAACCTTAGAATCACTATCGGTCTCTTCACCGGACATGTACTTGTCTTGCAAAGGCTAGCATGTATAGCAGCGATAGGCTGCATGAGAACAACTCCGACAGCGGCGCTGGAAATCATGCTAGGGCTTCTACCACTACACTTACATATACAAAAAGAAGCAGCCGCAACGGCTACTCGTCTAAAGAATCTAAACTTATGGACCAAATATAAAACACCGCACACGAATATATATGATAATATACTGTCAAGTTTTCCAATGCTGGATGCGGCAATCGACAGAATACCCAAAACTATGATCTTCTGGAAAGAATATGCCATATCATTAACAGAAGACTCAAAAGAAGCACTAAATCAAACGGACCTAAGAATCTACACAGATGTATCAAAAACCAACAAAGGTACAGGATGTGGTGTCTTCTCGGAAGACCTAAATATACACATCTCCAAACCACTCGGAGCACACAACACAGTATTCCAAGCAGAATGTATGGGAATAATAGAAGCTTGCAACGCAGTGAAACAACGACAGCTAAAACACGAAAACATATGTATTCTATCGGACACCAGGTCAGTGCTACAGGCACTGGGAAGCGATAGATTTACATCAGGCCTCATATACGAATGCCATCAAAGCCTCCTCGAGATATGCGGAAAAGGCAATAAGGTGACACTGCAATGGATCAAGGGACACAGTAACTCAAGAGGAAACGATGCTGCGGATGAACTAGCCCGTAAGGGCTCAGACACACCGGCATACGGACCCGAACTTATGGTGCCCCTACCATACTCGCACATAAACAACCAACTTGACAACCACTACAAACAACTACATCAAACACACTGGAAAGAGATAGACACCTGCAGACAAACTAGCAGACCACTGACCCAACCACAAAGTGGGTAGTTACAAAAGGTCTTATAGATCCAGGTCTGAACATCAAGGGCTGGGGACAAACTCCCTCTTCATTTTACTAATACTACTACTACTATACTTAACAATTTCTTAACATCTTTTTCATGAAATAAATTTTAAATTTAAACAATTTATAATTGCCTTTTTATAATGTTATAATTGCCTACCACCAAACATTAAAGACATTGAAATTTCATATAAATTTAAAAATACTTTGAGTGCCTAACTCACCCTTCGGCTACGTAACGACCAAATTTGGTTGCACATCAGAACACCGTTGACTACATAACGACCAATATTGGTGGCTTGCTCCCGGAGCGCACAATAATATTATTTTCTAATTCGAACGCATCCTAAAATCCGTACCAAATATCTCATTATTACCATAGATAAATAAACGGCCGCTAGAATAATTTCGAGCGTCATTCGTGGATATTTCTGGTAAAATTCCATTGTCAAATATAATTTTTTTTTTTCGAAAAATCATCAAAAATTTTATTGTCCTTTATGAGCTAATATCTAAATATTTTTCTATGTAAATAAGCAAAACGAAATATTACCTTTGATAGAGAATCTAATAAATATCACGACAGTATTTACAATTTCTAAATAGGGTTCCGTATTTTTCCGTAAGACAAGTACAAGTTAGAAATGCTGAGTTTTTTCACTTTTTCGAATTTCTTATATTTATTCATAATTATCTAATTAATTTACAAATGAGATTTCAATATTCTATATATGAAATTTCAATTCGATCATTGCACAGTTATTCTTATTATGATTGCTATAGTAGTTCCATAGTTTTAAATTTTTTGTCTGCCATGAAATTATGCCGCTACTCGAAAGGTTAAATTGTACAAATGCAGATATTGAACACCTTATCAGAGATTTGAATCTTTATAATAAAAATAAAATAGTATATGTAGTAATATAAATTGATGATTTCTAAATGTAATTTTATTTTAATTTTTGTGAATTTATTTTGTATATTATTAATACATATTAATACTTAATAATACATATACAAATATTAATAAATTTTTATCATGTTTTAAAATAAAATAATAGGTTATTGACAATTTTCATGACATTTTCTTGCGAATTTTTAATTAGGTAATTAAGATATTTCTGTTACATTAAGTATGATTTTGTTTATTTATATAAATATATTATTATAGATTTCTTAGGATAATTAAAATAAATAGTCTGCCTTGGAACAGGCGGCAGCCTAGTTAGGTTAAGACTTTTGTATATTGAATCTACTCATAATTTGAACTTAATAAATAATTTGAATTTGAAATTTGAAAATAATATCATATAAAATTGGCGTTCTTCCTACGTTAGGAGTGACGCAAAATCATTGTGTATTTTTTTTTTTTGGGCAATAAAAAAATTAAAAGTGCTTCTTGATTGTCAAAAATAAGCAATCTTTGTGCACAATTGATAACAATGTCGCTATCATAAATATTATTTCAACGTTTCAAATACATCATAGCACCAATTCAAGTAACTTGATATTGAAACTTTAAATGCTATTAAATAATATAATTCGTTGGACCACCGGTGAGCTTATACTCAATTACGACGCGTTGTGCATTAAATTATGCCGAAATATGGCTTTAAAATATTCTCGTAGTTTAACATTTCCAGCTGAAGGGCAATTTACATTTTTAAGCGAATGGCGCAATGTATTTTGGGGCAAAAGTGGAAGAAGCCGAAAGGTTTCGAATATTGCCTCTGTTAAACGATGTATTAAGCTGCAACTTGATAATAATGCTGTGTAATAAGCAATTTATCGAGTGATCAAACGAAGGGACAAATAGAGAAAAAAATCGGTTGTGTCACCCCGACTTTCCAGGCAAGCAGACAACCCCCCCTCCCAAACACCCCTCCCCAGCCCAACACCCCACAAACACCCTTCTCCAACTCCCCATAACCCCCCCCCATTGCCCACCCCCACCCCCCACCCCCCTTTAGCCATGCCAACTCCCCTGACACCCACGACCATCTCCCCTCTTCACCCAATAGTGATTGTGACAAAAGACTATGATAGCAATAGTAGTATTTTGTGGTATTTCCGTGGTATTAAAATGGTATTTTTCCAAAAACTATATTGTATTTTCTGAAATACGGCGGTAGTTCATTGTTTTTTTGCTTCGCTTGTATACTAGATATTCCCACCACGGTCCAACAAGGCATTGGTGTTCTGAATTTCAAGTCCCTAATTTCGAGACTACAATCTCTTTTTAACTCTTGCCATGACCGAATGATGCCTGCGTGCCAAATTTCAGCCCAATCGGATGAAGCGTTTGGGCGCTATCTTTGGGGAATAAGTACAGACAGACAGAAGTGCGTTCACAATACTTTCTTCTGCAGGATAAGAAAGATAAGAGATCGGAAATGAAAGAATTTAAGTTTTGTAAAAGAAATTATTTTGAGAAGAATTTTGAAAATAGAGAGCGATTACACGCCTTTAATAATTAGAGGAAGCTGGATCCATAATCGAGCTGCAAATACAGAAAAAATGTAAGAGTAAACCGAGTTTCGTGAATATAAATAGAATAAAAACGAAATTACTGTGTGAATTGTGTATCACTGGTTATTTCCGCGAGGTTGCAACCGCCGTTGTCCAGAGTAGACTGAAGTTCTGTCAATCGGCATCTGTTGTTCTGCGAATAGGCGGAAAACTGTTTCTGTTACTTCGCAGATTATAACGGTGGTGGGGCGGCGGATTCGATTTGCAGCACTTCAGGCTACCGTGAACAACGGCGATTGTAACATCGGGTGCTATAATGGCATACAATCGCGATAGTCTCGAGTTTCGTGACTTATGAGGTAATATAAAAAGGGTCCTCCTCCTCCAACAGGGTCGAGCCTGTGAAGAACTCGGTCTCCCCTGCTACGGCTGTATCATCGACATGGAATCGGATCCTCTGGGGGAAGAGGTGGACACTGCTGGGCGGTTCGCGAATCGTGCGGCGTCAGCCAATCGGCTGTGCACGTACGTTTCCTAAACAGTGGGCGCTATTGCTGACCTGATGTCAGCCATTTTTATATCAATTCTTAGGCCACCCGATCACGTGTGATATTAACGGGCGAAGAGCGCCAAGATCCGCGATAAATTCAAACTGAATTGCCGTTAACACCAGGTAGAGGCCGCGCAAGCGACTTCGAACATGCGACTAGGCTCGAATTCAGAGAAATACGTCCAAATCTGGTAGTAAGGGAGCGGGGTTCTGCCGCTGGTCCCTCTTCCCAGTGCCTCGCTGTAAGGCGTTGGACTTACGATACTTACGGGCATGTTGGCGTAGTTTGACGTCCCTAAATCAATGCGTTCACCTCACGGTTGAAAGAATGATTATATAACGTGATACCTTTTCGGGGTGGCGGGTTCGCCCGTAGTAGATAATAACTCTAGTATCCTTTAGATGAGACTGCGAGATGGAATTGTTGAACACATCGTGCAACAAGGATAGGATGTGTAAATTTCTGCTTTTCGATTCTGCAGCCATTGTAAGCTATTTCGCGAGGCTGAAACATGATCGATAAAATTAACACAACGTATGAATAGCGACGTATTTTAGCACTAAGGGCGTATATAAAATTGTGTTATGTGTCGAGGCAAATGACGGACACTAAACAAATAAATAGTTATCTAATATTTGAATACTTTTAACTGACGGTTGTTACTTGCACAGAGGCGGCTACTACGGAAGCGTCTGACACTAAAATACCATCGTAATATTATGGTCACGTATGATTTTACTACCGTCTGTCGACCAACAGTATTCAATCGTTGAGCAGTTTTGAGGCTTGTGCACACATGTGAGAAATAGTTTTTTTATGGTACCGTATCAAAGCGTACAAACGGAAACCTACTGAAATGTTTGTAGCGGGCTAAATTACAATTTCTATGTTGCGCCCGTTGCCCAACATATGCAGTGCCCTGTGGCACGGACCGACCCAGCGCTGTGTGGACCCAGGACTGTAAAAAGAGGTCCACCGCTTGGTCGCCGCTTGCCCCGTAACGGGCGGCCACGACACCTGCTGCAAGCCTCGATACGCCTCAGTCTGTCTATTACCACCGTTTTACTCCCCGTCCCCTGCACCAATAAAACACGCCTTCCCTTTCACAAGTGCCAACACGGCATATTATTTTTCGATGAACTTCAATGACACCATAAATTTACAAATATGAGATCTTAGTCTAGGATGCATAACAAAGTGCATACGGTGTATAACAAATACAATTTTACAATAGGACATAGCCTAGGTACCGCAATTAACCTAGGTACATACACAATATTATAAAATTCTTTATTGTACAGTAAACATAAGTATATAACAATTTAATCTTATTTTCTAAGTGTCGCTATCCTGTTCTTCCCGGGCAGCGGGTCGAACAAGATCTCTTGTGGTCGGTTGTCGAGCGGCGTCTCTGTGCGCCTGCGTGCTCCTGAGTGCGCCT
Organism: Micropterix aruncella; assembly: GCA_944548615.1. Classification (NCBI taxonomy): domain Eukaryota; kingdom Metazoa; phylum Arthropoda; class Insecta; order Lepidoptera; family Micropterigidae; genus Micropterix; species Micropterix aruncella. The sequence continues at coordinate 10,164,255 of OX155971.1, read as the reverse complement.
GAGTGCGCCTGGGTGCGCCTGTGTGCGCCTGTGTGCGTCTGCGTGTGCCTGACTGCGCCTGGGTGCGCTTGTCTGTGCTGCGTCCGCCTGTGCTGCGTCCGCCTGTGCTGCGTCCGCCTGTGCTGCGTCCGCCTGTGCTGCGTTCGCCTGACTGCGCCTATGTGCGCCCGTCTGCGACCGTGTGCGTCCGACTGCGCCTGTGTGCGCCGTCTGACCGCGTGTGCGCCGCGTGGGTGCCGCGTGTGCGCCGATGCGCACCAGACTGCGCCTATGTGCGCCCGTCTGCGCCCGCGTGTGTCTGACTGCGCCTGTGTGCGCCGTCTGACCGCGTGTGCGCCGCGTGGGTGCCGCGTGTGCGCCGATGCGCACCAGACTGCGCCTTTGTGCGCCCGTCTGCGCCCGCGTGCGTCCGACTGCGCCTGTGTGCGCCGTCTGACCGCGTGTGCGCCGCGTGTACCCGGCTCTCCGAAGGTCCCAACTTGGACCGGCGCTCGAACTCCACGACTGGAGCGAGCGTCCCGTCGACCGTAAATCACGAGTCGGACCGTAATTCCCGACTCGGACCGGCACTCAACTCCCCGAATAGGAGAGAGTGTCTCGTCGACCGTAGTGTCCTTCACTTAGACCGCGCTCAATACTGCACGGTGCAGTAGAGCCGCTCGCGACTGGCTTCCATACTGCAAGGGCAGCGGAGCGGTTCCAGGGCGCGGTCTTCGTAGTCGTTGGGGTTCCTTCCTTCCTTCCTAGTCGGTTGACTGTTTGCTGTGGAACTGAGAGAGCGAGTGATTTGGTATGGCCCAGGGGCCCATATTTGTACTCACTTCCGCGGTTCTCGCCGTGCACCTGCCGTGCACCTGCTTTCGTGTCCACCAATGGACACGCCGCGGACAGCTTTCCGTGAAAGGTGGGGATCTTCCCTTTTCTATTGACCTCTCGCACTCTCCTAGGAGAAAAGCTATCTCCTCTCCTCTAAAAGCCGTTACGGTACGCTCCGTGTTTGTCCAGACTTCAGGGCCGACCAACAGTTTCTGGTTGGCGGCTACTGGCTCGTTAGAGCGCATTCCTGATTGGTCGGCAACCAACCAATCAGAGAATGGCTCAAAACCCATCCTTTCCTTTGGAGTGGATTCTTCGGGTTCCAAACATCATCAGAGTCTGGCCCGGTACCTCACGTATACGTTCCCGTTATTTTCGCATCTGCTAGTGTCTTCGAAATCGGCTGAGGGCAGTTTCCCGGCCACGTAAACTTGAATCGATGATTCCTGTGTTTCTGTTTACTTGCCGGTGGTCGGTGGTGATGGTGCCTTGTTTTCTACTCCCCTTTAACAGTTTTTCACTATTTTTGGGAGTAGAAAATACCACGTGTTTTCTCTCGTGTTTCACGGTTCCTTGCTGTGAACACGTGAATTTTCACGGCAGGTCGTAAGAGGGGTGCTGTTTGCATATACCTCGACTCTTATACAACGGTTTCGGGCAGTATTTCCCGCTTTCATTTCCGGTTTGACGAGTTCAAAACTGTCCGTTTTCGGCACCAAAGTTCGTCTCCTAGCTATGTTAGAGCGGGCGGTCGTAGGGAGTCTCGCTCGCTCGATCTCAGTGTGGGAGCGGGCGGCCGTAGGCCGTCTCGCTCGCTCGATCCGTGTGGGAGCGGGCGGCCGTAGGCCGTCTCGCTCACTCGGTCCGCTCCAAGCGGCGCCTGCGATGTCTATAAAGGTAACCCGAGGCGATTTTGCCATTTTTCTCGTAAAAATGAGTTTTCTGCAAATATCTTATGCTTCCTCGGGCCCCCTCATAGCGGCCGTAAATCATCTATTTTACGGCCGGCGACGTCGCTACTGACGGCGTCGCAACATCCTCCCCCTCGACACGTCCCGTGTCTTCATTTTCGGCCTCTAGTATCACGGCCACTTTGGTGATGGGTCTTCGGCTGATCCGACCGGTTGCGGTGCGGAGGTCGACCACTCGTACCAACCCGTCTGCGCCCGGGTGTACAGCGGTTACGACACCTCTAGTCCACGTCCCGCGAGTCGTGTTTGGTTCCGCCATGAACACGACGTCATTGATGGCTATGTCGCGGTTGCGCTCGTGCCATTTTGTTCGTTTGGCTAGAGTGGGAAGGTATTCCTTCACCCATCTCTTCCAAAACTGGTTTGCCAAGGCTTGGCTGTACCGCCACTGCTTCCGTAGGTCCACCCTTTCGTCTGGGGGGCATAACGGTAGCACTGGCTGCGGTGACCCAATGAGAAAGTGACTCCTTTCGCCAGTAGTTCGTCGGCTTGCTTGCCCTCGTTGACGTCTGCGGCGTGGCATGACAATTGCTGTCCATGCTTATCGGAGCTTCTCACTGCTTCATTGTTCCGGTTGCGCACTGCTGTGTTGCTTCCGGGATTTCATCCCTTGCTGGGGTATCTCTTGCTTCGACTTGCTTGCCAGGACCTCCTTGGCCCTCCTCCGACTCCGTTGCATGGTGTCTGCTCTCACCCGTGCTGACTTGCTGGCGGCAATATCGTTGTGGAAACCGTACGCACCTCTGCGTCGGGCACTCCTTGTGCTCCACGTTTCGCTCGCCAGGCTTCCTCAGCATGCAACGGGACGTCGGGCTTGCTGCCTTAGCGTGTCGCTTGATGCTCGGCCGCTGTCGCGCTGTGGACTACGGCTCGCTTCGTTGCGGCTGGTTTCTTTGCCGTCGCTAACTTGGCAGTTGCCGCCTTTTCAGCTGGGGCGGACTTTATGGCCGGTGCGTTGGCCTTTGCTGCCTTCGCTGGGGCAGACTTCTTGGCCGGTACGTTGGCTTTTGCCGCCTTCACTGGGACGGACTTCTTGGCCGGTACGTTGGCCTTTGCCGGCTGCTTTGTTGCCGGTCTTCTCGCCGCCGTTGACTCCTTAGTCGTGGCGGACTTCTGGTGTGAATGAACCTTTCGCCAGGTCGTATTCATCTCGGACGGAGTGCTGTCCGTTTCGCGATTGCGTCCTTGTTTTGTGCCATCATGAGCTCTCCGGGCTCCAGGACTGACTTGTTGTACTTGTGGCTGAACGGAGCGTGCTTGTCCGCGTCCACCTTGTACTGGGCGGCGATGTATCGCTTGCTCGCCTGCATCGACGAATCTCCGTGCTCCATGAGCTTGCAGATCGTGACGTTGCTTGTTTTGACCGTTAATCACTTGATCGTTGGTCATGGAGTTCCACTCCATCTTCCGCTGCGTTAGGGCCTCTCCCCTACGTGGCGGATTCCGCCGGCGACAACCAATCTCGAAGACTCCTTCGTTTGGGACTGCATTCTCCCTGGTGTACGCCGGTCTTTCATCGGCTTGCAGCCGGTATCCTTTTTTGTGGACAAGTCGCGATTGCTTCCCTTGACCGCGCTGTTCCTGGACCATCATTGGCTCCTCTGCCAACGCTTCCAAACCTGCCGTCGGCCTGCTGCTTTTCGGCTGGTTTGGGCGTGTGCCGCTTTGAGGCGGTAGGTAGGAGATGCATGCCCAGCAACATCTTTCTTCCTCCGTTTCTTCCCTCGTGCAGCAAAGCGGGCCCGTTGCCCATCGGTCGTTCTTGACTGTTACTTGACTGATGGCATGGAAGCGGCTCCGGGGGGGCCTCTCCCCCTCGTGGCGCGAGTGCAGGCCCGTTTTCCAACGGCCGTTCTCGAGGCGCCTCGTGGTAGCCATTGTTGCCTCCGCATGCTGATTGTCGGTATCCAGTTGATTCCCCGACTGCTTGCGTGTGTGGTAAACTGCCGCTTTGTCCGATTTCTTCTGGACCTGTCCGCTGATCGTCCACCCGAGCAAGCTCCGGGTGGCGGTGGGTAACCCTGGTGGTCCCCAGACGATACTTCGTGGCGCTATGAGTCGGTAATTATCCATACCGATAATCATTTGTGCCTTGCCCCTATATTGCGGAATCTGTATGCCATGCAGATGGGGCCACTTGTCCCATTTGCTTCCCAACGATTCCTGCTCGGGTCCATTGAGCCTTTTAATGGTGTGGACGGACGTCATCTGATGCCAGTCTGCATTCAGGGCGTCCCTCACTTCAAGGTCCACCAGTCGGGTATTTTCCTTGCGTGGTCCCGCTACGCTCTTTAGGACAATCGCGCTCTGCTTCCCGCAGACGCCGATTTCCCTCGCCACGCTGTCCTCAATCAGCGTGATGCTTGACCCTTCGTCAAGAAGAGCGAGTATCGGGATGCTGCTCTTGGGACCCCTTACTAGTATTGAGGCGACGCGCAGCAACCCCTCTCGTTTGGTAACACAAGCCTTGCTGTCTGTTGCTCGCGCCGCTCCGATGTGGTAGTTGTAGCCGGAGCCACTCTTCCGGTCTTCTTCCTTGTCTTCCGTTGGCGTTGGTGACTGCGCCGCCCTTCTGCTATCGGTGAGCAGTGGGTGTGTCGCCTTGGCGGTGCGGCAGTCCCTCGCGTAGTGCCCCCTCTTGAGGCACCGGAAGCAGGCTCCAGAAGTCTGCACCCATCTTGAGCGCTGGATTTCTGTCCATTTCAGAAACTTCTTGCACCGTGCGATTGCGTGTCCACGCGTGTAGCACACCTCGCACTTCGGGCCGTCTTCCTTTGGACCGGAAGCTGCGGGCGGTGTGTACTTGGTGTCACTCTTTGGCTGTGGTGCGGACGTCGACTGCTCTGTATCAGCAGTCGTCGCATACACCCGCTTCGGTGCAGGCATCGACTCGTACCCCTTCGGCTTGGACGGCTTAACTCCCCAGTTGGCTCGATTCACCGCCGTGGCCTGTCGCCCGAGTTTGTCCATGTACTCTGAGAAATCAAATAGTGACGGATTGCCTCCGTGTTTCTCTATAATGGCTTCACTCCAGCCCGACAGGTGATGGCCCGACAGTTTGGCTTCCAGTTCGCGCAGTATCTCCAGGTTATACGCGTACTCTGGCCGCTTCAGGGACCTCATTGAAGCTATGAGGTTGCCAACTGTCACTGTGAAATCGATCACTTCTTCGCTTGTTGTTGAAGTGCTGGTCAATGGCCGCAAGCCGCGCACCTGGTTGATAAGGCGCCCGATGAGAAGGTCTGGTCTCCCGAATCGTCGCTCTAGTATCTCTCTTATCCGTGGTAGTTGCTCTGGATCGGAGAGGAGAGCGGACACAGTTTGATATGCCTTTCCCTTCAGGCACCGCTGTAGTCTCATTATTACTTCAGCTCGCGTCAAGATCTGGGTCTGCTGCTCCAGCTGTGACGCGAAGACCAGCCACCGTTCTGGGTCACCGTCGAACACCGGCAATTCCCGCGGCAGTGTATGCCGCAAGAGAATCCCTTCGCACGCAGTGGTCGCGTGCGGTGTCGGTGATTGTGGCGGGCCTGGTGCTTGCGGGAAAGCGCCTGCGAAGTCGTCTATATCCCTCGCTCGTTGCCGCTGCGCCGTGTCCCCTACCGCCTGGTTTGAGTGGTCGATCCACTGCGGTATGGGAGTTTTCTCGAGGGGAATCCGTGTGCGTGCCATCGAACGTCCAAGGCTTGGAGCGTCCTCGGCCTCTTCTTCCTCAGCGACGATGATGTCTTGCTCGAGTTCCGTGGCTCGGCGCAGGTCGGCGAGTCTCGCCTGCAGCGTCTCCGTTCGGTTACGGATTGAAGCATCGCGCAGCTCGGATATCTCGTCCTCAATTCGCTGTTTCTCGCGAAATGCTCGCTGTGCTGCCTCGGCGAAGCGACGCTTGCACCTACTGTGCGGCGTCATGCCGCTTTCACGGCTGCATAGACTCGCTGTCCAGTCGGCGGGCCTTCCTGTCGCACCCCCTTGAGTGGTAGCGGCTGCATTGTCCACGACGTACGGCGTGCCGCGCTCCGGGTATGCGCCTGCTACCCGAGCTGCTGGCGTTAGTGGCTGCGCTGTCGGTGGGCCTATCGCCCCCTAAGGCGAGTTGCCAACTCGTGTTACCGTGACGCTCGTGGTTGCTAGGTCGCTCATCTGTGATTCTTGTATTGTGACCTCTGTCACGGTGTCGGCGTCCCTCGCAGCGCTGCGGTCAGCTGCTTGTGGGTCGCGACGACTCTTACCACTACGAAGGCTCATCGTGATTTACTGGTGCACGACGGGAGAGTAACGGTATTGTGCTGATGGCGATCCGGCTCGAAGGACCAGCTTCTATGTTGCGCCCGTTGCCCAACATATGCAGTGCCCTGTGGCACGGACCGACCCAGCGCTGTGTGGACCCAGGACTGTAAAAAGAGGTCCACCGCTTGGTCGCCGCTTGCCCCGTAACGGGCGGCCACGACACCTGCTGCAAGCCTCGATACGCCTCAGTCTGTCTATTACCACCGTTTTACTCCCCGTCCCCTGCACCAATAAAACACGCCTTCCCTTTCACAAGTGCCAACACGGCATATTATTTTTCGATGAACTTCAATGACACCATAAATTTACAAATATGAGATCTTAGTCTAGGATGCATAACAAAGTGCATACGGTGTATAACAAATACAATTTTACAATAGGACATAGCCTAGGTACCGCAATTAACCTAGGTACATACACAATATTATAAAATTCTTTATTGTACAGTAAACATAAGTATATAACAATTTAATCTTATTTTCTAAGTGTCGCTATCCTGTTCTTCCCGGGCAGCGGGTCGAACAAGATCTCTTGTGGTCGGTTGTCGAGCGGCGTCTCTGTGCGCCTGCGTGCTCCTGAGTGCGCCTGAGTGCGCCTGGGTGCGCCTGTGTGCGCCTGTGTGCGTCTGCGTGTGCCTGACTGCGCCTGGGTGCGCTTGTCTGTGCTGCGTCCGCCTGTGCTGCGTCCGCCTGTGCTGCGTCCGCCTGTGCTGCGTCCGCCTGTGCTGCGTTCGCCTGACTGCGCCTATGTGCGCCCGTCTGCGACCGTGTGCGTCCGACTGCGCCTGTGTGCGCCGTCTGACCGCGTGTGCGCCGCGTGGGTGCCGCGTGTGCGCCGATGCGCACCAGACTGCGCCTATGTGCGCCCGTCTGCGCCCGCGTGTGTCTGACTGCGCCTGTGTGCGCCGTCTGACCGCGTGTGCGCCGCGTGGGTGCCGCGTGTGCGCCGATGCGCACCAGACTGCGCCTTTGTGCGCCCGTCTGCGCCCGCGTGCGTCCGACTGCGCCTGTGTGCGCCGTCTGACCGCGTGTGCGCCGCGTGTACCCGGCTCTCCGAAGGTCCCAACTTGGACCGGCGCTCGAACTCCACGACTGGAGCGAGCGTCCCGTCGACCGTAAATCACGAGTCGGACCGTAATTCCCGACTCGGACCGGCACTCAACTCCCCGAATAGGAGAGAGTGTCTCGTCGACCGTAGTGTCCTTCACTTAGACCGCGCTCAATACTGCACGGTGCAGTAGAGCCGCTCGCGACTGGCTTCCATACTGCAAGGGCAGCGGAGCGGTTCCAGGGCGCGGTCTTCGTAGTCGTTGGGGTTCCTTCCTTCCTTCCTAGTCGGTTGACTGTTTGCTGTGGAACTGAGAGAGCGAGTGATTTGGTATGGCCCAGGGGCCCATATTTGTACTCACTTCCGCGGTTCTCGCCGTGCACCTGCCGTGCACCTGCTTTCGTGTCCACCAATGGACACGCCGCGGACAGCTTTCCGTGAAAGGTGGGGATCTTCCCTTTTCTATTGACCTCTCGCACTCTCCTAGGAGAAAAGCTATCTCCTCTCCTCTAAAAGCCGTTACGGTACGCTCCGTGTTTGTCCAGACTTCAGGGCCGACCAACAGTTTCTGGTTGGCGGCTACTGGCTCGTTAGAGCGCATTCCTGATTGGTCGGCAACCAACCAATCAGAGAATGGCTCAAAACCCATCCTTTCCTTTGGAGTGGATTCTTCGGGTTCCAAACATCATCAGAGTCTGGCCCGGTACCTCACGTATACGTTCCCGTTATTTTCGCATCTGCTAGTGTCTTCGAAATCGGCTGAGGGCAGTTTCCCGGCCACGTAAACTTGAATCGATGATTCCTGTGTTTCTGTTTACTTGCCGGTGGTCGGTGGTGATGGTGCCTTGTTTTCTACTCCCCTTTAACAGTTTTTCACTATTTTTGGGAGTAGAAAATACCACGTGTTTTCTCTCGTGTTTCACGGTTCCTTGCTGTGAACACGTGAATTTTCACGGCAGGTCGTAAGAGGGGTGCTGTTTGCATATACCTCGACTCTTATACAACGGTTTCGGGCAGTATTTCCCGCTTTCATTTCCGGTTTGACGAGTTCAAAACTGTCCGTTTTCGGCACCAAAGTTCGTCTCCTAGCTATGTTAGAGCGGGCGGTCGTAGGGAGTCTCGCTCGCTCGATCTCAGTGTGGGAGCGGGCGGCCGTAGGCCGTCTCGCTCGCTCGATCCGTGTGGGAGCGGGCGGCCGTAGGCCGTCTCGCTCACTCGGTCCGCTCCAAGCGGCGCCTGCGATGTCTATAAAGGTAACCCGAGGCGATTTTGCCATTTTTCTCGTAAAAATGAGTTTTCTGCAAATATCTTATGCTTCCTCGGGCCCCCTCATAGCGGCCGTAAATCGGCCGGCGACGTCGCTACTGACGGCGTCGCAACATCCGCAGTGTCGAAAATACACATAAATGTCCAAATTCAAAATTCAAAATTCTTTATTAATCTATAATGTTACACATCAACTAAGAACCAACCCTCCCCATATCCCCTCCCCCCTTCCCCCTTACCCCTTTCGTTGGGTTGTTGACTGGATAGAAGCATAAGAACTTTGTAATATCTATCATTTTATATAAGCAGGTATTTTTTATTATTATTTATCTGTAGTTTCTATGTATTTATTATTATAATATATATATTACGAGTGGTATTACCCGGCGTTGCCCGTGTTATATCTGTTCTCAAATACCAAAGTATACCAATTTTCATGGCGATCGGTTGAGCAGTATAGAAGTTGGTGTGCTGCAGCGCCGTCTAGTTGAAAGTTGCAACAAAGCGGATATAAATAAAAACCTTAACCATGAAAAAATACATATATATGCCAACTTTCATGGTGATCGGTCAAACGGTTTCGGAGTCTATTAAACTCGGACAGACGGGCATACAGATATACCAACATCCATTTTTATATTATATTATTTTGGCCTGTTTTTAAAATTTAAACTTTGAATGCCTATATCTCGCTTATTTATAGCGACCGACACAATTTTCTTCCAGATTTAGCATTAAAATGAAAAAAATTGGAGAGAGGTTCCTGATACTGCAGTTATTCCTTTTTTATAACTATGTGATAATACTTACATGTATATATTTTAATTAAAGAGTTTTGAACAATAAAGCACAAATAATTAAAAAGCAGGAATAATTTCACTGTATTACCTTCACAATATTTTGAATTTAGAATAACGCTTGGCCGACTATGACGTTTGTAGGTTTAACATAGCAGCGCCATCTATGGATTACTCAATAGATAACGCCATCTGTTAAAATCGTTTGGAACTAACAGATAATTGCGAATGTCAAATAATAGACATTGCAATAAAATAATATCGCGACTATAAATTAAGACGTAAGCTATCCTATCTTTCAAGTTGGATCAAACTGCACATTGTGTGCAAATTTGATTCTAATTGGTTAAGTAGTTTAGGAGTCCATCGCGGACAAACAACGTGACACGTAATTTATATATATTAAGATATTATAAATTATATTTTCTATGTATGTATGTATATGTATGTATGTGTGGATGTATGTATATGTATATTTATGTATATATGTTTATGTATGTGAGCTGTATTGTTACTTTTATTTAATATTACACGGTTGGCTGTAAGAAATCGCGAAGCGATAAGCCCGCCGTTTGTACTAAGTTAAAATAGAATTTAGGTTTTCCTTACCAATGTAATTATTTTTGTTAGTACAATAAAGGTATTTTTCATTTCATTTCATTTTTATAAATGCAAAGCTATCCTAACTAGGCCTCACCTGTACTAAGGTGGGCTTAATATTAATTGGGCGTTGTTAATTTGAACTAGAAATAGGTATTGTATGACCAGCAATAGTTTTACTGGACAGAGTGAGGCTGCAATGTAATAATAATTACCTTTTTCTTATTGCACTACACTAAAATATACAAGCTTCAAATTGTACAGGAAATGAAACAAAACGATTTCATTCAACGAAAGGTATGCTAGAGCGATTTTCAAACCTTGAGAATATATTGTTTACGGAAGAGGCACACTTTCACATTAACGAGCACATCAATAAGCACAATAGTCACTCAGGAAGTTTTAACGTCATATGATCGTTCTATCTCCCGTGAGGTGAGCGCACAAGACTTAGGGCAAAAGCAATCCACCGTCAAGCTCCGCCACATGCCTGTAAGAGGCATATCCAGGTATGTTACCTAGCGGGCTGACAAGCCCTTACTTCCAGTTGCGACCAGATTACTAAGGTCTCTCGACTGGCTACGAGATCGAGGTCGCTTACACGATCCCCTTCCTTTACGTAGCGGTGAAACGGTGTCAACCAAATCTATCGCGGACCACAGCATCCTTTGCCCGGCTGTTCATCCGGATTCGGGTAGCCAATGGTCGTTTCAAGAGCATTCACCGTAAGGTCAGCAACCACCCCAGCTCTATAGGAAACAGTACTGTTTCCAGACTCCTCCGAATCGATTGACTTACGCCGCACGGTGTTCAGACCGTCCAGAAGCGCCAGAAAATTGACTCCTAGGTTCTCCTAGGAGTCAATTTTCTAGTTTCTACTAGGCCTAAGGCCAGAGTCCTACCCGCGCTCGCGCTTCATGCGTGGAGGCCGCTGGATGAGTGTTGATCCGTGAGTGTGACCGACCCTGAACAAATGGGTCTTCGTGGCCAACTCAGCAAGGGCCTATTAGCTCCCAACCTAAAAAAAACTACCAAAAATAACAGTATAGGCGGACGAATCAGCAAAGGGCATAATTGGTCCGTATTTCTTTGAAAATAATCAAGGAAATAACGTAACTGTGAATTCAGCGAAATACGTGAAGATATTGCAAGAGTTAATGACGCCACAGTTATATGAATTTGAAAGATACAACAGCGGGAGCTGGATGCAACAAGATGGAGCAACATTTCATACGTCAAACGTGACTTCACCGGTCGTCAAAGACATGTTTCGGAATAAATGATGTCTCGCAGAGTCGTCTCATCCCATGGCGTCCGAGGGTCCGGACTTACGCCTTGCGATTTTTTCTTATGGGATTCCTGAAAAGTCGAATATACCTTGATAAACCGACGTAAAAACCCCGATTAAAACAAAACATCTTCAGCATCTGTTAGCATGTGTCAGTTTTCCAAAGTTTGCGTAGTCGATTGCAGGAGTGCCAGCAACAAGACGGGGCCAATCTCTACCATGTCATTTTTAAAAAACAATGGAACTAGATGTTTGTTACGTTGAATAAATGATCAACAGAATAACATTTGTAGTTTTATTTCTATTCAAGTTTTGAAAGTGCATTTTAATTTTGGCCCACCCTGTACAAAAAGGCGAGTTTATTGTCACATGGCAATATCTTGCAACTAACCTAATCAGAGTGCAGAGGTACACGCGTGCGTTGTGTCTGCATAAAATTCATTCTACTATATTTAAAACTAAGAATGCCCGGGGAGGGTAAATTAAGAGAGGATGAAAAATAGCACTTCTTAGAAAGGTAGTACCTACCTTTGAGGTGAGTTTTAAATAATTCCAAAGAGTTGTAATATCTCATATACAAGCGACACAAATAAAGTTTAAAGTCCGACATATTTAAGCAAATACCATTTTTACCACCGAAAATACCACAAATATTTTACGAATTCTGGCGCGTGAGGGAGGGGTGTACCCCCACTTCGGAGGAGAATGGGGGAGGGGGTTCACGGAGGGGAGGCTTGTCTACTTGCTGGGAAAGTCTTGCGTCGACACAACCGATTTTTTTGTACGGGACGGAGAAAAAGAACTGAATTCCTGCTTTGACCTGATCGATCCCTCTTCGAAACCTTGTTTATCCTAATCCTTGTCTACTTTACTATCGTAATAATGTAACAGTCGAAACATCTCGAATGAAAATAAATGACTTTTACTGCCTAATGCATAATTCTGCGTTTCTCGGCCGGTTTTGCAGCGAAGATTTTCCGATAAATGCTCGCTAGGCCTCATCCGGCCCTACCGTCATCGTCAGACGTATGACCCTTAATTCAAAGACCGGTGGCAAGAGAGGTGGTCGTAAAATTCACAATGACTTCTCGATAAAAGCATTACGATGCAAAATCATGGACGTTTCCACCTAGACAAAGAGCTTTGTTACAAGAAATGTTCTTATAATAATATGATATGTGCAGACAGACCGCGTAAGGATTATTGCGGCGAACGTTGCATTGAATGGGCATTAAAGAGAACTGTTTGCGAAGTTAGAGGTGCGGTTATATTTATTAATATTATCTGCTAATTGGCATAGATTTCAAATGATAAAATAGAGTAGATCTGTGTTATGACACTGCTCTTATAATATGCGCAGACATACAACTAGAGCTGTCGACTACAACGGGCGAAACCGTCACCTCAGGAAGTTTAAACGAAATTTGATCGTTCTGTGTCCCGTGAGGTGAACGCAAAAGACTTAGGACAAACAGTCCACCGTCAAGTTCCGCCACATGCCCGTAAGAAGCCAACGCCTTACAGCCAGATAGCCAGGTCAATCACCCAGCGAACCGACATTCTCGCCCTTACTGCCAGTTGCAACCAGATTACCTTAGTCTCACGACTGGTTACGTGTTCGATGTCGCTTGAGCGGTCCCCTCCCTTACGTAGCGGTGAAACGGTGTCTTCATAATCTATCGCGGCCACGGCATCCTTTGCCCTGCTGTTCCCCTGTTCCCCAATAGGAAAAAGTACTGTTTCCAGACTCCCCCGACTTTCAGTCAGAATGCACAATCGATTGGCTAACGCCGCACGGTGCGCAAACCGTCCAGGAGCGACAGAAGACTGACTCCTGGGGGAAACTAGCCCTCAGGCCAGAGTCCTACCCGGGCTAGCACTTCATGCGTGGAGGCCGCCGGATGGGTGTTGACCCGTGAGTGTAACCGACCCTGAACAAATGGGTCTTCGTGGCTAACTCCAACAGGGTCCAATAGCTCCCTAGTTACCCATCGTCTCAGGGGGTGTCAAAATGGAGATGTCCGTCTTCATCTCGATTTTTTTTAGTGCATTCACCATACATATCTATATCGACTAATACTTGCACATCAAATATAATACCTGCACATCAATATAATATTTCTTCTTTTTAGAGACCAAAAGCAGCATAGTAGCTGCTTAGTAGCTGTCGAGATATATTGATTTATAAATTCTCGCTGTCTCGAAACCCCCCCCCCCCCTTTCTCTCTTCCAGTCGACCATCTCGCGTCGGCGTTTTCAATGTTTATTTTCAACAAGGCTATACGCCGATTAAAAAGACACTAAACCTTTTAGTTTCTGAGATGTATTATTTATATAATAAATAAATGAAATAAATCATGCGAATAAATGATTCTCCTGATTTATTCAAGAAAAATATAAGAAATATTTAACCTTCGGGACGCCATTACCACCGGTTGGTAGTTTTTATGTTGTAACAATTCGCGGCGGGCGATCTCCGTATTTACCCAATTTTCTATTCTATTTCTCCCTCCACTGTAGCAAAAGTAAAGTCACACTGAATTAACCAACGTTATATGCGTGCACTAACACCCCTACAGACAAATTTCAAGGGTTGAAAATATGTCGTCTTGAAATGAAAAAAATCGGCTTTTGAAGTATTATCTATACTAATATTATAAAGAGGTAAAATTTGTGATGTTGTAGGAAGTAATCTCTGGATCTACTGAACCGATTACCAATAGAAAGCCACGTTACCAATAGATACCAATATCTTTTACCAATAGAAAGCCACGTTATTTGTGAGTGTCATAGGCTATATAATATTCCGAAAAATTAAAAGACTTTCTCGTGGTAGTCGGATTTCCTAAGTAAGTCGGAAAAAACGGTCAAACAAAAATTTCTCTAACGAACGCTGCGTTAACGATGAGAGATATATGATTAACCCCTCAAGCCCCGATTGGCCGATATCGGCCACAAACTGATTCAGCGTGACGGGCCCGTTTTAATTTTATTTTAATTTAATTTGCTTTATTTTATTATATTTTATTATGTTAATATGTTTCATTTTAATTATGGGTACAGTGGTTTGGCAGTAATTAATGTTTTTGGTGAGACAGTGTCATAATTCAATTTTTTTACTAATTTTTACTAAATTTTTTTGGGACATCCACTTGTCAATCGGCTGAGGGGCCGAGGCCTGAAGGGTTAAGTTCTAGAGAAAAGTTGAAGAGCTTGATAATGCCTACAAAAAAGTCAGCGACAGCATATGTCTAACTTTTATATTTAAGTCACAAAAAGTAGTATTTTACATTAAAAAAATAATTTAAATCGTTAGGTCATGTTTATTGGTCATATTATCAACAATTATGAATTCTTACCAAAATAAGTAAATTTATCGTCTCAAGTGTTTAAAACAGAAGACTTTTCCCTTTTACTTCATAAATAGTTAAAGAGATAATACGTTCACAAATAAGACACTCACAAGAAGACACTCACAAATAACAGTATTATAGTCAAATTGGCACGCAAATAGGTACATACATAAACGCAGTAAAAATATAACCCTTCTTTTGGCAGTCAGGAAATAAATCATAGCACTCAGTTCTAACCAAACCACACTCATAATTTCATCACAAGTAAAAAGCTTTACCGCCCAACGAAGTGGGCACGGGTCAGCTAATTTATCTATAAACCTCATATATAGGATTTTTATTTAGTAATATTTAATATTGAACGAGATTTACGTATTAATAAATATAAAATAAATGCCCAATAAGTCAAAAACCATTTTTCATCCAAATTTGGGTGAACAAAATCGACTATTTACTAAAGTTAGCTACTCTGGACGAATTGCATATTATACGCCTGGAATTTTAACTGCGCACAAAATTTAAAGGGGTGATTCCACTCATTAAATAGATCACAAAAATATAATTTTTATTTTTATTCATCGATAAAAAAGTCAAAAAAAAAAACATATAAAATAAAAAAGTATAGCACACGAATAGTTTTGAAAATAAACTGGCTTAGATCATTTCTGGATAATCGATATCAGTGGGTCAGGAAAAAGGATAAGATATCTAATTTTCTACCACAAGTCGCCGGCGTCCCCCAAGTTAGTGTTTTATCCCCACTCCTCTTTTCTCTATTCATTAACTCAGTTACCAACTATATACAAC
Organism: Micropterix aruncella; assembly: GCA_944548615.1. Taxonomy (NCBI): domain Eukaryota; kingdom Metazoa; phylum Arthropoda; class Insecta; order Lepidoptera; family Micropterigidae; genus Micropterix; species Micropterix aruncella. Next base: position 10,149,026 of record OX155971.1, on the reverse strand, counting down.
AACTATAAAGCAAAATATCACCTCTATACCGACGACGTCCAAATATATAACAATTGCTTCTGTAAATGAAGATCTATCGATGATATACGAGTGGTACAAAGCACATGGACTGCTCTTAAATCCTTCCAAAACGCAGGCGATTATCATCGGTAGCAGTTACGTTATCTCGAGGATTAATATAAATGAAGTCCTAAAGATCTGCATCGGTGGGGATGAGGTCCCTTTCAGTTTCGAGGTTAAAACCCTCGGTGTCCGTATGAGCGACAACCTCTCATGGCGGCCACATATTCGAGAAATGCGACGCAAACTCTTCGGTCGATTTCATTCGCTGAATAGGCTGAAAAAATCCTCCCGAAGGAGAGCAAGATTACGATTTGTCAGTTTGCTCTCCTCTCCCTTCTGGATTATGAAGATGTCGCATTTCTTGACCTCACAGAGGAGTTATCCACCAAAGTTGAGCGTCTCCAAAATGTTTGCATTCGTTATATCCAGGGCCTCAGAAAATTTGACCACATCACGGAGTACAGATAGAAGCTTCACTGGCTGTCGACCCGGGAGAAAAGAGACATGCGAGTTCTTTGTATGCTTTTAAAGATCTTGGATGGCGTCGCTCCCAATATATACCTTGCCGGTAGATTTACTGCACTATCGTCTCATGGACGCCCTCTGAGATCAAAATAAAACCTGCTACTCTATATCCTTGGACACAGCACTGACTTCTTCTCATTCTTTTTCACGGTGCATGGAGCCTGTCTTTGGAATGCTTTGCCGAAAAATGTGAGAACCGCTACAAACATAACAAGTTTTAAAAACAGACTCAGGGAGCGTTTGAAATCTTCCATATAAATTCCCTTTCCCCTCCCATTCCCCTCCTTTTTTCAGCTTTAGCGTCCTTACAGGTGTTAGATTATTTTGTTGTGGCACATCCAGTGCCCACAAAGAGTTAGGTATATATTCTTTTTATCATCTTTTATTTTATTTCTCATACTCTGGTTATCTCTAAAATATTGCCTGCAGGCAATAAGCTCGCCTTTTCTTAAGAATAAAGTGTTTCATTATTATTATTATTATTTTGGGACCTTGAGTGAGAAAGGACGAATGCAACGACCCTAATCACAAACGCTGCGGTCTCGCGGGGTAATATATAGAACTATTTCAAACAAATTATCACTGTATTACCGATATCACCGAATTACCAACCTTTACCCTATATTATTTTACATTAACTACCACAGGCGAGGCCTAGTTAGGGTGGCTTTGAAACTAATTATGTGTAACTATACAGATTTAATAAAGAAATTTTAATTTGAATTCGAAGAGATTTTTGAAGTATCATATAGTCTCTGAGCTGAAATTCAAGACTTATTCACTTCAAAAAATTGTACTCTTTCTCATTCCACAAAAAATGTTATCGATGCTCGTTATCGAGAAAAAAAAACGATCGAGTAAAATTAGTGAGGTGCGCTCACGAAGCAATCGAGTCGTAGTCGTCCGCGTGCACTTTTCGTTTAAGTAAACAGCCTTAAATGACTGGCGCAGTGGCGGCTGATTATCGTAATTTCGTTATCATTGGCGGTTTTATGGCCACTCGATTGCAGTGGACGCATCGCTAGAGATGCCTCGCTTCATGTGGAGTAATGCGGTTGTATAGTTACAGTAAATACTGGCTTCAGCTACTTTATAAAGCTTAACAGATTATCGGCTTGTTCGGTTTGATATGAGATATCGGCTGATAACTAGAACCATATTACAATTTTCTCGAACGGATAATAATATATAATTTAAGCTGGCAACATTCATATTTTTAAAATCATAATATGAATGAATAAATTAATGAAATTAATTCTTTATTGCATACAATTAATTATTGTTTAAAATAGGCGGACTTCTTGACTACACTTGTAATATCTTACAGCGAATTCTAAAGTAATAGTAACATTACAACTTACTTTAGATCCATAATCGGTCTTAACCTTAGAACCACTATCGGACTCATCACCGGGCACACGACCGTTAGAGCACATCTATTTAACCTTGGCTTGACCGAGACCAAGGACTGCCGAATATGAGGCGAAGAACCTGAAGACAGCATACACATCGTTGGTCGCGGCCTAAGCCTCGCCGCAAAAAGACACAGTTTACTGGGACGAGCATTTCTCGAATCCAGCGATCTGCCCAACATGAAGGTCAGTGATCTGTATGGACTGCTAAGCAGTGCCGGGCTCCAGCAGACCACTCACCCAACCGCAAAGTGGGTAGTTACAAAAGATCTTATAGATCCAGGTGACATCAAGGGCTGTAGTCAAACCCCCACTCCTATTACTACTAATACTACTAGATCCATAATGGTATCAGTTATATATTCCACCGGAAAGTGATCTATTTTATTTAAAATTGTTTTTATTACGTTTTTTTAATGAAATATTGGTGGTTTAGGTATTTATGCATATACATACGTGTATATTTCCAAAATGTACTAAATTAGACCTTTCATTTGACACAAAACACGATATATTTATGTTAATTGATTGACATTTGGACATTTAGATAACTACTTACTTGATATTTGGACAGTAAATTTACCTTATAACACTCGGTATGTCATAACGATTCTAACAATACCACACAATTTTTAATCGGTTCGAGCGTTTAGACGTTATGGTGGAATATAGAAACGGAAAACATACGTATATGAACCCTAACGTCAGTCAGTCGTATTAAAAATGATTTCTTATGCTATTTGCAAACACTTATGGCATACGGTATATTGAGCGTTGTCCAAAAGGCTATATTTTTAATGATTTTGAGAAAGCCTAGAATGCACTCATCTGACGATATGTTTGCTGATTAAATCACTCAATATATACAGAGTGAGTTTTATCAATAGAGATATCTTACACTATTAACAAATACCTACTGAAATTACTCTCACATGCTTTTTTCGTGCAATTGACTAGCCAATGAGATACCTACCTGTTAATAGTATTTAAGCTGTACCCGGCCTCGCGTTGCTGTGTTTCGTATTGCGTGTGTTGCTGTTACGTGATAGTGCTCCCATTGTCATATTATACTAAAAACACGCGCAATTTTGGAAGCAATATTGTGTCAAAATTCCGAAATAATCGGCGAGGAACTTATGGAGATGAAAATTTTTGAACAAACGGACATTTACATATTTATTTATATAGATCGATGACAGATGGTCAATGTTTTTTTTAAATGTGTTATAAATCTGTTAGTATATAGTTTAGGTCCTATGTAAATGTAATATCTTCGTCCACATATAGTTTTCATTAACGTTTGTTTTTTAACGTTTGTGAAATTTGTTTTTCCTAAATTGAAATTATGAAAACTATAGATTTAAATCATATTTTCTTTGACTAAAATATTGTAACAACTAGCAGATATATTAAAAAGAGTACAAAAGGCAACTGCCGTTACAGAAAGTGAACCTAAAATATTTATAATTATTTTTATTACGGATTTTTATGTAATATCTGTGGTTTATATATTTATCCATAAGGATATATGTATATTTTCGGAATATACTCAATCAGGCCTTTCATTTGACATTAAACACGTATTTATGTTAATTTAATGACATTTAGACATTTAGACAAGTACTTTGTTTCTACTTTGAAGCTATCCTAAGTTATGCCATTACGATCTGGGGAAATTGTTATGCTTGTCATAGGGAACCCATATTTATACTCCAAAAGAGAGCAGTGCGAATAATTGCAAAGGTGAAAAGGGAAGAGTCATGTCGACCCATTTTTAAAAGGCTAAGAATCCTAACCTTAACCTCACTCTATCTCTTTAAGTTACTAACTGAGTTTTTTAAGAATAAAGAAACACATTATAAAAAGTTTTCAGATACACATACTAAAAATACGAGAAATAAATTAAACATTTGTATACCATGTATTAAACTAAACACAGCAAGGCAAGACAAAAAATACTCAGGGCCATATTACTTTAACAGGCTACCAGAAAGTTTAAAAACTATTCAAGTGGAAAGCTTATTCAAAAAGTTACTTAAAGAATTCTTATTAGACAAAGCTTTTTACTCGATCGATGAGTTTGTTAATTTTAAATAATTTTTCAAATTTTTTGGTCATTTTTTTGACAATTTTAAGTAGCATTTTTTAATTATTCTGACATTTTCTGATTTTAATTTCTTGATTATTTTTATCAATTATTTTAATTTGTGGTTTTAGTAAATAAATCTTAAAAATGATTTGGATGCCCTAAAAGCAATAATGAAGTAACTGTATGTACGTGGTGATAAATTTAAATATTGTAAAAACGAACTAATATACTGTAATTTAAATGTACCTAAATATTAAGTTTCTACAATCTGTTAAGATTTTTTTGGAAATAAAATAAATTGAAATTGAAAAAAAATTGAAATTACTCTTTATTGTGAAATTTCACAATGGGCGGGTTTATTGTCATATGACAATTTCTTACAACCAACCTACTATGGCGTGTTCATATGTATGTGTGCGTGTAACATGTATGTAAGTGTGTGTCTTGTTATTGCATTCGATCGACAGAATTGAAAATGAATTCCGTTAATTTGATCCCAACGGAAAATGGTGGCCCAGCCGTGAATCGAACCCAGGATCTTACAATGTAAGATCAGGCGATCTAACCACTATGCCACCGGGCCGTTAATAATTGGATAGTTAAGGTGACACCCGGTATGAAATAACGATTCTAACAATGCAACACACTTCTAAATCAATTAAAGAGTTTAGAAGTTATTGTGGAACAAAGAAACGAAAAACATACATAGATGAACACTGAACACATTACACATCTTTTTTGTTGGGCAGTCGCGTAAAAAGTGTCATATTAATACCCAATAGTTCCAAAATTTTAACAAAAATGCATAAATATTAAGGGAAAGATATTGACAATCTTAACAAAAAACTTCATGAACGTTTTATAATATTTTAGATATAGGAATATTGAAAACCACATAGTACACATTAGTTTAGCATATTCTCGGTTATAGAATAATAGGGTGGGGAGGTTGAGCGACTACTATCCTTCGCCCATTGGAAGAAGCTCAAAAATGTATCAAAGATTGAAGAATGCCTTATCGACATTCCACCAATTAACTTTTTAATCATTGCAATGTCCTGGACATCAAACAGCTGTACAATAAATTGGCATTACTGCATGAACGGTTTAAAGGTCAACCAACTTTTAATGAGGGAGTGTTACGAGAACATGACTTAACATTAAAACGAGAACATGAGAACATTAAAATGACTTATGGTATACTGATATGGGGGAATGCCACAGACAGTTCTAGGGTTTTCATTTTACAGAAAAGTGCACTAACCCTTGGAGTAAATGGGTATTTTCATGGATGCATCTGTCTCTTTTGCAGGATTTTCGGCGACATCGACCTTAAAGTACTATAACTACGAAACTACTACACCAATCATAAAAAGAACAACTGCACAATGATTGCATTGAAATTTCGAATATAGAATATTGAAATATCATTTTGTAAAACAATTAGATAATTATGAATAAATATGAGAACGTCAAAGGAGTGAAAAAAACGCGGAACCAGATCTGGTCGTATCATACTCAACGGATAATTGTTTCAGAACCAGATTTGGTCGTATCATACTCAAGGGGTTGAGCAATTGCAGGAGTATCCCGTGACACGCACTGCGAACCATATTTTCTTAAGTACAAAATACTGACTTTTACGTCTCAATATATTTTACAATGTCTACTATATGCTAAATCAAATATTAACGAACAAGAGGTAAACGGGAATATGCACTCCCACAATACACGCAGACGTGATGACGTTATCCTGCCTAAAGTACGCCTTACGCAGACACAAAAGTCCTTTGGATATTTGAGCTATAAGCTCTTTAACCAGCTACCACTCTCCACAAGAAAGATGGAAACAAAGGTGTTTAAAAGATTTATTAAACAAAAGCTACAATCCACACATGCTTTCTATAAGCTGGGTGATTTTTTTGAGCATGCCAATTCCTTCAAATGGGAATAACATTAATATGTAACTTTCAGGTACCTCATTTTAGTTCCTATTGTTTAATAATAATATTATGAATTTAATATTTAATATGTAGACTACAATGTGTAATGTAACATACCTGATCATATACATTAGTTTTTTTTTCAATTTTGTTTTGATACTTCCTATTGTGTGATTATTTTTTGTGCTTGATGACTATTAACAAGTGCTTGATGACTATTAATATTCTTATAATAATTATCTATTTTATATGTATACTCATGTACATGGATTCAGCTCTATTTTTTTTTATTTTATTTGTCTGCCGTGTAAAGCCGACTTTAGTCAACGCTATTGTCGAATTAATATTTATGCTTTAATCGTTTTATATCTACATTTAAACTGACGAGTTCTAATATGCGATAATTAGCTTTAATTCATAATTCATGCTTTTATTGTATATTCTGAATAAATAAATTGAATACTGAATACTGAACAGATCACTCAGGATATGTGCTGATACCACGTATGAATACCACGTATGGACAGCGCCACTACTCATTGATTTCTCCCAGGTTTTATAATCACCTTCCTGAATCAGTCAAGTCTATCAACACGATTTAACAAATTTGTTACTTTTGGTCGATAAAGAAAGGAATGTCAGAATGGTATGTATTGAATGATATTGTATGTATGTATGTATTTTGACTAAAAACCCCATTTATAGCATTGAGGATTTCGACAACATCAATTTTTCGCAGCTCTATTGACCTACTTGACTATTATTATTCCTTATTCTTTCTATTTTTGATTATTTTACAAATGCGTTTTTTTTTCTTCTTCTAACTATTGGCTATTGACTATAATTATTATTACTGATTTGTTTGTATTTGTGTTTTTTCTTTAAAATATCTTCCCGTATGATAATTTGTGAAATTATCCAATATTTATTTGATTATTTAGTACTATTGTCCACATAAAATTTTACGAAATTACTTTAGAATTTTAATCCAAAATATTGGAAAATGTTGTTTCCTCTACATATATAACCTAGAAAATCTGCGCTTGGATGTTCAACGTTCATACCTTGCAATACCGACGTTCATATCTTATACCTTAATAGGTATTTATTTAAATATTATACTTGTTATTTTTATTACTTTTGACATAACCAAGTGTAGGAACTCCTATCAACTGGTTTGAAATTAAAAAAAAATAATAAAATAAAATAAAATAGTAATTATATTTAAACTTATAAAATTATCGGATTCCTATTATTTATTTAATATTTCATGACATAACAGGATATTTTATTTTTTTTAGGAATGCGACCTTTTTCATATTTTTTATGATTATTTTATGAAATCTATAATTAGGTATGATTATCTTACTCTAATTTTGTGCAATTATTATTATTTAAATATTATCTACTCGTACATCATTTTAATTTTTTAGGATTATGATTGTCAATTTTATATTTTAAATTTTACTATTTTTGTCCAGCTAATATGGATATGTAATAACTAATAGTGAATACCTTATTTACAATTTATTTTGTTTTTTCTTTACTTAGTTTTTATATAGTATAATACACAGTTTTTGAACTATGTATTTTATATTACACAGTTTAGTTCATACACATATTTATAATAATTTAAATGTCCGCCTTAGAATAGGTCATAGCCAAGTTAGTTAATATTACCATAGGATGACTGACAAAAGTTTCTGGTAAATCATGTTATAATTGTTTTGATACTGGTCTATGATATTTTAATTGGACATATTCTCCGTTTTACTGTAATTTATTGTGAAATACAAATCAAATACATTTATTAAATTAAAATTAAACTAAGGTTTGCAGAAACGACATGATGCAAAAATTACGGTTGGCTAGGGGTCAATTCATGAGCGCAAAGTGAAGGACCACGTCGATGCAATTCGCGCACGGGTCTGCTGGTTCCGTTCAATTTCAATGCGTTGAAAGCAATGAAATAAGAGAGCCAAATTGCATTACAAAAGTGTCTGCGCGAGGAGGATGTGCAATAAGTAAACATGATATAAGGCGTGTTCTGGATGGGGCCGCGAGCGCGGATGGGCTCGACGCCAGATCGATTCCATGAAGGCCCCCCTGTAAATAACAACCCTGCCAATATCCATAATACGTGCGTGCGCAAAAATCTATATGAAAGTGATGCGCGGGAGTGGCGACTGGCTGTAAGTATATGCAGGGTTGGCACAACATTATATTTTTTAGAAAAGACAGAGAAACCTCTAATGTCCGCGATATACAAAGCCGACTAAACTATGATAAAGAAAGAAATATCTCTTCGCTATACGCATTATGCAACGGCTCATTCACGGAGACGTCGAATTCGGCAACATTAGTGATTTTGCCTTCTTGCAAACACGACGGAGACGACACAATAAACATATTTTAAAAAATAATTTATTAGTTTCTTAATTGATTTTAAATTTAAATATTACTCCACGATATTTTAATGGAATTGGGATTTTTATTGTGTTTTGACGACCCTATTTTAAGGCAATTCAGTTTTATGAGCATTTTACTAAAACTAAACAAATTATTGTAATGCTAGAGCCCTGTCCGCCCTAGAACGGGCTTGTCCCAGTTGGGTGATAGAATCAAATAAGCATAAGGTTAAGGTTTTTATATTTGGTTCCAGTTATTTTTGTAAGCAAAATCGATGTATTAATAATCTTTTAAATAAATAAATAAATAAATTTATTCTACATAATATCATATTTTAGGCAACTTTAGCCAAACATAATAACAGATAAACAAACATAATTCGGATGGGACTGTACTCAGACTTTTTTAGGTTTTTAAACTTTAAAATTTCCCTAATAATAAAATAATAAAATAAAATATTATTAAAACAAAATTTATAACTTTAATTCCCCTCCACTTCCTCCTATCCCATTCCTAAGCGACTGTATATTTTTACGATCTTTAAGTGGAAACTTTTAACTGGCATTGTAGTCTATAAATAAAATTCAGATATTTCTCCTGTAATAGCTGTAAGTTTCCTTAATAATAATAAAATAAAAAATATAAAAAATTTTAAAAAATTGTTTGATTGAGTCTGTATTTATTTTTTGTTTCAATCTGCACTACCACAATGGAATAACTTAAAGTCCTTTACAAGGTCTACTACTATAGTTTATACAAGAGCCTTTATGGTAGTATGTTATAAACAAAGAACAAAATTGGATAATATTATTATTGTTTCATAAGTTTATAGGTAAAACTTTTTTAAATAATTCGTTTAAAAGGTGATCCTTTGGTTTGGATGGTTACACCTATCTGTGTTTACTGATTTTGTTAACTTTTACAGAAGAAAATTTCGTTATCGAGTAAAATGACATTATATATATATTTCTCTTAATTTTCAGTAATACCTACCCAGTGTGAAACATAATTTGGAAAAAGATGTTACTTTTCATTACGGCACGATTTCAGAACTTAATCAATTTGGATATAAAAAATAATGTTACATCTAGCGTATTTAAAAATAAAATAAATAAATATTTATAAAAAAAACACTGAAAACACGCTTCTATAAATGCACGCAAAAACCACATCATCAGACCTTGAAACCTAATCGTGGTCAAAGTTCATTCCAAGACTTTTCTAACAAGTCCAAACACAGCTATGATACGATGTTCCATCATGAAGTTCCAGTTCATATCTTCCGACTCTATCATCAGATCAGTTCGACAGTACCATATTATTGTATTGTCATCATAACTACATACCGCTACCAATTTTCATGACGCTACGATCCTTGGAAGATGGCTAAATTAGTTACCTTAGATTCCATTACATAGTTACATACAGGTCGACCTAATAAAAGCGTGTTAATAAAGAAATGCTTATCAAATCATTACAGACAAGCCATAAATGAAATGTTAGTTAATTATAACCTAATGAAACTGAGGTGAGCATCATTATATTATTAAACATGTATGTATAGGTATTATATTTCGATATTAAACTTTAATAGCAGATATTTCTAAATATTTGTCGTTATTTACTGTTTTGACAAGGCATTTACATTGACTAGTTTTATTATACTAAATTTTAGAATACTTACACATATTTCATATTAACAACTTTTTGATAATTTCTCTTGGCCTTTTTCCTTCTTTTCTGTTTCTTTCTCTTTATTTCCTTTCTCATAACTTTCTTTGTAGTTTCATTTCTATCCTATCTGTCTCACAATATTTAACCTAATTTTGTATTAAATTTTAATTCCGATGTTATAATGGATTTTCTATTTATTGTTTGGAGACTACATTTTGTGGCAATTTAGTTATATAAACATTTTACTACAAAGTTTAAACAATTTATTGTATTATATAATATAAAAATATCGCGGTTGTTTGACATTATAAATTATCGCGGTTGTTTGACATCAATAGAGACGATCGTTACAAACTCTCTTCTACGTGGAACCCTCTTCCCTAAATGTTCCCGCCGCCGAACGCCGAACGCAAAGACGTAAAACAGGATACAGTGTTTGTTGTGTGCAAGACGGATTTTCAAAATTCCCGCGCTCCGAGCCCGGCCCCCCACCACCGTTAAAACCTACGCAGTGGCGTAAGCGGTATGCGGCCTACCCGCAAAACAACGGATTGACAGCTCTTCAGTCTACCCTGGACAACGGCGGCAGCAAGGTCACCAAAACGTCGGGTGCTACAAATTTCACGCGGTAAATTCGTTTTCTATCCTATTTATAAAATTTATTGTATTGTTAGAACCCTATCCGCCCCAGAACGAGTTAGTCCCAGTTGGGTGATAAAATCAAATATGCATGATGTTACGGTTTTGTCATTCGGTTCCTGTTATTTCTGTAGCAAAAATGAATTTCTTAAGTAGATTAAGCGAATATCGCGATGGACTCCACTGGCTTCGAATTCGTGAGCGCAGAAATCTGCATGCCCTCTCACTCCTTTATAAAGTCCTGAATAGTCCCATAGCACCTCCTTACCTTAAAGACCTCTTTCTCCCGTTAGGAAGTCATGGTGTTCCACTCATGTCAAGTCAGGATAAAACCATAGCAATTCCACTACATCAGTCTTATTTTTTCACCAACTCATTTAGCGTCCACTCTGCTCGACTTTGGAACCAGCTTCCGCATGCTATTCGTCATGCAACATCGTTGCCCTGCTTCAAGGCGTTACTGAAAGAACATTTTCTCCCTCAAAATATCAACTTAGAACCAACCCTCCCCCCCTCCTCCCCCCCCCCCTTCCCCCTTCCGTTGGGTTGTTGATTGGATACTCGTAAGAACTTTGTAATATCTATCATTTTATATAAGTAAGTATTTTTATTTTTATTTTTATTTATCTGTAGTTCCTATGTATCTATTTTTATAATATATATTATATTATTATAAATTATATATTTTTATATATTTTTTTTTTTATGTATATATGTATGTATGTATGGATGTATGTATATGTATATTTATGTGTATATGTTTATGTATGTGAGCTGTATTGTTACTTTTATTTAATATTACAACGGTTGGCTGTAAGAAATCGCAAAACGATAAGCCCGCCGTTTGTACTAAGTTAAAATAAAATCGAAGTTCTCTTTACCAATGTAATTATTTTCTTTTTAGTACAAAAGAGGTATTTTTTCATTTTTTTTTATAAATAAATAAAAATTATAAAATTATAAATTAATAGTTTTGCCACCCCTGCCGTCGAAGCTATAAAGTATGCTGGAAATATTGTTAACCAGCTGTCGACTTTAGCACATCTTCCAGCATTCGTTCAGTGTGGCGCCGCCGCTGGTAGGTGTGCGCTCATTTGCCCAAACATTCCTTTACCCATGTCCAATATTGATTCTCCTCTGCGATGGCCGAGGGTATGATAGGTAATTGGCCATTATTGGGCTTGATTTATTCAAAAGCCTTCCAATGAAGTGAGGCTTCGCGCCTGTGTCTGATTATGCAGTACTGTGGCTTTGCCAATTTTGAGAACGCCCATATCGGAGAGGTGAATGTTTCATTCACGTTTATATACTACTATGGTGATGATGGTGATGGAAACCTCTGACAGGTTTGTGGCGGAGCTAGACGGTGGACTGTTTTGTCCAGGTCTTCTGCGCTTAGTCCAGGGAGATAGAACAACTAATCGTTAAAACTTCCTGAGGTGACGGGCTCGCCAGCTGTAGTCAACAACCCTAGTTGTCAAAAAGCGCCACGATCGGCGATTATTTACCGCTAACATCAATTAGAGGCCGCGCAAGCGACTTCGATTCTGAGATCAGACTAGAGGTCGAGAAATCTAGTACTGAAAGCGTGAGGTCGGTCCACTGGGTTAATTTCCCAATGCCTCGCGGTAAGGTGTTGGACTCTCACGGGCTCACCGGTGGAGCTAGACAGTGGACTGTTTTTGTCTTCTAAGTACGTTCAATAAATGGGAGATAGAACGACCTGAAAGTTTGAAAAATACCTGGGGTGACGGGTTCGCCACTTATGTTGACACTTCCCAGATGTTAAGTTGAGAGTTAAGATCCTGATCTCCCAACACCTTTTTAAATTGTCGATGTGCTCATTGTGCTTTTAGCTAATGGGCCCTTGTTGAGTTGGCCACGAAGACCCATTCTGTTTCAGGGTCGGTCACACTCACGGGTCAACACCCATCCGATGGCCTCCACGCATGGGGTGCGGAGCCTGGGTAGGACACTGGGTCAACCAGTCTCCCCTGGGAATCAATCCTCTGGCGCTCCTGGACGGCCTGCGCACCGAGCGGCGCAAGCCAATCGATTGTGCTCTCCGACTAACAATCGGGGGAGTCTGGGAACTGTATTGTTTCCTATAGAGCGGGGGTAGTTGTCTACCTTACGGCGACTGCTCTTGAAATGACCATTGGCTATCCGATCCCGGTTCAGAGTCGGGCAAAGGACGCCTTGGTCCGCGATAGATTCGGTACACTCCGTTTCACCGCTTCGTAAGGGAGAGGACCGCGCAAGCGACCTCGAACTCGGAACCAATCGAGAGACCGGAGAAATCTGGTCACAATTGGTAGTTAGGGCGCGAGTGCCGCCCGCCAGGTAACATACCTGGCTACTCGCGGTAAGGCGTTGGACTCTAACGGGTTGTGGCGTAGCTAGACGTCGGATTTGTTATCTCCAAAGTCTTCTACGCTCACTGCACGGTCGATAGAACGATGAATCGTTAAAACGTCCTGCGGTGACGGGTTCGCCCGTTGTGGTTGACATCTCAATATGTGCTTTTAGCTTGGGCCATAAGATCCATTGTGTTTTCGGGTCGGTCCAACTCACGATTTAGCTCTTATTAAGTAGCCTCCTCGTGTGAAAGCCTACCCCGGGAAGGACTCTCGCATCTCAGGCCTCACAGTTGATGGATTACTTTTCCCTGAGGAATTAACTTCCGTCGCTACTAGACAGGCAATCGGTTTGGTGCACTCCGACTAATTATTGAAAGAGTCTGGATACTAAGGACATAAACTGTTGACCTATCGTGAACCACTCTTGAAATGTCCAATTGGCTACCTGATCCTGAATTCAGAGCCTGGAAAAAGATGCCAATGGTCTGCGATAGATTCAAACTGAATCACCGCTGATTATACGGCAGGTAGAGGTCGCGCAAGCAAATTCGAACCCGTAACCAGTCGGAAGGTTGGAAGTATCATGATGGTTAATTTCAGACGGAGATATCCTTTCAAAACTGGTAGTCAGGGTGCGAGGCTGCTGGATACTTTTCCCGGTACCTCGCCGTAAGGCGTTTTCCTCTAATGGGCATGTTGACTTAGCTAGACGGTAGGTCAGTATTCGTCTTCTACGCTCAATACAATACAATACAATCAACTACTCCAGTAGATAGGCATTGGGAGTTAATGGGCCCTTGCTGAGTTTGCCACGAAGACCCATTCTGTTTAGGGTTGGTCACACTCACGGGTCAACACCTATCCGACGGCCTCCACGCATGAAGTGCGATCCTAGGTAGGACTCTGGCCTTATGGTTAGTTTACCCGGGAATCAACCTTCTGGCGCTCCTGGACGGTCTGCGCACCGTGCGGCGTAAGCCAATCGACTGTGCACTCTGACTAACAGTCGGGGGAGTCTGGAAGCAGTACTGTTTCCTATAGAGCGGGGGTGATTGCGGACCTTACGGCGACTGCTCTTGAAACGACCATCGGCTACCCAATCCTGGGTGAACAGCCGGGCAAAGGATGCTGTGGTCCGCGATAGATTCGGTAAAGAGCGTTTCACCGCTTTGTAAGGGAGAGGACCGCGCAAGCGACCCCGAACTCGTAACCAATCGAGAGACTGGAGTAATCTGGTCACAATTAGAACGGGCGTGAGTGTAGTTCCGCCGGGTAACACTCCTGGTTATCTCGCGGTTAAGGCGTTGGCCTCTTACGGGCTTGTGACGTAGCTAGATGGTGGACTGTTTTGTCCTCAAGTCTTCTGCGCTCACTCCAGAGAGATAGAACGACTAATCGTTAAAACTTCCTGAGGTGACGGGATCGTCCGCTGTAGTCGACAACCCAAGTTAGTAAATAGGCATTCCTACACTTGGATGCGTCACAAAATTAAATGCTTAAAATTTAATTATTAAAAACATAACTATCATGATAGTTGTCATGACTGTAATATTATATTCAATATTACCTACTTACAAATAATCAAAATATACTAATATCATTAAATAGTAAGAGAAAATAATATATTAAAATAGAAATGCAAATTCTATGTAGAATAATCAACGTAAATTAATTTTATTGTCAATCCAGCAATATGCCTTCGTATTTTTTAAACATAAATAGATGTACATATACTAAATTATATGAGAATTAGAATGTCAGCTATCATAATAGCGTTATGTTTAAAAATATACAAATTTTACTAATTATCAACATGGAAAATAAACTCGCAATTTTCAAACTCCCTTATACCATAAATTGGGTTTCTTACCAAATTATTTATATTTATCTTTTTAAATTGGTCCTCTCCAAGGCTTTTCATTTGCTCTGTAATCTTATTATACCGTAGATAAAACGACCATTGTCGTTAAAACTTCCTGAAGTGACGGGCTCGCGCGTTGTAGTTGAAACCTCTATGTGTACGTATTAAGGCTTTTAACGGTTCCGCGCAGCTTGGGCCTAATGGCCCTTCTTAGGTCGGCTCAACCCACAGTTCAGCTTCCATTCATTAGCCTCCTCAAAGAGGCTCTGACCTAAGAGCCGCTGTGAACTCTACCTACGGCTGCAGCCTTTAGTTGTAGACAGTTGGGATCGAAGGACTGAATACGGGGGAACAACTCAGGTAGTGAGGGGACGAGGCTGCGCGCTGTATTCCTTTCCCGGGCAAACATGCCCGGGAAAGGAATACAGCGCGAGCTTAGCTAGACGGTAGGTTTGGACTCGTCTCTAAGTCTTCTAAGCTTAACTTGCGGGAGGCAGAACGATCGTTATCGTTAAAGCTTCCTGAGGTGACGTGTTCACCCGTTGCCGTCACCTCTACATAAGTGTACTTTTTCAATTGTGGCTTCTAACGTCCGACGTGTTGTCCTAGTCTAGTACAATTTCTGAATATTTTGAAAGGTCGAAAAATACATTAAAGGTACATCGGGTTATTGTAATAATTAGTTTAGCTTGTTTTTTTTTTTTGTATATTCTGACGATGTTGTTTCGCGCCAATTAGGTGAAGTATGGGGGACGCCAAGTCGGTGCTAATATCATCTGCAGCTGTTGTAAAGCGCACTACCCATTGTCAAGTGAGTTTCAGGGGGGATGATAGAACATACTGCGGAGCGAGCTAATGAGCACAGTGCAGTTGGGTCAATAGGACCCATAACCTATCCGGTGGCCTCCACGCAGAAGTGCGATCCCGGGTAGGACTGTACGCCTGCGTGCCAGATACTCTGGGAATCGTCCTTCATGCGCTCCTGGATAGTTTTCGATGTTTGCGATGCGTGGATTGTTCCCAATTTGAATCCGCAGGATCACGGCAACCCGCGTTTGAAATTTGTTGTTTTTGGTCTATTTTTATGTCATTTCGGGTGCTCAACTCATGGTTTAATTCCTATCTGCTAGCCTCCTCCGAGGGACTTATCCGTCGACTTAGGATCGCTTTGAGCTTCTGCCGTGGATGTAATCTGCAGTCGGAGGTGATTGGGACTAGAGGGTCGCGGATTCGTGGGGACCGGGGGGGGGGGGGGCACGTCTAGTTTGCTAAACACGCTGACCATCCGGCGAACAACCAACATCTTTTCTAGTGAGCGGGGGGCAGTTGTCGACCTGACGTCATCTATCCTTAAAATGATCAGTTAACCACCCGATCTCGAGTGACCTTGACGGTTAAAGAACGCCACGGATCCGCGATAAATTCAATCAAATATATTCAATTACCTATTATTAGATTCGAAATTTAAATTCTAAGTGTCAACATATATTTTGAAATTTTCTCAACAATATATAATAATTAAATAATAAATTTAGTGAATATAGTGTAATTCGGCGGTTAAGTAACCCGACCAGGTTGCCACAAGCCTAGGAAATGGAAATATTTTCCTGAAAGTGTGGAGCTCGCCAAGACGTGCGGCCGACGTGGCGGGTATCGGGCTAAATACCTCCAATCATGATGAACAGTACAACCTTATGACATCAAGGAGACAGCTGGACCTGTCTGGATGAGGGAAACGGACAACCAATCCGGATGGAGAGTGATTGGAGAGGCGTATGCCCAACTGTGGGCGAATGCGCGCTGATGATGAAGAAGAAGAAGAAGGTAGAGGCCGCGTAAACGACCTTGAATCAGTGACTTGACCGTATGATGGAGAAATTCGTACCAATCTTGCAGTAGCGTGAAGTCGGCCCGCTGCGCTGGGTTCACTTCCCAGTGGCCCGCGGTGTTGGTCTCTGACGAGATGTTGGTGTAGTTAGATGGTGGACTGTGTTTATTCCTATCTTCGCGTTCATTCCATGGAAGTGGGAATGGCATAATATCATTATAAATCCCTGGTGTGTCGGGTTCGCTCGTAATAATGAACAACTCCCAAGTGCTACTCTCGAAGGTATTAGTATTAGTATTTAGTGAGGTCTAGGGAGTCGATAAATCCTCTATCGTAAGCTCTTGACTCCCTGAGGCATGACAGATTTTTCTCCACCTAGGAAAATTTTAATTAAATATTGGTATCGTATTTTTATTTCTATATCAGAAAGTAGGAAAATATTATTGGTAATACAATTTCAGAAAAGCTTTGTAAAAAAGCCTTCTTTAGAATACAGCACTTCAAATAAACACACCATTTCAAGGTATAATATATATTATCTTAAGCAATGTGCGTGCGCTTTAAGGCTACTTATTCTTGGCGATTTATGGTGGTTTCGAGTCGTTACTTTTGTGTTAAAAATGGTGTCGTTACTGGAATTTGTGCGGCCATAATTTTTACGGACTATTGTTTTAAGGACTTAAAAACCATCTTACTCACGAAGTATTTCGTTCTCGCCAGTACACTAATGTTCAGTTGAGTGCGAGTTGAGAAGTCATTAGTTTGTGCTTTCGTGGTTTCTTTTAATTGGTTATTGTGCGAGATGACGTCACAGTGAAATAATCGTTACCACCCCCAGTCGAATACTATATTACAATTGTAAGCATGTGAACTGTTTAAATTACCTGATCTGAATAATTCGCATTTTTGGGGTCTCATCTCTACTTCCGTAACTTTGGAACCACAGCAGTGAAGACCCATCAATTCCAATCATTTCTAGTTTTTTAAACTAGTATAGCGTAAGAAAAGGTATCAAAGCTTTAGATACGCTTAGGAAGACTGAGTCACCTTTTTAGATCTATCTAATTATGAGGATATCTATGTTTAAAGTATAATATTATTATTATAAAATTTTAACAAGATCTATTTTCCTTATTTCTAGATTACTATTCGGCTGTAAGTGTGCTATATGTATTCACGAGTGTAGACAATGGTAATAGTAAGTGAAATTTCTCATAATTACCGAATCTATAAAGAGAGGCCCTCACGAATTATTTGGTGAGATCTATATATCTATATATTATATAAAACAAAGTCGGGTTTGTTCGAACACTTATAACTCGAGAACGGTTGGACCAATTTTCATGGTTTTTGATTTTTTGTCTTTGTCTCCGTCCCGAATAGCAGAATAACTATTAAAAACATTGGAAAATTCACGACAAAATAAAATAACAGAAAAACATTTTCCTATACAAAATGTTCATGGGTTTCGTGACTGTCAAACATTTAATGTTCATCCCGTCGATGCGGTAAACTCTCCCCTCAAATTAAAGAAAGTATTTCAATAAAGGTTTCGAATCGATAATATATATCCACAATATTCGGACGACAATTATCACATAGTTTAATTCAATCATGTCATGCTGACACGCGATTGATATAATTAATTTTTGTACTTTTATATTTCCTTTTGTGTTATTATCTTAAGAAAGTAGTGAACTTAATATTTATTTTGTAATCCTTGTATTACTTTAATAAAATCATAAATTAAGTTCAGCTAATCTGTAACACGACATTCATTGACCGTTTGGCGGTACAAAGTTTGCCGGGTCAGCTAGTACAATATAAATTATGAAGTATTATTATTGTTTTATGCCGTTCAGCATATGTATACAATGGGCCCGATTGCGTTTCTATGTGATCTAAAACTGAAATTAGTTCAAACGAACGAGATACAGCAATTCATTAGAGCGGACGATCGTCGATTAATACTACCTGTCAAACTTATACTCGTCCGAAGAAATTTGAACACATTTCGTGCAGTGTTGGATTCAGATGCTTTAACTTTGGTGGGTAGTTTAATGCGAAGAAGTGACAACCGTTCATTTCACATTCCGCTCTAGCGTATTACCTTGTTTTAGTTCACGGAGAAACGCAATCGAGCCCAATATATTTACGTTGAACTATTTTTTACTTTACCGATCTACCAACTGACAAAGAGGTAATTATGAACGCACTATTTTTTTTGTTGAGATGATGGATACATACTTGTACATCTTTATCACCCTTTGAAAAGATTAATACCATTTCCAGAGTAATGTCTGTCTGTGTATCTTCCTGAGTTTGTGTGTGTGTTGTCCTCTACGATAACGCCCAAACGCTTCATTCAACTGAGCTGAATTTGGCAGGCATCATTTGGTAATGGAAAAAGTTGAAAAGATTGTGCTTGAAATCGGTTCATCAAAGGGTGCCTAGTCACACTTGGAATATTAGACTTAGAGAGTTGAAATGCGGTATATATATAGGTATACCTTGTTGAGCCGATATCACATTTTGAAATTTGGTTGTAATATCTCATATACAACCGACACAAGTAATATTTAAAGTCCGCCATAAAAATTTATGAGGGAAACAAATATTTAAATTTGCGGCGACGCGCGACGGGCTCTTAATATCGCGCGACGTACCTACGTTCGAATTTTAAATCTTCATTGCCTTGTGTCGCTCTTGCGAAATTCGAATGTTTAACGGCGAATTTTACGGCGATGCGCATTTGCAATTCGATTTTTAATTTGGATGAGATGACAACCTTGGCTAATTGCTGAGAAAGTATTGGGGTGACACAACCGATTTTGTGGCACCACTTCATCTATACTAATATTATAAAGAGGTAAAGTGTGTGACGTTGTAGGAAGTAATCTCTGGATTAACTGAACCGATTTTGAAAATTCTTTTACCAATAGAAAGCCACGTTATTTGTGAGTGTCATAGGCTACATCTTAATCCGAAAAATGAAAAGACTTTTTCGTGGTAGTCGGATTTGCAAAGTAAGTCGGATAAAAAACGGTCGAACGAAAATGTTTCTAACTAACGCTGCCTTAACGATGAGAGATATATGATTAAGTTCTATTGAAAAGTTGTAGAGCTTGATAATGCCTACAAAAAAAGTCAGGGACAGAATATGTCTAACTTTCATATTTAAGTCACAAAAAGTAGTTTTTTATATTTAAAGAAATATTTAAATCGTTAGGTCATGTTTATTAGTAATTTTATCAACAATTATGAATTCTTATCAGAATAAGTAAACTTATCGTCTTAAGTGTTTAAAACAAAAGAGTTTTCCCTTTTACTGCATATAATTTCACTTTTATTGCATAAATAGTTAAAGAGATAATACGCTCACAAATAAGACACTCACAAGAAGACACTCACAAATAACGGTAATATAGTCAAATTGGCATGCAAATACATACATACATATGCCGTATAAATATAACCCTTCTTTTGGCAGTCAGGAAATAAATCATAGCACTCAGTACTAACCGAACCACACTCATAATTTCATGGGTAAAAAGTTTTACCGCCCAACGAAGTGGGCACGGGTCAGCTAGTTTTCAATATCACAAAGAATATGACGCGGGTGGAGCCGCGGGTACATACATAGTGTTATAAAGAAATAACAGCTTAATAACCCCTTTGTGCTCTTTGATTAATGCATTGTTTTCACCTGTGCGGTGGTTTAGTGGGGAGACCTTTCGAACACTCAAAGCGAGGTCCGGAGATGTTGTTATAACTGACAGGCGAGTTTATTTAGCATCAGATAATTGAGTTGTTGGCGCGATGAATGGTCAGAGTATTTTCTGACTTGGATTAATAGCCGTGAAAAAAATAATTATTTAAAACTGAACGAAGTACAGAGGCGTACGCGGAGAAAAATGTGTATCGTAAAAACTACTATTTCAAAATTATAAACTTAAAAATCTGTTTGATACTGGATATTATATACTTTCCCGAATTCCATCTTGATGACACGACACACAATGTTACATTACATTACATTTTCTTCGTGTCCAATTGACGGCTAAAGACCGCTCTTGGACATGTCAAAATAATTGGGTTAGGTAGTAAGTCTCGTTACTACTCTTTACTGAACATACATAGGTAGTCAAGAATTAACTACTATATTATCAAGCTATAAATATAAATAATCAAAATAGAAGCCTAATATGAAGAAGTAGTTAGTAATTCGATTTTATACGTAGTAAAATTATTCATCGTAATATTCAAATTGTCAGTAAAATGTTAAATAATCAAATTAAAGCTACGTTATGAATTTTAAACTAAAAGTACAGATATAAGACCATATAAAATAATCAGATAATAAGGCTTTACTTTTAAAGTAATTTAAATGGGCACAATATTTGAAAAATCATGGCCATCAAATTCGGCCAGATTATAGAAAGGGTGGCCTATCAGCATCTCCTTGATGTTTTTTTTTTAATTTTATGTCCTCCAGCTGTTTAAATTTTGTAGGGAGTAGATTATAGAATTTAATTCTAAGGTATAAGTAGTTTTTCTGTATATATACTTTTGCCAGGGAGCTACCGCGGATATGATGCGAGTGAATGTCTGCATTAATTGCAAATTCTGCGAGGTGCTGTCTAGCATACATTAAACACTTGTAATGTGTCGCTGTTTTTATGTATTTACTGTGTAATATAATTAGCGCTCTAATGTATTTGCATTCGATTTTGAAACTTTTTTGTTCTCTTTTCTTCGATTTAACTAGTTTTTTGGGGCTACGCTATACGAGATTTTCAGTTTCGATTTTCAAATTCTTCAGTTTCTATCTACTATTTTTAATTTTAATTATTAAACTCGTAAACCTGTTAAGGATATTAAGAAATGACTAAAAAAAAATTACAAGCATTATTCTTAAAATTCTAAGATACTTTTATTTGTTCTCCATTCCAGCTTTAGTTATAATAGTCATGGAATTATTAAACTCCAAGATTATAGCATTTTAAATCAATAATAAGCTGAAGATCTCGAAATGGCCGTAAGCAATTGTTGTAGCTAATGTCCCTAGAATTCTCTGTCAATTTTATGTATTATTATCTAACTAGTATTGACGGATTTATATATTTTTTTTATTTTGAAAAAGGCCACCATCTTAAAAACAAAATGGCGGATATATCTCACCAGCATTTGAAGTAACGACATTATGAAGAACTATTTTCGTGTGTAATTTAGGTAGTTCTAATTGGTCTTGTAGTTTCTGAAATTCAGTGGGTAAAGAGCCACACTCCCAGACACACCGACACACAATGTGTCCCACACATACACACACATACACAAACCCTCACATATACACTCTCTCTCTCTCACACACACACACATACACACAACTAGAACTGTCAACTACATCGATCGAACCCGTCACCTCAGGAAGTACACATGGGTTTTAGTGACTATACTGCAACAGGGCCAATTAAGCTCCTACACACACACACATACACAGACATACATTGCCAGAAATTATATTTTTTGGGTTTCCAAGATCTTAAAAAATGGAGTATTTAACAATGATGTGAACCTCTTCAATATCCTCCTTAAATTTTCCACACTTTTTATACCACTCGAAGATATGATATGATTGTATATCCTTACTGTAAGTGAATGATCTGGCCGCCCAGGAGTTGACCGATGAGATGTACGTACGACGACCAGATTACTTATTCAAGTTGTTTCTATTTCTCGACGTGTACAGAGAGTAGATAAAACACCTTTTTAACACGCTTTTATTAGGTCGACCTGTATGTAACTATGTAATGATATCTAAGGTAACTAATTTAACCATCTTACAAGGATCGTAGCGTCATGAAAATTGGCAGCTGTATGTAGTTCTGATGACAATACAATAATATGGTACCTACTGTCGAACTGATCTGATGATGAAGTCGGAAGATAGGCACTGGCATTCCATGATGGAATATCGTATCATAGCCGTGTGTATGTGAATATCGTATCATAGCCCAAAAGCGTGTTTTTAGTGTTTTTTTTTTAAACTATTAATTTATTAATATTTAAAACATTTAATTACAAGTTAATTGAGAGATGACTTACCAGTTTGACGTGATTGAAATGAAGTGATTTATTCAATTTAATTAAGCTATATTTATACTCGTGAATTATATGAAATATCCGATAGTGGGGTTAAAGTGCGACACTAAAATATTGCTAAATTTGAAAGACGCGTTTGAAAGACGAAAAATTTATGTTCTTTGAATTGTATTAGTCATTACGCTTTGACATAAAATTTTATGTTATACTACGAAATATTCATTGTTATTGACTATTCTTTGCATGGTTGCTCTTGTTTGGTCCCTATACTAACAATTGCGCTAATAATTGCAAATTTTATTTTGGAGCTTTATTAATAAACTAGCTAACCCGTGCCCACTTCGTTGGGCGGTAAAAGTTTTTACTTGAAATTATGCCTAAAGAAGGGTTATATTTTTACTGCATATTTATGTATGTATTTGAATTTCAATTTGACTATATTACCGTTATTTGTGAGTGACTTCTTGTGAGTGTGTTATCTCTTTAACCATTTATGCAGTAAAAGTGAAATTATATGCAGTAAAAAGGAAAAGTCTTTTGTTTTAAACACTTGAGACGATAAATTTACTTATTTTGATAATAATTCATAATGGTTGATAATATGACCAATAAACATGACCTAAAGATTTAAATTATTTTTTTAATATAAAATACTATTGTTTGTTACTTAAATATAAAAGTTAGATATATGGTGTCGCTGACTTTTTTGTAGGCATTATCAAGCTCAACAACTTATCCCTAGAACTTAATTATATATCTCTCATCGTTAAGGCAACGTTCGTTAGAAACTTTTTCGATCGACCGTTTTTTCCGACTTACTTTAGAAATCCGACTACCGCGACAAAGTCTTTTAATTTTTCGGATTAATACATAGCCTATGACACTCACAAATAACGTGGCTTTCTATTGGTAAAAGAATTTTCAAAATCGGTTCAGTAGATCCAGAGAATACTTCCTACAACGTCACAAACGTTACCTCTTTATAATATTAGTATAGATTGGAAGTTAAAGCGAAACAAAACGACAAAAATGTCGTTTTTCGTTTATCAGCTATACAAAACTCACCTAGCCTTAAAGCGGACAGTCCCGATTTTAAGGCGACATGAGACCTCAGAAAAATATCCGAAAGGGGCGGACACGCGAAAAAATAAGCGGAGTCAATTTTGTAGGGTTTAACCAATAAAAATCCAGCATTGGCGAAGCATCAAGCGCAGATTCTACGTCCGCTCACGACGGCCACCAGGCGCATACTAAGCTTTATATCGCAGCGCTAGCTCAGAATAACTATTTTTACGCAGTGGTGGTATAAGCGTGTTATTGGCAAAGCATATTTAGCGTAACTCTCAGAGCGCTCTCACGTTTTAAATAATTGTAATCAATTTAGGGCCTAAATAAAAAATGTAGCTAAGTGGGGCCCTAGAAAATTAACCAGTTAATATAATGATAGATTTTATAATCAAACACACTCAGCGCTTACATTGTAGGAGTAAACGCGCCTGAAAGTTTTCGAAGTCAGTTTAAAGCCTTAATGCCAAAGACAATGAGCAACTTTTTAAGTCCAAATTTTAAATTAGTTCCTTGTCGAGAGAATCACGTAAAAACTTTTTTTAATTGTTGCATATATTTTTCAAAAAAATCATCAAACTGAAATTCCTCAGATATGGTTGTTCCCAGGTCTCGTGTCGCCTTAAACACCTACATTATGTATTTTGCCGTGTCATATTATGCATATATGTGTGCATAATATACAGTACATATTGAGTTGTCAACTACAACGGGCGAACCCGTTACCTCGTTTTAACGATTAGTGGTTCTCTCTCCCGTGAAGTGAACGCAGAAGACTTGGACAAAACAATCCACCGCCAAGCTCCGCCACATGCCCGCAAGAGGCCAACGCCTTAACCGCGAGATAGCCAGGAGTGCTACCCAGCGGGCTTACACTCACGCCCTTGCTTCCAATTGCGACCAGATTATTCCAGTCTCTCGATTGGTTACGAGTTCGAGGTCGCTTGCGCGGTCCTCTCCCTTACGAAGCAGTGAAACGGTGTATACCGAATCTATCGCGGACCACGGCATCCTTTGCCCGGCTGTTCACCCAGGATCGGGTAGCCGATGGTCGTTTCAAGAGCAGTCACCGTAAGGTTCGCAATAGGAAACAGTACTGCTTCCAGACTCCCTCGACTGTTAGTCACAGTGCACAGTCAATTGGCTTACGCCGCACGGTGCGCAGACCGTCCAGGAGCGCCAGAAGGTTGATTCCTAGGGGAAACTAGCCCTAAGGCCAGAGTCCTACCTGGGCTCACACACACGACCCGTGAGTGAGACCAACCCTGAACAGAATGGGTCTTCGTGGCCAACTTAGCAAGGGCCCATTAGCGCCCACATATTATACTGTAATATACAGTACGGTATAATATGTAAAATAATAATAAAATACTTGAATTAATTTGCAGTTCCTCACGATCCGTCCGTGCATGTTAAAAGCTGAGCGCCGCGCGTCTGTAATTACGAAGGAGACATCTGAAGTAAAGAAGAGAAATTCCTTCGCTCATTTATATAATGAGCAGGGCCACAGAATGGCTTTTAACTCACAGCAGACACAGACAAGACAATTGTCTTGCGAGTTAAAATTGGGCTACTCACTAATACCACAGTAATACCGTGCTAATATTTAGTTGTAACTTTTTCATAATCAAGTATTTACTTCACCGGCATACCAATCGACGAGGAGGTAAAGTATTGTGTACTCATTTTTTATTCGATATGAAAACGGATATATACATCTTGAAATGAATGAATGAAATGAAATTACTGAAATGAAAAATATCTTTATGCACAATTAAAAGAGGGTTCAATGGCAGACTTATTGCCACATAACAATATCTTACAGTCAACCAAAATGCGAAAATTTAAGTACAATAAGATACAACAATAATTATAAAATGAAATTTTAAATTATAGCAAATATTATGCATTGTATGCGTATCTAAGGGGCTCTCTAGATGATCAAGCATGCATGTCAAGCATCGCATCGCGGGCTGGGAAGGGATCTTAAACCGAAGGAAATATGTAAATATATATTTTTTTAATATTTACCGAAAATGCCTTATTTTGCAATGTATATAAGGGAAACACGTTAATTAGACGTAATTGATTGATGAATGACGTGACTCCCTGGTATAAAACTACAAAATTAGGCATTATTGGTAAATATTTTTAAAAATATTTGCATATTTCTTGCAGTTTACGATCTGCTCTCAGTCCGCGACGGAATGCTTGATAAGCACGCTTGATCATCTTGAGATCACCGAAAGCCAAAAGCATATAAATAAATTAATTTTCATGTATACCTAAATATATACACAAATACATATTGAGCCTTCCTGAGACGATTAGGGTCATTTTCAGGTTAATCTCTGTATATGTGTCTGTGTGTGTCTGCGTGTGTGTAATCCTCTACGATTGAACTTTGGTATTCAGGTGCCTTATTGTGTCAAAATCAGATTCTGAAATTTTGGTCGGAATATCTCATATACAAGCGAGACGAATAATATTTTGAGAATACGAATACGTTTCATGAGAATACGTTAAATATAAGTAATTTGAAATCAGCCAAAGAAAACGTTATAGTGAACCTAAACAAAACCGTTTGAAATCAACATGATAGTGTTTTGAAATCAACTCAATGAACCCTTTCAAATGATATCCGACTCGTACATACGGTTTTCCGTTGCTGATTGCACCTCTATTGTTGTATGAAATCATGTTGTTGTATCTTCTTTAACAGTATATATACCAGTTCATAGGAATTCCTACACTTAGTTGAGTAAAAATGACTACACGAACATGTATATAAACCAAAATTACTACTCGAATATATATGTAAGTCCCTAAATTAAAAGGTATGCATACAAGAAGGTTTAACAGTCAAGCGCAGATTTATTTTTAAGTTATATTTTCTTGCTAGATTTCTGGCTCGGTTTTTGGCTGGATAGGTTACAGAAATCTAAGTTAAATTTTGTAGCTAGATTTCTGGTTACAGATTTTGTTGGATATCTAAGACTTCTAAGATTTCTGGCTTCAGATATAAAAAAAACGTTATTTTGAATCAAAATTCTTCGATAATTTTACGAAATATCATATGTACCATAGTACCCAGTTTGCACCGGACCAAAGGACGCTCGGCCCATTGCTCTCACAGACACTGTGGCCAAAATCTTTTTTAGCATAGTCCACACGAGGATGAGCGAATTCATGCACCGGAATGAGTACCTTGGAGTATCAGTTCAAAAAGGCTTCATGCGCGGCGTCTCGGGCTGCCTCGAGCACAACTCTCTCCTGGCTGCTGCCATCAAGGATGCGAGACAGCACGAACGCCAAATCAATGTATGCTGGCTCGACCTAGAGAATGCCTTTGGGTCAGTCCGACACAGTCTCCTCCACTTTGCACTCCGCTGGTACAACTTCCCACCAGTCGTGCGTGACATTGTAGCCTCCTACTACAACTGTCTGACTTTCCATGTTAAAACGCAAGAATGGACTACCCGCTCTATACCATATTCAATTGGACTATTTCAGGGCTGTTGCCTCTCCCCGACGATTTTTAATATAGTTTTTAATATACTTCTGGAAAGCCTGAGCCAGTTTGACAGGAAGTGGGGCTACCGTTTTAAAACAGACGGCCAATACACCTCGTCGTGCCTCGCTTTTGCCGACGACCTAACTTTCATTACCAGAAGCCCCAAGCAGCTTTCCCTGCTATTACAGAAAGTGGAGCTTTTCTGCGACTGGTCAGGCTGTATAAAAGTGAAGCCCTCCAAATGTTTTTGCCTTGGACTCGCCCGCATGGGCACAAAATTTACATCCTATGACCCCAAATTGGTCTATAAGGGCTCTAATATCTCCCTTATAGACCCAAACAATCATTTCAAATTCCTCGGCAGAAAAATCACCCATCAGGGAAAAGACGTCTCGGGCGATCATGTTATAGAGCATTTCAAAAGTTGCCTGGCGAAAATAGATGCCTTGCTAATTTCTGGCCCTCGTAAGGCCTGGATCTATGACAATTATCTAACGTCACATTTGTCATGGCCCTTTCTTATTTACGATTTTACCAAAACCCAACTGTCCCGTCTAGATGCACTGGTGACATCTAGTTTAAAATCCTGGCTGTCCTTAGCCAAACCAGCTGACCCCTCGACTCTCTTCAGGTCCAAACAAAATTTTGGGCTAGCGCTTAAACTGCCCTCTCTGCTCTACGCCAACTCCAGAATAACCAAAAATTCGATTCTGTGCAATTCCAAAGATCCGGCAATATCGAAGCACGTAATAAGTGGCTGTAGTGATTCAAATGAACTACAAGCCCGCGTAGACTTCCACAAAAGGTTCCTTACTGGAATCAGCCAGAATGGCACTGGTCTGGGGTATGGCAGTACAACCACGAGCGACGTGGACTTGAAGAAGTCTCTTTTGCGGGGAGATTACGACAGCAAGAGTATGGCTCATGCTATTGGCCTTCAATGCCAGAATGATTGGACAACAATTGGTGACTTTTGCATTCCGCCTCCAATGCACTGGAAGGTAATGCTCTATGACTGGACGCCAGAGATGCTGAAATTTTATTTGAATGCCTTTCAGCATACACTTCCAGACCCCAGTAACCTCGCTCGTTGGAGCTTTGCCGAGGATAGTTCTTGTCCCCTCTGTAGCAATACCCCTTGCACAGCTAGGCACATTCTAGCTGGCTGCAAGGTGGCCTTAGATCAAGGACGGTACACTTACCGCCATGACAAAGTTCTCGCTGTTATTCGCGAGGTAATTAGTCTCTCAGTGGCTCGTGCCAACAAGGGTTTGACAGTATCCTCCAAACCCCCAATACAGTTTGTGCGGGATGGCTCTAAAGGCAAAAAACATTTAACTACAAAACCTTTCTCAATAATCGAGAAAGCTACAGATTGGATTCTGGAGGTTGATTCGGTCTCTAAGCAGTATAAATTCCCTGAAAGTCTCGGATGCACAGCCCTCCGTCCAGATATAACTCTTTACTCTCTATCTCGGAAGGTGGCTCTTATCGTAGAATTAACTGTTCCATGGGAATCAAATATCCCAAAAGACCACGAGTACAAATTAAATAAATACCATGATCTTGCAAATGCCGTAACCCGGAACGGCTTCACTGTTCACCTTCACGCGGTGGAAGTTGGCGCTCGTGGCCTGCCAGCTAAATCTCTATTTCACCTCTTTAAAGATCTTGGCCTTTCCAGAAAAATAATCAACTCTTTCTTAGAAAAATTATCTAAAACTGCGATTTGCGCATCTCAAATTCTATGGCTTCGAAGGGGGAGTGAATGGGTGGCAAGGTGAACGCTCACATGTGGCAAGACAGCTGTCCTAAACCTACCACAGCCGGTTCGTAAGTCCGGAATCCACTGCTCACCCCCCAGAAGTGTAAAAAAAATAGTATTATGATGGGCCCGACTCCGGTCGGTGAATTCCATGGCAGCTCCGTTTGTATTTATTATACTATCGTACTACCGTATATATCGTACTAGATTCAAACAGGAAATTTTATAACTTCGGAAAATATTTAAAGACAGCTATAATTTTATTAAAAAAAAGAGACATCATTTAACAAATTATTTAAATGATAATAATAGTCAATCGCTGATTGTCAAAATAAAAATTCTAATTAATGATATAATAGTCAATTATAAAAGGATAAAGAACAAAAATAGTCAAGAAAGTCAAGAGAAATGACAAAATTCGTTACCGTCAAAATCCGATTTAATCCATTTTCGCGTATTCTGGATTTTGAATCGTTTTGTTAATATGAAATCGCAGACTATCGTGGGCGTTTCACATAATAAAACTTTTAAAATCGATTTTACCGCGTGGATTTTGTAGCTCCCGACGTTTCGGTGATGTTGCAACCGCCGGTGTCCAGGGTAGACTGATCTACCCTGGACAGTCTAACCTGGATAACGGCGGTTGCAACACCGCCGAAACCTAGGGTGCTACAAAATTCACGCGGTAAATTAATTTATACACATTTTTGTTACGTTTTGTTAATATACTGCAAATGTAACTCTTGGAGAAGCCCTGCAACGGAGGTAGTGGAGTATGGAGTGTAGTTAATAGGGAAACACGTCCACAGGTAATCCATTACCGGCTGATACACAAGTCTGGACACGCCCTTTCCAGTATAAATCTCCCGGTTGGACGCAGTACTTGCGCTATAACAAAATGCACAGAGAACAGCGGCATCGATAATAAACATTTGGCGACATCAATATTTTAATAATAAAACTCTTTATTCTTAAGAAAAGGCGAGCTTATTGCCTACAGGCAATATTTTAGAGCTAACCTATACTATTGTATGAACATTATTTGCGAGTAGACTACAAAACTTAAACTATATAAAGAGCCGACTACGACTCGATTGCTTCGTGAGCCGCACCTCACTAATTTTACTCGATCGTTTTTTTTCTCGATAACGAGCATCGATAACATTTTTTGTGGAATGAGAAAGAGTACAATTTTTTGAAGTGAATAAGTCTTGAAATTCAGCTCAGAGACTAGATGATACTTCAAAAATCTATTGGAATTCAAATTAAAATTTCTTTATTAAATCTGTATAGTTACACATAATTAGTTTCAAAGCCACCCTAACTAGGCCTCGCCTATGGTAGTTAATGTAAAAGAATGTAGGGTAAAGGTTAGTAATTCGGTGATATCGGTAATACAGTGATAATTTGTTTGAAATAGTTCTATATATTACCCCGCGAGACCGCGGCGTTTGTGATTAGGGTCATTGCATTCGTCCTTTCTCACTCAATTAATCTCACTCAAGGTCCCAAAATAATAATAATAATAATGAAACACTTTATTCTTAAGAAAAGGCGAGCTTATTGCCTGCAGGCAATATTTTAGAGCTAGAGATGACAAATAAAATAAAATAGGATAGAAAGAAATATATTATACTTAACTCTTTGTGGGCATAAGTTTGCCACATCAAAATAATCTAACGTATATAAGGAGGCAAAAGTTTAAAAAGGAGGGGAATGGGAGAGGAAAGGGAATTTATCTGGAGGATTTCAAATGCTCTCTGAGTCTGTTTTTTTTAAGTTGTTATGCTTGGCGCGGTTCTCTTATTTTTCAGCAAAGCATTCTAAAGACGGGCTCCATGTACGGTGAAAAGGAATGAGAAGAAGTCACTGCTGCGACTAGGGATGGAGAGTAGCAGGTTGTCTTTTGATCTCAGAGGGGGGCGCATGAGCCGATAGTGCAGTAAATCTGCCGGTAAGATAATTGAGAGCGACGCAATCCAATATCTTGAAAGGCATGTAAAGAACTCTCATGTCTCTTTTCTCCCGGGTCGACAGACAGTGAAGCTTCTCTCTGTACTCCGTGATGTGGTCAACTTTTCTAAGGCCATGGATATAACGAATGCAAACATTTTGGAGACGCTCAACTTGGATAACTCTTCTGTGAGGTGGAGAAATGCGACATCCTTATAATCCAGAAGGGGGAGGAGAGCAGACTGACAAATCGTAATATTGCTCTCCTTTGGGAGGATTATAGGGTTAATTCAGAGAGAATAAAGAACGGATCGAGGTTGTTTGGGAGAAGCGCGATGTGGCGAGATCTACCACTTTTATTACACGACTGCCCAAAAAAAGGAGTGTATTGTTTTCAGGGTTCATTTGTATATGTTCCCCGTTTATTTATTCCACCATAACTTCTAAATGCTTAAAACTATTTAGAAATCTGTAGAATCGTTATCATTTTACCATTTGATACTTAAATACTAAACGTTATCACTACTAACTACTATCACAATTAACTACTATCGTAAGTAGGTACTATTCGTTATCATTTGATACTTAAATTCTAAACACGATGAATGTATCGTTATGTATCAATATTTGGACATTTGAATAATTATTTATTTGACATTTGGATAGTTTAGGCACTCTAGGTACAACCACCTGTCAACCTGGCACCTGACAATCTGGGTGTACCTAGAGTACCTAAACTGTCGAAATGTCAAATAAATAGTTGTTCAAATAAATGCTTGTGGTGATACCTGAGAAGTCGAGTGTACCTTAATAAACCGACGACAATGCCTTAATAAAAACGAAACATCCGCGAGGAGATAGCCGCGATTCCCCGCAGCATCTGTCAGCGAGTTCTCCAAAGTTTGCGTAGACGATGTCATTTAAAAAAAAATACGTGTGGCACTCGGGGACTGCCGCGGTAAAGCTATTGCATAGCATTTTTAACAACTTATGCAATTATTAAGCTATTGCATAGCTTTTATCGCGGGCCTAGGCCAGCGCGGCGACCGAATGAAGAAATTTCCTAACGAAAATAATGATTTTAAACTGATAATTACGTCTAAACGAGTACTGCTTACGATTCGAAAAAAATATATGTTAAACAAGAACATTTTCCTAATATTCTTAGTTTTGAATATTTTAGATTTTGTTTATATTACATAGTGTAATTAATTTGTGAAATTAGGTCTAACCGAACACAAAAACGACTACTACGCAAATACTATCTGGCGTATTATTATGAAACCTGCACCATTTTAAAGATAATTTAATTATCTATCTTTTTATCTACGAATATTTTCGAATAATCCGGTTTTTTTGCTTGCTATGCAATAGCTTAAAAATAAATGTAATTAGATATCTGTATCGTTGAATAAATAGTCAACAAAATAACATTTGTAGTTTTATTTCTATTCATGTTTCGAAAGTGCTAAAATTTTTGGCCCATCCTGTATCTACATATAACATAATCTCGTATTCTGAAGCTTTTCTTTAGCCTTCGAATCCACGTGCAGTGTGCGTAAAGCGGCTGCAACGGCCAGTAACTGGTTACGATTAGTTGGCCATTAGCCATGTCCGTATCAACATGCGGATAAGTAACCCGGCAATTATAATAATATCGACGGAATAACGATTAGCCACGACGGTTACCGGACGACGCCATCAAACCCTCCCACCACTTTAATCGCTTAGCCGGCATTATCATACCGAATTCCTTCGATAGACCAAGTCATCATTTAGGGGCAATTTGAACATTAGATGCGTCTCTAATTAATAAAATATATAAGACAAATCGGTCCGATTCAGACCGTTTAGTCGACATTTAGAAATAACTCCTGTTTCTGAATTGAGTAATAATGGCACATTTTTTTTCATAGGAAAATCTTAAAAAATGTTTATCAATAAACTTACATTGACATAAAGAAGAAAGAGTTTTCTATATGTTCAACCAAATAGGAAGCCGATTATACATAAAAACCAGTCAAAAGCATACTTTTACTTTCCTGAGTTTAGAGGGATAAGGGCAAAGCAGGGGTTGCGAGGGTAGCTTTGTGGGAAAGGAGGAAGCGTTGGAGTGGGAAGGGATGGTTGAGGAAGGGGGGGCTGACGGGGTGCTTGGGGAGGCTTAAGGAGGATTAACCCCTTGAGTATTATACTACCAAATCTGGTTCTGAAACAATTATCCGTTGAGTATGATACGACCAGATCTGGTTCCGCGTTTTTTTCACTTCTTTGACGTTCTCATATTTATTCATAATTATCTAATTGTTTTACAAAATGATATTTCAATATTCTATATTCGAAATTTCAATGCAATCATTGTGCAGTTGTTCTTTTTATGATTGGTGTAGTAGTTTCGTAGTTATAGTACTTTAAGGTCGATGTCGCCGAAAATCCTGCAAAAGAGACAGATGCATCCATGTAAATACCCATTTACTCCAAGGGTTAAGGGAGCGCTTGGGGGGCGATAGTTGGGGGGAGTTCGAGGGGAGTTGGGGAAGCGGGAAAGAGAGGGTTTTGCGCGTGGGTGGTGGGAGGGGAGGGGTTTGTCTGTTTGCCGGGAAAGTCTTGGAGTGACACAACCGATTTTTTTGATCGCGCTTGGCATATTTATCAGGATATTACACCCGCGATGCAACCATTTCGCTGAAGGTTGCTCGATGACTTGAATTGATTAAAAAATATGTAAAACATTGACGAGCTCCCAATCGAGTTCATGTAAATTATTGGTGGAATGATTATCTTTTGGTTATGTAAGAATATATGACAAATGTATATTTTTTTAGAATATCCACAGATCAAAATTATCCGCGGGAAATCGTATAGTCGCGAATTAGGAAACTCACTTATTAAGAGAATGATTTCGATGGAAATATATTAAAAAGGGTGACAAGTTCTCATGGTTTTGTTATTATTTGACTGACGATTTATTTTACCCGATGTTCATATTTTAGAATAATTTTGAATTGTTATTTGACTAAGCATTCTCAATTTACCAACTTAGATATTTTTACATCATGTAAATTGGTCCTTTAGTCATACCCGCTGCGTAAGACATTATTGTGCTCTCGTTACATTTGAGCAATATTCCAATAGAATTATATCCATTCATCGAGCATACCAATTTTCGAAATTTTAAATATTTAAATTAACTACGTAATGTATAATAATATATCTATTTAATGTAATAAATACAAACGGAGCTGCCATGGAATTCAACGACCGGAGTCGGGCCCATCATAATACTATTTTTTACACTTCTGGGGGGTGAGCAGTGGATTCCGGACTTACGAACCGGCTGTGGTAGGTTTAGGACAGCTGTCTTGCCACATGTGAGCGTTCACCTTACCACCCATTCACTCCCCCTTCGAAGCCATAGAATTTGAGATGCGCAAATCGCAGTTTTAGATAATTTTTCTAAGAAAGAGTTGATTATTTTTCTGGAAAGGCCAAGATCTTTAAAGAGGTGAAATAGAGATCTATCTGGCAGGCCACGAGCGCCAACTTCCACCGCGTGAAGGTGAACAGTGAAGCCGTTCCGGGTTACGGCATTTGCAAGATCATGGTATTTATTTAATTTGTACTCGTGGTCTTTTGGGATATTTGATTCCCATGGAACAGTTAATTCTACAATAAGAGCCACCTTCCGAGATAGAGAGTAAAGAGTTATATCTGGACGGAGGGCTGTGCATCCGAGACTTTCAGGGAATTTATACTGCTTAGAGACCGAATCAACCTCCAGAATCCAATCTGTAGCTTTCTCGATTATTGAGAATGGTTTTGTAGTTAAATGTTTTTTGCCTTTAGAGCCATCCCGCACAAACTGTATTGGGTGTTTGGAGGATACTGTCAAACCCTTGTTGGCACGAGCCACTGAGAGACTAATTACCTCGCGAATAACAGCGAGAACGTTGTCATGGCGGTAAGTGTACCGTCCTTGATCTAAGGCCACCTTGCAGCCAGCTAGAATGTGTCTAGCTGTGCAAGGGGTATTGCTACAGAGGGGACAAGAACTATCCTCGGCAAAGCTCCAACGAGCGAGGTTACTGGGGTCTGGAAGTGTATGCTGAAAGGCATTCAAATAAAAGTAGCTGTAAGATATTGCTAAAGTTAGCTGTAAGATATTGCTTTTAGGCAATAAGCTCGCCTTTTTGTTTAAGCAAATAAAGCGTGTAATTATTATTTTACGTATTGATTCGCACTCTGCAAAATCATCGATCGGTTTTGAGAGATCATTTTTTTCGGTTTCCTTAGCTTCCTAGCAGAGTTGGATTGAATGTCGATCGTAGCCAGAAATTCAATTTTGGGCCCCCAAGCTACCAAGCTACCGCCGCACCGGCTGCACCGGCTTAGTTACGCCACTGAGTCAATTATAGAAGTAAAATGGATTTGCCCCTTTTTTACTACGCATTATAATCTCGTATTTGTTAAAGAGGGGAGCCTGGTTTAGACGGCCAAAAAAACATGTTTCCATGTTTTTTTTATTTCAAGTTGAAATTTAATTATGAATCTTTTAGCTCTGGAATCACTGATAATTGGAGATAATTGTAAGTGTAAAAAACATACTACTTTTCTTTAAACGAAACTTTAAACGCGTTTTTCTCAAAACCACATTTTTCTGCTTTGCGCCGGTGATAAAATAAACTTGACGGATCGAGTTGTTCCAAAAAAAAAAAAATTTTTTAACTTCTCTTCTATAGGAACTAAAACAATAGTTTTTTTACAACATTTAACATTAAAACACAACATTTTAAAGCGAATATCGATTTTATTTCATTAAATCATTGAAAAATTATAAAAATTATAGTTTTTAGTACATTTTGTTAGTTTATCTAGAAAATACACTCGCTATTACCGGCGCATACATATACCGACATTCCTGCAGTGGTAGAAACATTTGCAATTCAAAATCTCAAAAATAGTTTTTTAAGTATTGCAAAAAATATTTTTATTTTTTAAATGTTAATCACACTGATATAATATGTAGATTCATGATCAGATTTCAACTTTAGGTTAAAAAAAAAAAACGTGTTTTTTTTGGACTTCTCCCCAGACTCCAGACTCCCCCCTTAATGTCACGCAAATCTTAGGCTACGGTCCATTTCCAGAAAACACAAAACGACATAGACAATAATAATAATAATCACAAAATATTCCAAGCCCTGTACATATTTCATTGTTAACATTTCTTTTTCATATGCATACAGTTTGCAACATCACCTCCAGCGTAAAAATGACCGAACAAAGAAAGGCACGTCGGAAGCAATTACATTTGTGTATCTACCGAAACAAAATTTTAACAAGGCAATCATACATTGTAAGCAACAAAGGATAAATCCCTCACGATTCTCAATCATCGGCGTTGCTACAAATTAACGCTGCTTGCGATTTCGCAAGTGAAGCAGCAGTGAATTGGGTGCAGAAGAAGGCTAATTTTCAGAAATTGCTTCCGCCGCGCATAATTTCTACTTATAGGAATAATTTGCGGTGCAGTTGAGGTGGAAACCATTTGGGAATAAGGTCTAATATGGCTTGCTCACGTAATTATCGAGTTAACATGCTTAAAGACGCTGAGAAACGCAACTCTCTGCAGAAAGGGGTTACTTTGTAAGTCGGTCTAAAGATTTTATATTTAAGTAGGGATTTTTTCTTTTCTCATAATTTTCTAATATATATTGAAGTTATAATTTACATCCATTCAGTAAAAAAAATAGGAAAAATAGCTTTACGCGATACTAATTTCATGAAGTTACAATATGTGAAAGTCTTTCATTTTCAACGCCGAAAATAGTCATATTTAAGGCGACATGATACCTGGGAATGACGATAACTAAAGAATTTTTGTTGTATGAGTTTTTTGAAAAATATAAGTCCTTATTAAAAAAAGTTTCTAAGTGAATCCCTCGATAAGGAATCAATTTA
Organism: Micropterix aruncella; assembly: GCA_944548615.1. Classification (NCBI taxonomy): domain Eukaryota; kingdom Metazoa; phylum Arthropoda; class Insecta; order Lepidoptera; family Micropterigidae; genus Micropterix; species Micropterix aruncella. The sequence continues at coordinate 10,111,863 of OX155971.1, read as the reverse complement.
ATATTTGAGCTTAAAAAAGTTGCTCATTGCCTTGGACATTAAGGCTTTAAACTGATTTCGAAAACTTTTAAGCGTGTTTACTCCTACAATGTAAGCAGTGAGTGTGTTTTATTATAATTTTATTATATTGACTGGTTAATTCTCTAGGGCAGCACTTAGCCACATTTTTTATTTAGGCCCTAAATTAATTACAATTAATTAAAACGTGAGAGCGCTCTGAGAGTTACTCTAAATATCCTTTGCCATTAACACCCTTGTACCACCCCTGCGTAAAGATAGTTATTCTATGCTAGCGCTGCGATAGAGCATTTAGTATGCGCCTAGTAGCCGGCGCGAGCAAACATAGAATCTGCGCTTGGCGCTTCGTCAACTCTGGATTTTTATTGGTCAAACCCTACAAAATTGACTCCGCCTAATTTTTCGCGTGTACGCCCATTTCGGATTTTTTCTGAGGTCTCATGTCACCTTAAACAAAATTTACGACAAATTTCGTCAATACACTAAAAATAAACGTCTTCCAATCGTCTCAAAACAGTAAAATTCGATTGGCCCAAAGCTAGTTTATGGTACATTTTTTTGGAGAGGGATTATTTTTATTTACTGTCGAAGGTGAATAGCAACGGAGCGCTTCTAACGCGAGAAGGTAGCTAATTATATTATTGGACTGCATGTATAGGTAGAGAATGGTTTCGTGCAACTTGGGCCAAAAGATCAACTCGGTTCTCGGATCGGCCCAACTCACAACTCAACTCCTATTCAGAAGCCTCCTCGTGTGGAATTCTTATCCCGGGTAAGACTCTCGCGTCTCAGGCCTCACGCTTTGTGGATCGGTTTCTCTTGAGGGATTGCCTCCCGGCGCTACTGGATGGTTTGCGCGCCGTTCGGCGACGCCAATCGGTTGTGCACTACATACTAAAGGAGTCTGGAGACTATGGAAATATACTGTCTCCTAAGCAGCGTGGGTGGATTATGACCTGTTGTCAACCACTCTTAATATAACCATTAGGCTATCCTGAATTCAGAGTCGGGCAAAAGATGCCTTTGGTACGCGATAGATTCAAACTGAATCACGCTGAATTACGTCATGTAGAGACCGCGTAAACGACTTGAGTCTCGTAACCAGTCGGGAGGAAGGAGGTATCCTGAAGGTTAATTCCAGACGAAGATATCCTACTAAAACTGGTTGCCAAGAGGCGAGGTAGCCCCACTGGGTTACCTTCCTAGTGCCTCGCCGTAATGCGTTGGACTCTGTCGGGCTCGTGGCTTTCCTGGACTGGCTTGTGCCATTCCAAAGTCTTCTAGGTTCATCCTACGGTTGAAAGAAAGATCATATATCGCTATACCAGCCTGGGGTGATGGGTTCACAGTTGTAGAAGACCCCGCCTAACTACATGTATAGTAAATAACTACGAATGTCGAGTTGACTGAAGTAACGGGTTTGAGAGAGTATTATCCTGACTGGATATGAGGTAAATTATGAGTAACGTATAGTAATTAAAACGTTTGTTTTTATAACTTTTATTTTGATTATACTACGTGATGTTTAAGGAGGTACTTCTCTTTAAACAGTTTTCTATTCATTTATCGTGTCGATATTTTTACAGGGTATGCCCGGTTTGTCCTAAAGACATTTTCACACGATATGCCACATCGAGTCGCGTCGCGTCGGTCAAACTCGATGAGCGGTAATAAAGCTATTAAGATTTCAAGATATGTAATCCGCTTTTTTATCATGCACCTTATAATTAGTACATATTTACAGCTTATAGCAGACTAGCGTTACTCGTAATTTAATGTGTGTTTTTCCTAAATTATAGTAACTGCCAAATGGTCGGTTTCACAGCCATATTTCTAAATTTGGCCTGTTTTTAATTTTGCTCTTAATTGGAATAAATATTCTCTTTCAATTAGACTAGATCTGTAAGATGTGTTTCATAGATGTTAGCGGAAATAACCGTTTCAAAGATCTTTCACTCGTCTCTAAGATTAACTTTTTACTAAATATAGAAGTTAAATATCGAGTTTTGGGGAAGGGGCAATTTGGGAGCCCTGAAGGATTTCTTAATTTTTAATAAAGCCTTTGTTTATACAGAAAATACGCATTCTATACTCGAAGAAGCTGAAAATAAAATAACAAGCCGATTGAAATGAAATAACATTAATAGTAAAAAGCATTTTTTTTTATAATTTATTAAAATGCTCTGAAAAGAAGAAACAATGGGCTACCATAATTGAAACTTATACAAAAACTTTTGTGTATATGCTGTTGAACGTTGAGGAATCGACTCGTCGGGAGCCAACCCTGGGTGCAGTAGCCGTGTCATTATAGAACTTAGAACGGTCTATCGTAATTGAATGCTACGAAATTTCGTGTCTGTGCTGTTAACCGTCGAGGAGTCTCCTCGTTGCGAAGCCAACCCTGGGTGCAGCAGCCCTGTCATGGTAAAATTTATAACAGGCTATCATAATTAAATGCTTATACAAAGTTTTGTGCTTGTGCTGTTGGCCATGGAAGAGTAGCCTCGTCGAAAGCCAATCCTGAGTGTAGAACTAGGTTGTTAATGGGGCGTTAATGGGGAGTTAATGGGTTAGGGAATTAATGGGCCCTTGCTGAGTTGGCAACGAAGACCCATTCTGTTCAGGGTTGGTCACACTCACGGGTCAACACCTATCCGACGGCTTCCACGCATGAAATGCGAGCCTTGGTAGGACTCTGGCCTTATGGTCAGTTTATACTCCTGGACGGTCTGCGCACCGTGCGACGTAAGCCAATCGACTGTGCACTCTGACTAACAGTCGGGGGAGTCTGGAAGCAGTACTGTATCCTATAGAGCGGGGGTAGTTGCGGACCTTAGGGCGACTGCTCTTGAAATGACCATCGGCCATCCGATCCTGGGTAAACAGCCGGGCAAAGGACGCTGTGGTCCGCGATAGATTCGGTATACACCGTTTCACCGCTTCGTAAGGGAGAGGACCGCGCAAGCGACCTCGAACTCGTAACCAATCGAGAGACCGGAGTAATCTGGTCACAATTGGAAGTAAGGGCGTGAGTGTGGCCTGCCGGGTAACACTCCTGGCTATCTCGCGGTTAAGGCGTTGGCCTCTTACGGGCTTGTGGCGTAGCAAGACGGTGGACTGTTTTGTCCTCAAGTCTTCTGCGCTCACTCCAGGGAGATAGAACGCTTAATCGTTAAAACTTCCTGAGGTGACGGGTTCGCCCGCTGTAGTCGACAACCCTAGTTGTAGAACCAGGTCATGCTTACCATAGTGTTGAATTCCATGTAAAATTTCAACTTCATATGATAAGAGAAAGTGGTTTTAATTCAGGGTGTAAGATTTGATCTAAACAAACTGACAAACATTGCAAGGTAACTAAAGGCTTCTAATAAAATGAAAATGAATGCGTAGATATGCTGAACGTCACTATACCTACAATAAATGTCAATAAATACATAGTACAACACCATAATTATGTCAATAAATATATAGTACAAGATGGGGCTCTGTCAATGACATGGAATTCAACACTAACAAGTGCTCTGTTTTAACCATCACTAAGAAGAAAACACCTTGCTTTTTCCCATACACAGTAAACGGGTCAATTTTTAAAAGGTCAACCGAGATGAGGGACCTGGGAATTACATTTGATACGCAGTTGAATTTCCGTGGACACTATAACGAATTTCGTTAAATTTATTATTTAAATTTCCTTTCTATGGCACCATTTTTTGTTTTATAAAAAAATTATTGAGGTTTGTTTCTTGGCTGAAACAAATGCCTATTAATTCCGCTAGATGTCCATAGTGGGTGAAATATTCTATTTAATTGTCGACGACAGCTGGGGCACTTTCGAGAGAGAGCAAGAGAGCTTCATCGAATTGTACGTCCGGGCTGCGGCATTTTAATTATAAAAATCCGTTTTGGCATAAAATCGGTGTTTAAACCTTGTTTAAAATTTAACTGCGGAGTTAGTGCCAGTTCTCCAGTTATTCGTCAAAAAGTCCAGGAAAATCTGGCATTTATCTTGGGCTGGAGAACAGCTCTATGATCCTTGAGCTCTGCCTTCGACCAGCCATTTGACTCCCAGGTCCGGCTTTCTCGCAGTAGGTTTTGGCCCGAGGGAACTGAATTTCCGCGACGAAGTCCGGTATTACGCCGTCGGAAGTAGAACCCGTATTTGTTATATATTTTTTTTCGTATTGCTGCCAACCATTCCGGAAGTTGCCGTTTTTTGTAATTTGTAATTTAATTGTAATTTTTATTGTGTGGTGAAACAGTTATATAAACTTTAGGTCTTTTAGTATGTGCACTAGGCCTCTCATAAATAATGTTTTTTTTAATAAAAACCAGAAAGAAACACTGATTGATTTTAATTTACCTTTTTCACGACCCGTGTATTTGATTGTCTTTTTGCTCAAGCTAGCTTATAGTCTTTCCGGCGCCCAATTCTAAATTCATATTGTTTTTTGATATTGTAACCCTTGCAGTTATCCTGCAAGCAGGCTACAACACATTACAAATATTTGCAATCGTTCTAGCAAAATGGTCGGTGTTGTTATTCGTATATGCAAACAGTTTAATAATATTCATGTAATGTTTCTACTATATAATTGTTTAATCCGTATCGTACTTGAATATAACTCGGTCATCTGGTGTACAAGTGAAAACAAATACATTCACATGATAAAGCGTATTCAAAGAAAATTTTCAAGATATATTTATTACAGAAAATACATTTATCCATACTTATTTCCGTCCGATTTTGTGCTAGGAATGGTAGGATACAAAACTCTTGAAACGCGTCGATATATTTCCCTAATTATATTTACATATAAATTAATTCAATTAACTACTTATTTGCCAGAGATATTATGTAAGTTTGAATTGTACGTACCGGTAAATTATACAGCGAGGAGATCGCATCTATTGTTTAATGTGCAGTACCATCGTACAAATATTTTTGTAGACAGGCCAGTGGGAAGGGTTATAGCTCCTCTTAATTCCTTACCCACAGAAATAGACATCTTTTGTATATCCCTTTGGCAGCTAAAAAGGCAACTCCCTGCTATCTCATGTTTATCATAATCTGTCTTTTTATTAGTGTTACATTTTTATGTTTTTTTCTTGTTCAATATTAGCATTAATTTAGTTATGTAATTCATTTATTTTTAGACTTATATTCTAGCTTTAATATTCAAGGGTGAATTGGATTCGTCTGCAATGCTCTTGAATAATATTTGAAACTAATAATTATAATAATAAGGAACCATATATTTACTGACATTTAGAGTTTTGGACATTTAGACAACTGCTCACTTGATATTTTGACAGTTAACTCCTTAGTAAAATGTATTTATACGTCTTCATTTTGATGGAGAAATGTGTTTTGGCTTCTATATCTAAGCTGTTCTATGTAAACGAACGCACTTGTGGCTTGCTTGGCGAATGTATGAACGCGACGTAAAATTAAAACTATATTGGCGGTGTAAGCAAGGCTCGAATAATGGTTTTCAATAATAACTTCACACAGGCAGCCCGCTATTCGCCCTTATTGAGTATAGTTGCAACTACATAGCGGCTAAATCAACATAATTATCCAGTTTACACAGTGAGCTAACGAGGGGATTGGATGCACGATCTCAGGTAAACTGGCCCTAATAACAGCACACTTTTGTTGAGTGTTCGACCAAAAGCCGAGCACATTTTCTGCAGATTTCGTTGGATTACATCTGAGCCCTAGTGTTTCTGGTTCGCTTTGGTCGCGTCGACTTGATTTATTTGGTAGAAAATGGTTCCAAACGGTTTCGTGCAAGTTGGGTGGTGTTGGCCAAACTGGCCTGCCTTTGACAATGAATTATACTTTTTTGACTATGTATTTTTATATTAAATCCTATATTACTTAACATATATTAAATATTAATGACTGTTTCTTTCTTTTCTCACATATAAATAAATAAAATAAAATACAAACGGAGCTGCCATGGAATTCACCGACCAAAAAATCGGGCCCATCATATATAATTATTACACTTCTGGGAGGTGAAGGGTGGATTCCGGACTTACGACCGGCGGTGGTAGGTTTAGGACAGCTATCTTGCCACATGTGCGCGTTCACCTTACCACCGATTCACTCCCCCTTCGAAGCCATAGAATTTGAGATGCAGAAATCGCATGGTTGAAATCGGTCCTACAGAGGGCGCGCTAGTCATACTTCAATCGCGAAATATTGCAGCTAGAAAGGTGATATTCGGTACACAAATGCCTTGTTAAAATATCTCGTATACAAGCGATACAATAATTTAAAATCCGACATATTTAAGAAAATATTACACCATTTTTGGAAAAATATACTACGAATTGGCGCAAGAGGAGAGGTTCGGTTGAAATTTGTGGGGTGACGCAACCTTTTTTATAGTAGAAACAAGTGACACAATCGCTTGGACATTATTAGAACTAAGTAGACTGACGCGAGAAATATAGGAAGAATCCTATATTTATATTATTTGTTTTGAATGAATTTTTTTTATTTTTATTTTATAGCAAACTTACAGATAGTAAATATATGACACTAGTGTCTTAAAAACATATTTAAACGAAACAAATTTACTATTCTATGAATAGTTTGCAATGCTTGCATTACCCATTAATATAGAAATAACATGAACACGTTGATAGTAGAAAAAAATATAATAAAGCTAATAATAATATAAGGGTAAGAAAAGAAATAATTAAATAAGTTGTTAATAAGGTTATTTGGATAGAGCAAAATAGAAGTATAAGTAATTGGATAATAATATTTATTATATATAATATGATATAATACAATAGTATGTTATAATATAATAATCATATAATATAGTACATTAGGATGGCAGTTAGTTCTTAAAAAGTAGAAGATAGGCTAAGTTTGATCGAATCTTTTATTATATTTATGGAATCATAAAATACATCTAATCCTTTACACGATTTATCAAAAACGCGACACATTCTGGCAAGAGGTCTATTCGACCCGATGTTGTTATTGCAAGCGACAACCGAAAATCTTTGAGAGCTTCTCGATAGTGGCGGGGGCACACGAAATTGAACTTTTTCTAGACTAGCTGGGCTGTCTAGTCGATTGTGCAAAAGCTTATGGAGACACGTTTTATCAGCTATAGTCCTACGTGTTTTTAAATCTATTAGGTTGAAGTGAGAAAGCCGCTCTACATAACCTTTCAGAGTATTTCTGAGGCTACATTTGTTCGACAGCATACGAGTGAATTTCTTTTGGATTCGTTCAATTATATCGCTGTGAACTTTGTAAAGCGGATTCCAGATCACTGATCCATACTCCAGCACCGATCTTATCAATGATGAATAGACGGATATTGATTGTATCGATTGTATCGATTGGATACACGATGTCTTTTATACACGGGATCTGCTTCAGTGATGAATCCTAACTCCTGGATTCCTGGAGTTGCGGCTATCAACCCACGTGGCAAAGTTGAATGACCCTTCAGTATGCTCTCAACGATCGCTTCTCCAGAGATCCTACCTTTTTCTAATCCAAACCACACCTGCAACACACAAGAGGATTGATTTTTGTACCACATATATTATGTATTTATGGAGTCGCTAGTACTAACACTGTAGATGAGAAAATATTTATAAAAGGTGAGTTTTATTGTAGCAATAAGCTTTTGCCGTAGTACAAAGAAATTATTTTTTGGAATAATTGTCACATTAGTTTTGTTAATCCTCATAGTAAAGTCCCCCTGATCCAGCCCGGTAACCTCGACTCGTACCGCTATGAATCTCATGCTGATATGGATCCTTACATCTTGGTTATGTAGTGGGCTGCCTTATCCTATTATTTAACGTTGAAAATTGGTATATTTGTTTGGAACAGCAGCTTATATATTAGAAGTACTTGGCTATAAGCCGATTGATTGCTTTTTGCTATTTGTCTTAGTTTTGTCCATATTATGCATCTTCCAATTAAAATATCTATCAATTACTATTTCAAAAATATACAATTTTTTCAAGTTTTAATTATTTTTTCTCCTGAACTTATTTAATAACATTGCAATTAATATAACATTACAATTAATATATCAATTAAAAGTAGAGTTCTGGTTCTTAAACCATTACATGTCTAATTTATGTCTTTGTTTGCCTAGTATATATGTTAATATAGTATCGTTAAGAACTAGCTGAAAATGTTTTTGGTCACTTCATGAGAAAAGAAATTTTTACTTCAAATTTCTTTTGGAAGTATTTAATAATTATTACTGTAAAGTGTTTTTCTTGAAGTGTTCAATAATTATAACTGTGAATTAGAAGTATTCAATAATTATAACTGTAAAGTGTTGTTGTAGAAATATTTATTTATTATATTATAACTGTGAACTAGAAGTGTTCAATAATTATAACTGTTATACCTACTGTTTTTCTAGAAGTGTTCAATAATAATAATTGTGAACTAGAAGTATTCAATAATTATAACTGTGAAGTGTTCTTCTACATAGAATTGTTCAATAATCATAACTGTCAATTGTTCTTCTAGAAGTCTTCAATAATTATAACTGTGAAGTGTTCTTCCTGAAGTGTTCGATAATTATAACTGTAAACTAGAAGTGTTCAGTAATTATAACTGTGAAGTGTTCTTCTAGAAGTGTTCAATAATTATAACTGTGAAGTGTTTTCCTAGAAGTGTTCGATAATTATAACTGTGAAGTGTTGTTCTAGAAATGTTCAATAATTAGAACTCTAAACTAAAAGTGTTCAATAATTATAAATGTGAAAGTTTCTTTTAGAAGTGCTCAGTAATTAAAACTGTGAACTAAAAGTGTTCAATAATTATAACTGGGAAGTGTTCTCTAGACGTTTTTTTCAATAAATAACTGAACTAGAAGTGTTCAATATAATAGGTGTCGATATTAAACGTACTAGGCGATAAGCCACTTGGTTGATTTTATTTTGCTTTTTCTCTTAGTTTTGTGCACATTATGCATTATCCTTTGAAAATATCCCACAAGATCGCTTCATATTATCAAAAATACAGTGGGCTCCCGATCTATGAAAATGGCAGCGTCACTGGCGCCCGCCACTTATTCCTTCGTTGCAAATGTGTTGCAATGAGCGTATGATTGGGAAGCAGTATCTATCGAGTCTGAGCGTACATATCGTGGGATTCACATCCCTCGAATAATTAATACAATATTGCGATCGCCAAGTTATAATTATATATGTAAACCTTGGTGTAGAATTAGGAGTTCGGTATACTAAGAAAATAGTGTTTTTATTTGGTATCCCATTATTGTTTACACTAGAGTTTGTGCGATAATCCGGTCCGAATTGATCAAATATGTATGTGCGAAAGAAAAACTTAAATATAGGGTTTGACGTTTATATGTATTATATGAAACGCCTTGCGATCCGGTGTTTCTTCTCTCTAGGTGATCAGGAAAATCCGTATAGAAATTACATGAAAAGAGCAGGTTTTCGAATGACCGGGTCATAATTCGATTCCGGTCATAATATTTGAAATAGACAAAGGAGTCGGTACTTACAGATGCCTAGAAGTATGTTCTATTCAATTCTGAAACGCTGCGCTGCACTCATGCACTCAGGCGGCCGTTAGGTCATGACAGACGTATTCTGTTTTTTTTTCTTTGTTGTAATATACATGTAAAACAATGGTTCTTAAACTTATTTCGCCCACCTCCCTCTTTGAGAGTAAAAAAATCTAAAATTCCCAAACTTTTTTAACTTAACAGCTATCGCAAATATTATTTTTAAACTGCCATATCATATGGATAGAAAATTAGGATATAACCCATATCTTGTTACCAAGTTTTGGTCCAAAGCTTTGTATCAAAACTATTCATTCTTAATGTATGTTTCTAATTGATGTAAATATTTTATGCAATAAAATAGAACATATATATATATATATATTTGTTTATTTATTTATTTATTTAGTACTTTATTCATACTTTTTACACATATAGCCACATTATTACCAATGTTATAAAGTACTCGAAAAAAAATTACACATAAATGTAGCAAATGTTCAGTGCCCACCTAACTAGGACTGTACTGTCCTGTATCTAGGTGGGTCAGAGTAAATAATTAAAATTAGCGATTTAATTTATAAAAAAATAAATTGACTAACGTTTCATTTTTAGAAATAGTAAATGTACCTAATTAAAATGTAATATATAATATAATAATCTGCATAAATATTACAATCATATTTATGTAATAATATGGTAAGTACATAGATACCTAAATTCGATTAAAATAAATAATAAATATATTACATTATTCCTTAGATAGCTCTATTTTTTACTCGGTCGTATTCAACGTGATTATATTCCAAAATATGTGTTACCTGACCGATAAATTTCTCGGCGCCGATTATTTTTACAAGCTTTTATTTAGGTACCTTGCAATGTATGTTAGTTAGTATGTATGTATGTTTGTTTAGGTCAAATCTTGCAAGCTGAGTTAGAACCACTTTCTCTTATCCTATGAAGTTGAAATTTTACACTTTGGTTCAGTTTCGATGACAATGAATTTTTGTGGTGAGCATGATCTGATTTCACAACTTGGATCGGCTCGCGACGAGGCTACTCTTCCACGATCAACAGCACAGACATACCACTTCGTGTACGCATTCAATTATGATAGCCCGTTCAAAATTTCACCATGACAGGGCTGCTGCACCCAGGGTTGGCTTCAAACGAGGGGACTCCTTAATAGCCAACAGCACATACGAAATTTTGTATACGCATTCAATTATGATTCATTCATTGCTGCTGCACCTAAGGTTGGCTCAGGACAGAGCATTTTAATAACAGCTTGTTTTTTAAAATGTGTTTTGACTATTAACTTATTTATTACTTCAAGTAATGGTTATATTTATATATTTATGCATACATATTAATATTTCGGATGTCAACTTTTACGGCAGCGGTTCCCAAACTTCATGTATCAGCAACGCTTTTACAGGATTAGTATTTTGTCCTAGCGCCCACGTCAAAATATATTTGCAATGACAGAAAACAGGTACAGAAATAAAAACAACTTTTCAGATGAACCTCACAATGGGAAGCTAACATTTAATAAAATTGAATCACAAGAGCCATCAAACTAAAATACGAAATAGATGGTGAAAACTTTCAACGATACAATACAATACAATACAATACAATCAACTACTTCGGTAGATAGGCATTCCTACACTTGGATGCGTCACAAAATTAAATGCTTAAAATTTAATTATTAAAAATATAACTATCGAGATATTTGTCATGGCAGTAATATTATATTCAATATTAACTACTTACAAATAATCAAAATATAATAATGTCATTAAATAGTAAGAGAGAATAATATATTAAAATAGAAATGGAAATTCTATGTAAAATAATCAACGTAAAATAATTTTATTGTCAATCCAGCAATATGCCTTCGTATTTTTTAAACATAAATAAATGTATACTAAATTATATGAGAATTAGAATGTCAGCTATCATAATTCCGTTATGTTCCAAATTTTACAAATTTTGCTAATTATCAACATGAAAATAAACTCGGAATTTTCAAACTCCCTTATACCACAAATTGGGTTTCTTACAAAATTATTAAAATTTATAATTATCTTTTTAAATTGGTGCTCTCCAAGGCTTTTCATTTCCTCTAGAATCTTATTATAGAAGGACAAATTTTTGTGAATAAAACTGTATCGCACTTTGCTAAGTCGCTGTCGGTTTATGTGAAGATTGGATTTATTCCTCGTATCATGGTGATGAAAATCACTATTCACCGGAACTTCTGCTAGGTGTCTATGAGCGTACATAATATTTTGTTAGATGTAGGAAGAAAATAGAGTCATGATTCCATGATAAGTAAGTAAGTGACGGGTGAGCTTGCTGATCCCCACACATTTTTTTGAAAACCCGAAAGCTTCTCATTTCTTGCTCATCGATTTTTAAAGGATTTTTGCTTTTTATTATAACTACAGCTAAAAATCCGGCTTCGCATAAATAGGTTGTTGCAAAACGAATGAGGCTCCTCACAGCTTTTGAACTCATAGTTTCATTTTGATTGATATGCTGTTTCATTTTGATTGATTCAATCGGAATTAGCGAATTTTGTTTTCAGGCTGTTTTCACAAGAGAGTTTAATTAGACTTCCTTCTTCCCGCGAAGTAAATTCTGATGGAGTTTGTGCACGGAAAGGATCCTAGATCCACGCAAATTCTTTAACATTGTTTTTGCAAGGTTTTGCGACGAAAATTTGTGTAAATTTGGGGTAAGTGCTCTTAACTCATTTTTCGTTTTAATATACAAACAAAACCTACGTAATAAATAAACAATATCTATCCTGTTCATCACCAGATTACTTTGCTGAGAACATCTACTAACGAAAAAAACGAACTGTCAATAATCGTTGACCTTAAAGAGAGAGAACAAGATAAAATCGTGGAAAGCGAGAGAAGGGTCGAAGTCGAAATTAATTCAAACAACCTCCTAACAAGTTGTTATCTAATTAAACGGGGAATTTATTGAGGTGGCTGGCAACGCTGCAACGCCGTGCGGGGAGAGGCGAACAAAATGCTGCGAGCGATACATGAATTACGGCTTCTCGCCGTTAATAATAAAATTAAAAACTTTAACGACAAGCGCGCGGCGGCCGGCGGCTTATTAGTTTTCACGCGTAAAAAGGCGCCGTTGTTTATATTTCCAAAACAATAACTATTAATATAATTGAGAAACGACTTATCTAAGCTCAGTTTTTTTTTCACCCAAGTTAATGGCTATTAGGATGGTTTTCGTCATGTAATTGGCTCTGAAGGCTTAGTTCTGATTTTAGTCTACGTCGTTTAATTGTCTATTGCAGTGATTTTCAACCAGTGGCTCGCGGCCCCCTGGTGGGTTGCGAAGAGACTCCCGCAGCAAATGTAAAAATAGAAATCGAAAATATTACAAAATCTTTATTTTACAATATACAAACATTTGCAGCTTCGCAAGAGAAACACATTTATTATGTGTTTTTTATTATTTCTTTTACAAAACTTTTTGAAGAGACTCCTACAGCAAATTATTATATACGTATAAAGTATATTATTTATTTATATATTATTTTATTGTTTATTTATATATTATTATATACGTATATATAAAGTATATATTGAAAATAGGTAGATACGTTTTCTATATATGTATGTGTGTGTGTATGTGTATGTGTGTGTTTCTATATATATATATATATATATATATATTATATGTATGAATGTGTATTTATATATAAATGTATATATTTATTATAATGCCTATGTAGGTAATTATCCTTTTATTCTTTTATTATTACAGCTTTACTAACTAGCATTAGATGTCTTTTCTTCAAATTTTCTTAATTATGTTGCTAAATATTTTCATTATTTTAACCGAAAGTTTATAAAAATGAGTTTTATGTAACAAATATAAGACTGGTATCACTCCAGAACAGACTGTAGTCTAGTGGAGCTGATAAAATCCATCAAATCTGTACTTTCTTTGATTCGCAAACAATGATTAAGTATTCGCTCTTTTCTACACTATATTATTTATGTCAACATTGTAAATTTTTATTTTGGTTTTAAATAAATGTAAACATATACATCGAAAATTACTCGCAGCGAGTACTCGCTGCGAGCAAATTGGCTCCGTGTGACCGAAGCCTTAGGACATAATTGAAATCGAAACGAGAGTCCTCACGAGTCCTAAGGGCTCGCATATTGCCGCTACTCCGCCGACGCAGATATTTAAAGGCTCGAGAAATTTGCCAGTCTTCACCGAAGCGTAACGCCAACCAAAGGCATTCGCCGAGACTTATCCCTCTGCTCACTTCCCTCACACCTTATCCCCGCATCGCCCTGCCGCTCGAGCGTTCGCTTACTGTACTAACTCCGTATACTGTGCTTAAGCTACATTTATCCGGGCATTTCTTACACTGCCCGATTTTGCTCCACCGGACGGGTTGTTAACCGTGAGGCACACGGTGTTGCGATCCGAAACGCCGTGTATTGGTGGCCCTTACGGCCTAATATAACAAATCGGACAGTTTTAAGGCGAAGGTGATTTTAGGGTTAAACTTCTCGTCCGTACTAAAGAAAGGAACACGCAGCTTATTTATTTATATTGGCGTTTAAAAAATGCTGAACACCTACCAATGCTCATGAGCGACGTTGGCTGTGGCGTCATTATGATTTTATTGTCAGGATGGATATGAACGAATGAATGATGAATAAATAGAATATTTATTACATTACATATTTAACTTATAGATATATAACACTTTGTATTACATTTGTTTATGACTTATAGATATATACAAATAAATAATTTGTTTCTTACAATTACATAATTGACATATATTTATAACACATACCTTACAACGGTACCTTACAGCAAACCATTAATTAGCTATTGAGGGGTCTCAATTACTACGTCCGAAGCCGCAACCAGGAAGTCATAAAACGACATTGTGCCATTCTGTCTCCCATGAGGCCGTAAAGACTTGATGAACAATAATAATAATAACGCTTTATTCTTACGGAAAGGCGAGCTTATTGCCTGCAGGCAATATTTTAGAGCTAACCCATTGTAACAAAAAAAAAATCTAGTAGGTGCTACATAACTTAACCTAAATAAAGGGACAAATACAAAAAAAAGAGGATAGAAAGAAATATCTATTTAACTCTTTGTGGGTACAGAATGTGCCACACCAAAATAATCTAACACCTATAAGGACGCTAAGGTTTACAGAGGAGGAGAATGTGGAGGGACACAATCCATAGTCAAACTGCGGCACTGTGCACACAGCGGGCAAACCTCGACCACAGTCTGGTCACAAATTCGAGGTCACTTGCGCTGCCTCTACCTGATTTTAGCGGTGATTCTTGGATTCTGGCGGAGAGCCCGCGCGTCTGTCAAGAACGGTGAGATGCCGGCGGCAGTGGCCGCCTCACCCATAATTTCTTCCCGTCGGTGATCGAGCGGATGAACAATTGTTTTCTGCGGCTTGACCAACGGATCACGCAGCTCATCTGGGGGTCACGACGAGTTCAGGGCCAAACTATTTGGCTTTTGACTCAGCGACGATCCTTGTGGCCCGTGTGGCTCCGCTCGTCAGATCGCAGAACGCATTATTTGGGCATGCTCTAAGCTGGACGGATGTGGTTGTGGTTGGTGTGTGTGGTTGTGGAAAAATATTGAATGTGGTTGGTGCGTGCGACGGCTGTCTGCCGATCTGGTATGCGAATCTCATGGGTTGCGTGGTTTGATTCCGAGAGTTCCGGGAGTTTGCGGAACACTGGGTGTCAAATTGGGAAGATTTAAGGCAGCGGGGCTCTCCTCCGCTGGGAAGGGCATCCCCTATTAATGGTGCTGTCCGGGGGCTGCTTCATCGCCCGAAGTTACCCGTATTGTATTGTGACGTACCTAATCGCCCCTGTGGATGCGTGCCTTCTTGCAGGTTCTCCATGTGTAGATGCCCCCGGCTGCGCCCCTGTCGTTTGCATCTGGAGCTCGGGACCACTCAGTAACATGGATTCACCATCTCATCGACCATCATTCACCCTACTACATTATTTTGATTTTTAATTACACTGTTGTCACTTTAAGCTAAAAATTGTATATATCCTGTAAAATCCAGTTGTTATCATATCATAATGTTAGCTAAGTAGTAAGTGAATTGTAACATATTTAATTGATTCAATAAACGGTTCACGGGGTGTCGGAGGGGATAGAAACCAGGAGAATCTTCCTCCATATCTCCGTGATCCACGACATCCCGGGCAGATAAAACGACCCATGTCGTTAAAACTGCCCGGGTGGTGGGCGGGGTTTCCCCTCCGACTGTCACCGCGTAGCTTAATATTAAAAATAAAAAATAGAAATTTATTAAATAAAAATGTTATCACGTGAAATTCAAGACCTTGACTTTGAAAACATTTATTTTGGTGTTGTTTGGGCGTTTCCGTGTGTATCCCCCTTTAAGGACATAATACTGTCGGCGTCTATGATTGGCCCTCGCTTGTTTCGGTAATATAAAAATAAACGTGTGGAATAGCCGTCGGGTGTGTAGTGGGTCTTTTTGGTCGTGTCCGGTTGGCGTTAAGAATGCCTGTATGCCGTTGTAGGGCCACAATCGGATGAATGGGGACGCGCTTCTTTACATTTATTATCTTAACTACCCTCTTGTCATTCGATAAGGGCACACCTTTTTTTTCAATAAGCACCACCGCTGCTCGACTCCGTCGCTAATTGATTCGTAAGCGATCGCCCGTTTGGAATTCATTTTAAATCCATTATACCGATAAAGCGGTGGATAACGGAATGGAATTACGTTCAGCAGCGGATACATATAGGGGGCGCGGGGGGCGTAACCCCCCCCCCCCCCCCCCCCCCCGTGACGAGATCGGCTCAGCACCAATTGCGATTCATGCCAGCACACGTATCCATCCACACGGGGAACTAATAAGACCAGTGCAGTTGAGCCATTATGACCCATGTGTTAGGGTCGGTCCAACTCACAGGTCAGCACCCATCCGGTAGCCTCCACGTCGAAGTGCGAACCCGGGTAGGACTCTGAGCCTGCGGGTCAGTTCCCATAAGAATTGCTCTTTGGGCGCTCTATACGATTTGGGTGCTCCAATCGACTGTGCATTCTGAATGCACCTGAGGCGTCTGGAAAGGTGGTTAACAACCACCCCCGCTCTATAGGAAACTTTGTTTCCTACAGAGCGGGTGTGGTTGTTAACCTTACGACAACGGTTTTGAAACGACCAATTCTGACACTTTAACCCGAAGGATAGGCACGGCAACAGACGCCCGAGATAGATTCCCGTGGTCCGAGATAGATTCGGTAGGCATCGAGTCACTGCTACGTAAGGAAGAGGACCGCGCAAGCGACCTCTAACCGGTCGGGAGGCCAAAGAAATCTGGCCGAAACTGGTAGTAAGGTTTCTACGCTCACCTCGCGGGAGACAGAACGATCAATATCGTTAAAACTTCCTGGGGTGACGGGTTCACCCGTTGTAATTGACACCTCCGTATTGCTCACATGTGTATTGCTCTCACGGCTCTTTTTTGTAAAATAAATACTTCTTTAATATCAGTGGCATTTGACCGCAATAGGATCCGATGGCCCAAGTGGGATTCGGCCGGAGAATGGTATGCACTCTCAATTTCCTATTCGTCCAATATCTTTCTCGATCTGGATACCGCATAGCGGGCTTAACACAATTTTGGTTTGGGCTGGTCTATGTGGGTTTTCCGTGACATGTTTTCGTCGGTGTAAGTTCCTGGAAATTTAGTGGACTTGGCAATCTCGATAGAGTAATTTAACTGTTTTTCTTTTTTATTTGAGAAGTTTATCAACACTGCTTTGCTTAAATTGGCGACATCGGGTTCACTCTAAACTAATCATTGACTTCAAAAAGTGTTTCGCTTGTTGGATCCTCCATTTTTGTTCTACAGTCACTTTCAAGAATGCACGTGGTGTCATCTGCAAGTTGGACAGTCTTGGCACAAGTTATGTTAGTTGCTAAATCGTTACAATAGAGTTTAAAGAGGAGAGGTCCTAATGTTGAGCCCTGAGGCACACCGATGTTTACTATTTCACAACTCGATTGCTCGGCCTTTTTCTCAATTCCATCAATTATTTTAATCTCCACCACTTGCTGCCTGTTTTGTGGGTACGATTTAATGAGTGAATTGGCCGCTCCTCTAATTCCATAATGGTTTAGCTTGTCTACCAGGGTATTGATGTTTATACAGTCGAATGCTTTGCTTAGATCGCAGAACTTTTATACACTTTTTTTATACACTGTTAGCTTAGATCGCAGAACTTTTTATACACTTTTTTTATAATTTGAAATGTAATTTCATTTGTAGAAATACTATTTTTTGTAATTTCGTAATGTTATTATATACATAATAATTTCTTGTAATGTAATTTCTATACCCAGATCGGGTTTATGAAAATAATTTTTTCTTATTCTTCTTATTCTTATTCTTATTCCTCCAAGTATCCATCTATACGCAATTTATTCGTCAGTCGAGTAGTTGTACTTGCATAGGTAGCACGTTAGCCTTTGCATGTGACTTGATGCTTTGTTATTACACCTATAGCTCAAGATGTCTTTTACCCCCCCCCCCCCCCCTCCTTTAGGTTTTTCATGTATCCGCGGCTGCTTACGTTTAGGCGATCGTTGGATAGGGCTGTCTTAGGATTACTTATACCTGTATCGATAGTCGAGTGCTTGAGCATTCCTTAACCAAGCATTCCTCAAGTTATTGATAAAGCTTCAGTTCGATTGTGTTCTATAAAACACGATACTTCCCTAAACAATGTACAATCAGTCGAGATTCTTCCTATTATCTTTTTATGCTATCGTCTAGTAAAACATGTTAAGTATTGGTTACAAAACGTGTAACATTCGCAAAATGTTAAATGCTCCTAAACTCTCGTAAAATGCTCTTAAAACCCTTCACATCGAGAAGTTAAAAAATTCGGCCGTCCCGTTTGTTTTGTCAGTTTGGCGCGTGAAATTGGCGAGAGTCAAAGGCCTTGAGGAAAACGATCATAAGTTATAAACCACTATACGGATCATAAAAAGAATAACTGTAAAATGACCGCATTGAAATTTGAAATATAAAACATTATAACTTTATCTCGTAAAACAATTAAGATAATAATGAATAAATATTACAAAATAGTGCATTTTTCGCAGCGGCGAGCGCTCCGTCCCGTAAGGGATGTTACGTAAATGGAGGGAGCCGACGTTTGGTCCCGCAAGGGATGTTACAGAGCTGCCGGGTAAAATAATAATAATATCTATTATTTTTATCAATATTTTTTAAATATTGGTTAGGTCATTTTTAATTATAACGTGTCATATATATTTATTTCCTACCTACCCTCCCAATCAGTGATAAATTACGTGCCGGACGAAACAGACGTACTCCTCTTTTGAGTGTTCTTGTTTATTGTGTTGTGATATAGTAATTTTCGCGTTCGTGAGCTGGCCAGCTGAAGATTTCAAAACATTCGGAGAGTGAAAATTACGACAAGGATTCGCGCCGAAAATACAAGGTGTGTAAATTTTGATTCCTTCTCCTCCCTATAATACCCAAATAACAATGATGCCTATAATACCCAAAAAATAACCAACCTTCCTTACAGTCCACTCGCTATATATTATTAAACTTAAACCCAACAAGAATATAATTTTAATATTATTTCACTATTATTATTATTATAAGTTTAATATTTAATATGTTGTAAATATGTTGTGTATTTTTATTATACTTTACCTAATATCTAATTTTTAGTAATAAACTTCTAATATCAGCTCTCAATCTTAACCCCTAGAGCCCCAATTGTCCGATATCGGCCACAACACGATTCAGCGTGTCGGCCCCGTTTTAATTTTATATTAATTTAATTTGTTTTATTATGTTAATATGTTTTATTTTAATTATGGGTACAGTGGTTCGGCAGTAATTAATGTTTTGGTGAGACAGTACCATAATTCATTTTTTTAACTAATTTTTACAAAAAAAATTGGGACATCAACTTGTCAATCGGCTGAGGGGCCGAGGCCTGAAGGGTCAAATAAGTCGCAAAACGCATATCTAGGCACAGGCATAAGCCTAGTTAGATGTGTAACGTGCCTCGGTTTATATGGGATTGGGATCAATCAATTGGTCAATTTATTTAATTAAAAGTTATACTTTTTTCTTTATGTAACCTTAGATCAGACATGTAAAAGAAGTAAATTAAGTAAATTAAAAATTAAGATAATAAAAATAAATAAATAAAATAATTCTAAACTTTTACATTTATTTTAAAAGCTTTTCTATATTATCATTGTTTTTATCCTTTGATTATTGTTCTTTTTTTTTTTCAAAATATTACCTACTATCCGTATTTTAACACGTTGACTGCCAATGCATATTCTTATTATTATCATTGTTATTATAAATGCGTTACATAATAAATAGAAATGTTTTGATAGTCGTTAAATGCTTTGCATTCTGTCTCAGATTGGAGTTAATGTTTCCTATTGTACCGTTACGGTATGGGTGTGCTAAGGAGATAATCAAATCGCCATTCATATTCCTAATAGTCTTATAGAGTTATGACAGCGCCCTATACGTCATTCCATTATTACATTTCGAGAATATCCGAATGATGCCATTAATAAAGTGGATATCCACGATGGATGCCCGATAAGGCACATCATTTATGTGGACGAGATCGCCTACCACAGATATCTAGGTATACAGCGATCGAGATGCTGTTTTGAGACCAATTTCAATATACGACGGTAAAATTGTGGGTTGGATAAAATGAGAATATACACCGTGTTTCAGCAAAGCTGCTGTAAATTTGAGAAATAATACGTAGGAACGTGTTTTGAAGTATTCCTTGATTTGGCCAAAGCATTTGACACAGTATATCAAATTTACGACAGATTGGTATACGAGACAAAGAACTGGACTGGTTCCGAAGTTTTATTGGACTGGATGAATAATGACTACTTTGTTCCTGGAGGGAGTACATTAGGACCAATATATTTTCTAGTATTAGACGATCTTTACAGGCAGGAGATACCTGGTTTTGTCATCTTTAGCCGACGTCATGGTATTTTTATTTGACAGTAATAAATACCTAGGAATCATTATGTGAAAAGGCAACGAAAGGACTAAAATAGACTAAAACTGTCTAATTAAATGAACATACATATACTGACGCTAAACAATAGACAAGAAGAAATAGCATAGATGGGCGGAATTAACCGGGACTAGACAAACACGTATTACACGACTATG
The DNA here is from genome assembly GCA_944548615.1 of Micropterix aruncella. NCBI lineage: Eukaryota > Metazoa > Arthropoda > Insecta > Lepidoptera > Micropterigidae > Micropterix > Micropterix aruncella. The sequence continues at coordinate 10,090,990 of OX155971.1, read as the reverse complement.
ACTGGAGAAACTGAATGTGCCTTCCGCCGGAACGTAAGGCATGTGTCAAATATTTCGGTAACTTAATATACAGGTTCCTGCGCTGGCACAATCAAGTTGACCGACTGCGACACGACTTAGGAAACTAAATTACGTATTTAAAAATAATAAAAATGTACGAGTACTTAGTCCATATATGTTAAAAAGACCTACTGCGCACTATTACAGTTAATATAATAATTAAATACGGAGGGATGGGATAGGGTGGGCCACTAAATCAATTCTTGACCCTGCAAAGATGGCCCACCGACCGAATTATTCACAGGTTTCAACGTAATAACAAAAGGGACAGTTGTACTTAAGAAAGATTTTGATGTCCTTCGAGAGGAAAGACATGACTTCGATATCTAAACTTCAGGATCACGGACATGAGCCAAGAAATCAATACAGATAACCGAAGATAGCAATGAACACGACGTATGGACAACGACATTATACATTTCTAACTCCTAAGCTATATAATAAAGTGTAAATGGACGTACCTACGGCCGACATACAACCCCTAGCCCTAAACCTAAGTTTCCAATCCAATAATGGCTATAATTTGGCTTCTAAATAAATTTAGGAAAGTCTGTGAGGAATATTAAAGGCCGTTGTGTGAACATAGTCCTACAAATGTATATTATACAAACTTACGGCTATAATGCATACGTCTATTCTTAATAGGTCTACTTCTATATTACTTGTATGTTATAAATTAGAAATCCAAATTGTTGTGTTTCTAATATGCATTGAAATCATGGTAATTCTGTACATGCAAGTATATATTATCATATTATATTTTATTATAATTATATGCCAGTACTTATTTATAGTAATATTATTTATGTTCCTGTAATATCAATTTATGTAACGTATATGTGACGGGCAACCCCTCACTAGACTACAAGTTGTTTGATGTGAGGAGGTAGTGTCAACTTGCGGTTTATCTCCTCATTGAAAGTCGATTGAATGTATATCAGAAGGTATTTATTGTATCAGAAGGAATTTATAGTGATTTATATTGCCAGTTTGTTAACGCTTCCCGAATATGTCAGGGGTTTAAGCGAATGCGATGGCTATCTGCCTGAAGTTACGAGGGTGCGTGGATAAGGATTATAGTTTGTGCTCAGAGTATCTTGTACTCGAGACGGCTCGAGTCTGTAGGAGCTCAGACTGATGCTTGCTCGTCTCGATATGAGGAAGGAATGAATAGGTACTCAAAATGGTCAGACCCGTTGACCCAACTCGTGAGAGTAGTACCGGGTTGATTTCGCCGCTGTCTTGGGGGAGTGATCATTCGAGAAATGATACCCTGATGCAAAAATGTAAAAAAATGTTCCTTGAGTAAAAAAATGTACCTTGTGTATTGAATTTATGGATCAATAAACTACACTAAACTAAATATATTAGTGTTTCACGTTGTGACTTTTGCTCTAGAGATTAAAAAATCACGAACCTTGTTAGGAAAAGCCGTAACTATGTATGGACACTGTTGCCACAGTATACCGAGAGAACAGTAGACGCTCTCTCGAGCGACAGGGCATTGCGGGAATAGGGTGCGAGGAAAGTGGGCAGAGTAGTACGTCTCGACGAACGCCTTTGGATAGCATTACGCGCGGCTAAAAGTTAACGATTTTTTTTAACGTTTGCATATCGGTGTGGGGCGACTGGCGGACATCTGGCGGCCGTACGCGAACCCTTGTGACTCGTGATTTATTCGCTTCTATTTCAATGATTTTCTAAGAGAAGCTACTGTCTGGTATACTGTGCTGTTGCGATACACCGCGCGAAGCACTGTATCTACATGGCGGCTTTAGCGACGCATCTGTCGGACGGTCCCTGTGACGTCACGAGGTATTGCAACCTTTTTTTTTATTTCTAAGAGTAAATTACGGTGGTTTCGTTATTTTTCAAAATGTTTCGACTTAGTTACGGCCGAAAATATTACATGATATAGTAGCATTTGGAGGCGTATTCCGCTACTTGATGTGAAATAAAATTCGACGACTACCAAATTAAGTTTAGAACATTTAATACTAAAAAATCTGATTAGTTAGACATTCTTCTTCTTCTTTGAGATCCATCAAAGCGATGTCAAATCAAGCTAAATCAAGTGTAATGTCTTCAAAACCTTTTTCATAGTTATTTAGATATTAGTACGCAATACTTTGGATGGCCGCTTAAAGTTTCCTTAACAGTCTTACCTCATAATTTATAATAATCATATTGGATACTTGAAACTACAAAGGCAATAAGTAATTATTCAAGATCATAAAGTAAAAAGTAATAAACTACTAACTTACTTTGAGTTGTCATGTCATAAGCTCGTATCGTCCTACAAATACAACATACAATTGATTATCAGAGAGAAAATAAAATATTAGTCATAATATAATAGTCCATAACTCAAGATGGTAAAACAAAGAGCTTAATGGAGAAAGTCAGAATAGGAATTGTTAGTTATCTAATTAGAATTCGTTGATACCTCAACGAATTAGAATTCGTTGATACCCAATTACCTCAATAAAATACCTAGCTTTTAAAAAAGGTCTTAAAACTGGGGTATTTTCCCGTTTATTAATAAAACTTTAATATTTTCGGGTAGTTTATTATAACATAGTTTGGATCCCTTTTTAATAATTCCAAAGACGGACAGGATTAATTAAGTTAATTTACGCCTGTACTAAGAAAACATAACGATGTATTACACGGAAATAAGCATTTTTCAAAAAGGATTACGTATATAGCTCGGACTGTGGTCCATATTATGAATTAACATGACGCGTAACGGTGTTGGCGTGACGGTAGCTACCGTGTCGTAATGTTAAAACATGTGTTATTTCATTACGTCGCATACGTACAGTTAGAGTCGGTCACATGAATCATTTTGAAACAACAGTACATCCTTATTTCCGTATTAACCGTAATAGAAATGTTGATACATGGACTGCAGAGCAGTAATAGACTTTCAACAAAATTTCGTGTAATTCAACAAAATTACAATTGAAACATCGTAATTCTGTATTAAACCATAATAACGAAATGGTAATGTAAGAATCAATCCAATATTTGTCTTAGTGTACCTCTGGTAAAATAAGAATAAATTTCCTACTGATTCTTCAACTTTCTTATATTTTTTATATCGACTGCATACATGCAATGAAATTAGTGTTGGAAGAATGAGTATACTGAGAATTCTGAAATGACCACGGCATGATTTAGTACGGTCAAGATCTATATTCATATATAGATCTAATCTATATTATTATGGCTCGATTTTGGAGAGAGAAAATATATTACCTTAACCTAACAGTAGTACACTGCGACCAGAACGGGATTCCGTAACGGAGAATCGATTTGAAATGTCAGTAATACGAGCAACGAAGAAATATTAACACTTCAAAAAATTTGACGAATTTCTGCTAATGGGAACTGCTAATGGGGAAAGACTGCTAATAAGAATTCTTTTGCTAGAGGGCGCAGCGGTGACTTAGTGAGGCACTTGCCGCACGAGATTGAATCTAGATAGAATCCATCGCGGTTGAACAAGACTGCAGCAGTACGGCAAGATTACTGGCACATTGTCCAGCCATAATGCTGTTAAAAAACCTAAAAAAACATTATCCCAATAAGTTTAAATAGGTACCAAATACACTCCAAATATTGTATTTAGTGTTAGGATGGTGAGATTTCCAAATTGTAGATTATTGGTAATCCATTTTGGAGATAGGATCTCATTTACGGCGACTGTGTTGCATTTCATAGTAACATTCTAGCTGCCAAAACGTAGTACTTCATTGATCAACCTAATACCGTATAAAATCAATGACGACAGTTTTACAACTGATGCTTTAACCAATTCCTATTTAAATGGCGAAACTGATTAGATATCGGGTGGAATAAATCAAATATTTAAATATATGTTTTTCTTACAAAAAAATTGGTCTATATGAAATTGACAACTATCCCGGATGTTTGACATTATAAATAGGAGAAAGAAATAGTGTTTTTTTTTGCACCCGATATTTCGGCTATGTTTCGAAGGCCGTTGTCCATGGTAGAGTCTACTCTAGACAACGGCGGTTACAATATCGCCGAAAACTAGGGTGCTACAAAGTTCACGCGGTAAAGTCGTATTTATCATATTTATTATTTTTGTTAAAACCTTGGCACCAGGCTTACAAAAAACTGCTTGCTGGGAGAATGAAGTGGAGATTAGGACTGGCATCGAAATTGCACGCAGCGGCTTTGGAAAAATGAAAAAGATCCTTTGCAATCGAAGCCTGAAAATCCCACTTTGAATACGTCTTCTCCAGTGCTATATCTGGCCCACACTTCTATACGGATGTGAGGCCTGGACTATTAAGGAAGATCTTAGGAAACGTATGGAATCATTCGAGATGTGGGCATTACACTCAGAAAGTCACCAATGAGGAAGTTCTACGACGTAATGGCCTAAAACGCAAGCTTCGGTAGACCATCAAACAGTGTAAAGTTGCATACCTAGGTACGACAGATACGAACTCCTGCAACTCATTTGTGTGTATATATATATATGTATATGTGTATGTGTATCTATGAATATATTTATAGATGTATGTATGTATTTAAGTATATGTATCTATATATGTGTATATGTGTATATTAAATATCTATAAATATATTTATATATGTGTGTATTTAAGTATATGTATCTATATATGTCTATATGTATGTGTATGAGTACATACGTCAGTTATGCTTCTCCACCCAAGTCTGAAAATCGTATGCCCAGATACAGGCTATATTCGGCCCAGTTGGGCATGCGCTGAGCATGGTCATGTGAATGTGGGTCGTCGTTTACTTCGCACCATTACTTGGTATGACCATTTTATGAATTCTGCATTTTATGTTTAAAATAAATAAATAAATTTTGATGGGAAAAGCTGCATGGAAGAGGAGACCTGGCCGTAGACCAGGATTACGAGTGTCGCCGAATTATTTTGCCTGGCGAATGACAAAAAGACGTATGCAGAGCTGACTCCCAACCTTTTAAAGTTGAAGAGGCACCCTAAGAATAACATTATTTTTTGCTTTTTATTTTGCTTTTTTTGAACCACCACTTTATGGGTTAGGACGTAATATAATATTGTCAAGCACCCCATCTCATTCGCTATTTACTCCGCAGACGTCGCATCGATTCGATTTATCCGCGTGAAAAATGGTGCCCCGCAGCCCCAGAGTCGCTGGCCGTAGGTAATTGAAGTGGGTCCTCGCACGGCCACGGCGACCGCGCCGCAGACCACGCGGAGGAAGACGGGCTGAGACTGCCCCCTCCAGGTTTAAGAGGTGGTGAAATATGGCAGCGGGACGCTCACAGCGTCATTATTCCATACATCAAAATGCCCACCGTTTATATAGATTTAACCCCGAGTAAAACATTTGTAACCTCACTCTATCTCTTTAAGTTAATGACTGAGTTTTTTAAGAATAAAGAAACACATAATAAAAAGTTTTCAGATACACATACTAAAAATACGAGAAATAAATTCATTTTTTTATACCATGTACTAAACTAAACACAGCAAGGTAAGACACAAAATACTCCGGGCCATATTACTTTAACAGGCTACCGGAAAGTTTAAAAACAATTAAAGTGGAAAGCTTATTCAAAAAATTACTTAAAGAATTCTTATAAGACAAAGCATTTTATTCGATTGAGGAGTTTGTTAATTTTAAATGATTTTTAATTATTTTGGATATTTTTTTGGACAGTTTTAAGTAGCATTTTTTTAATTATTCTGACTTTTTCTGATTTTACATTTCTTGATTATTTTAATTTGTGGTTTTAGTAAGTACATCTTGATTAAATTATTATAATGTTGCATATTAAAATGTTGCAATGTCAGTATTAAAATGTTGCATATCATAGAAGCAATAATCAAGAACTTTGAACTGTATGTACCTAGTGATCAATTTGGATATTGCAAAAAGGGACGAATAGACTAGTTTAAATGTACCTAGATATTAAGTTTCTACAATCTGTTAAGATTTTTTGGAAAAATAAATTGAAATTGAAAATTGAAATTGAAATTGATGTTTACAGCTTTGGTTCAATCTATCGATTTTATTTTTTTATCTATTGTACGAGAGGCGTTCAAAAAATGAGCAAATGAGTTAAAAACTCTTTGGAACCATATTAAAATAAATACAGGGGAGCAAAATTAATACGTCAAGTTCTAAAAAAATCAATACTGATTTTCTTTATTTTACCTTCTCGGCCCACCAATTCAAAAGAAGGGAAAGTATTGTGAACTCGCATTTCTTTTTCGAGATGAAGACGAAAATATCCATTTGAGCCCCACTGAGGAGGTCAAGACCATTCCCAAATGGAAGTATGTCAGTGGCGGTTCCTTCATACAAGCCAAAAAGCCCGGCTTGCCTTATCTCTTAAAAATCTTCTTCAAAAGATCGGTAAACTAATGAATTAATTTGCAAGCGCCTATGGCTATCTAGCGGGCACAGATCGCTCCACGCGACCAAACAGTTTATCGACAGAGCGACAATTCGCTGCTAGTCATCTCGCTCGCACACATGGGCTTGCAATGGGGCTTTCAAAATCATATGTGACTGCTGGTAAGTATATGTTAAATTCTGTCTAGCAGTTTCATGCCTTCAGTGTGCTTTATTGAATCTACGACACAAGCAGTAAATTTAAAACTGAAGATTGAAGAGTAGAGGTACCACTTTTTTACTAAAAAAAGCGTACAAAACACAAAAAAATATGACAGTCTTGCCTCATTCACCAACCCTGGGCACGCCACTGAAGTATGTGTGTGTTTCTGTCTGACTGGGTGGCTGTGTGTTTGTGTGTATTCTTCATACGATATCTCATACACGCAGACTCCTTAAACCGATTGAGCTTAAATTTGGCATGCAGGCATCATTTGGTCGTGGCGAGAGTTGGAAAGGTTATTGTGGGAATCGGTCTACCAGGGAGCGCACTAGTCATATTTCAATATCAAAATATTGCACTTAGAGACTTGAAATTTGGTACACAGATGCCTTGTTGAAAAGAAATCACATTGTAAAATCTCTTTTACACGATAGTCTAATAATAATTCCAATCAAATAGGTAATAACGCCATCTGTTGGCCCTTGGTCAAACCCTGCCCTTAGCCGAGACTCGACCCGCGCTGCCCTAGACGATTGCAATGGAACCCAGCCGGGCGCGTCCGACGGCCGAGAGAGGGCGCTCATCGCTTTTATTTATGAAATAAATATTCAGATGAAGTCAGTCGTTGGGTACTTTCCGGGAAAATCTTGGGGTGACACAACCGATTTATTTTCAATAAGAGTGTTTGTCTCGATTCATAAGTACTGACGAAAATGGCTTCACCATTACGATCCGGAAAATAAACAACAACAGTTCAAATGGGTTACCATTTTCCGTTGGGATAAAATTAACGGAATTGCATTCGAATTATGTCGATCAAATGCAATAACAAGACACACTTACACACATGTTACAAGCACACATTCATATAAACACTTCGTAGTAGAATTGGTTGTAAGAGATTGTCGTATGACAATAAACCCGCCCATTGTGAAATGTCACAATAAAGAGTAGAAACAAACAAACAAACAGTTCATGACGATCATTATAACTCCTAAGAAATTCAAGGTCATTCCATCCGCCAGTAAGATCATGGGCTCTCTTTTCTAGGACCGTCCAGAGATCGTGATGATTAAATACCTCGATCATAAAGTTACTATAAAAAATAGGAATAAAAAATAAAATAAATAAAATAAAAATAACGGGGGCTATATATGCCAAACAAATAAAACCATAGTTGTGAAACAACATACGTGATAAATAAACGAAGGGGCGAATTCGATAAGATTATTTGGTATCACTAAAATAAAGCTTCAGCACACAAGTCCAGAGTTGCGATGGCTGCATTGAAGAAGCTAGCTTAAAAGTACTGAATATTCTCCATCACCAGAACTTGCCCCTAGTGATTTCTATTTATTTCCGATATTACAGAAATATCACAGGCTAGCTGACCCGACATATGTTGGCCTGCTCCAATTGCATTAAATTTGTTGTGATCGTTTTGTGAATTTGTGAAAATCTATTGGAATATTAGGTAATCATAGTAAAAAATCCCCCCAAGACTTAGTCAACCCCACCCCCCACTCCCCGCGCAGAACAACTCATTTTAAGAGCGAGAAGCCACGCCCTAAAAGATTCTGAAAAGCAGACGCAAAACTCAAATGCAAGATTAAGAAATGCAAGATGAAAAGGTCTAAGACGATGAAAAAGGTCATGGTTTGCTACAGAAATCCACCACACTTTTATTTCACAAATTCGCAATAACGTGAATAGAACCAGAGGATGAAGAAGAACAGATGTATATCACACATAGTTCTTAGAATTATAGATCATCCCAGATACGGATACGAAACTCAACAAAAACGCTGAGGTTAACCTAGCGAACAGCTACGTCGAACCAGTGGCCGTGAAATTAGACGCGATTGTATGAAAATACCATCGCTTCATATAACATTAAGTCAATTATAACTGCAAACACTTGAGGCATTCGAAAGGGCGTCCCTTTTCACAGAAATCAACCCTCAAAATGCGGATTCACTGAACAACAATGGCGGAGGTAAACAGAGCGGCTCGGTGGTCTACTTTCAATCTTCGGCTAATGCGCTTTTACGTATTATTTCCACGGTAGAGCGGGTCGCTTTGAGGTTTTATGAATAGTTGAGTGGATGATGAAACCCTTACTGATCGAAATTATTTAAATTGATTGCTGGAGTTATAGAGCTATCTGGAGAGAAGCACTACCTTCCTAATCGGAAAACCTTAGTTATATATTTTTTTGTAATAATAATAAACTCTTTATTCGCACTTAAAATACAAATAGCGAACTTATTGCCACATGGCAATATCTTACAACTAACCTAATTACAGTTCAGTGGTACATGCGCGCGTTGTGGAAATAAAGATTAAAACTAAGAATGCCTGGGGAGAGGAAAAGGGAGAGGAAGGGGAAGAAAGAAAAACTGGTTACTTCTTAGATAAGTAGTACTTTTTGAGGTTAGTCCTGAGTGATTCTAACGAAGTCAAGTTTCATATATGTATTTGTTGGGAGATCGTTCTAGAGTCTTGCGCCATGGATACAGAATAAGTGGGAGCAGAAATCAGTAATACGACAAGGAATTTTGAATAAATTATCAGAGGCTGACCGAATAATGAGACCGTGGGAACTTAATGGTTCTAAAATCTTGGTAAGATAGGGTGGTGTATTTGTTAAGAGAGAACACGACACAGAAGAGCAAATATATGAACATATCCTCTGGCGTATCTGGCAGTCACGTTAAGCCGACATGAGACCTCAGAAAAATATCCGAAATGGGCGGACACGCGAAAAAATAGGCGGAGTCAATTTTGTAGGGTTTGACCAATAAAAATCCAGCGTCGACGCAATTTTACATTTTAAAAAGACTCATTTTGTTTTTCTGCACTCAGAAAAAGTACAGTTATTATTGATAAAGATATTTTGATGTATTGATTTTTATGTATATTAAAATATTACATTAAAATTACATTAAAATACATATTACATTAAAATATTTTGTGTGGGAAAGTTACCCCCGACTTCGCGCAGTGGGAACAGTTTAAGGAATACCGGGAATACAAAGTGATGCGGAATGACACATTTCTAAAATTGATTAAACGGCCCGTGAAATAGCCTTTTTTCTTGACACATGTCTCGGAACGCTTTGCAATAATAACTGAAAGCGGAGACTTCACACGCTTCCCAAACTGTAGCAATAATAATAAAATAAATACTTCTAAATTACTGTGTTAGTTTACAGCTTTAATAATTATATCCGACCATTGAAAGGTTTTGATATTGATATGACATTGATATTAGCTTTATGTGAATCGCTTATTACTTACGGCATAATTGGATGGGGTGGATGTGGTAAAACCCTGCTAGAGCCATTGCAAGTTGAGCGGAAATTTATATAAAAATTATTCTACGTAGACCATATCGCCATCCCACTAATGAACTTTAGAAGCTAAAGTCCTTGATTGTAGGCAACTTTTTCTAAAAACTTCCCTCTTAAGGCTGGACCCTCTAATTGGACAATAACTGAAATTTAGGAATAATTCAGAACCGAAGACCAACGAGACAAGTTATATAAAATAGCTTAATAATACCCATAATGAAAACATCATTTGGACAAAGACAATACTTTTTCATCGCTCCGAGATTTTACAATCTGATCGATATGGAAACAAAAATGAATTTGACATTTAGGGAATTCAAAAATAAATTAAAGAAATGGTTATCGAATCATGACAGACTAACCATACATCAAATGTTAGAAATAATAGTTTAATAAAACTTAGGTGCACAAATTATTAACGTATTTTTAAACATGTATGTTGAGTATATTTTAACATTGAACTAACTACCAAAAATTATTTGACTTTGTTATATATTATTTTGACAATGAAATGTACTTTTTTTGACTAGATATTTTTATATTAAATCCTATATTACTATATTGAATATTACATAATGACTGTTTCTTTCTTTTCTCACATATAACTTTATTTATATTATTTAATCGAATTTTATAATATTGTCGATTATATAATCGAGTTGCATTTTATTTATTATATTATCTTTTGATATTTTTTTTATTATTATTAGTTTTTTTATTAATATCACATTTTAGGGCAATCTTAGCTTTTTACTAAAACTTGTACATTTGTAAGCAATCAAGCAAACTTGATCGTAATATTCGAGTCCTGTCCACCCTAGAACGGGCTAGTCCCAGTCAGGTGACAGAATCAAATAAGGAAAAGGTTAAGGTTTTACCATTAGGTTCCTGTTATTTTTGTAAGCAAATCAATTTTTTATACTAAATAATTCTTAAATAAATAAATAAATAAATTGATATTGATATGACATTAATAGGACCATTGATAATTTATTTATTTATTTATTTTATTTATTTATTTGTATCAAACATAATTATAAAACACATAAAAAAGGTCATACCAAGTAATGGTGCGAAGAAACAACGGCCCACATTCACATGACCATGCTCAGCTCATACCCAATGTAGGCCAAATATAGCCTGTATCTGGGCATACGACTTATTTTTTGACTTAGGTGGAGAAGCCTAACTGACGTCGGTACTCATATAGATACATATACACATACACACATACATATACATACATACACAAATATATAAATATAACGATCTAAATATATTATAGTATTATTCTTTTGCATTATATTACAATAAAGTACATTTTGTTTAATATTTTATGTCATATTATATAGTATAATAGTAAAGTTATGCAGAAATATATATATATATATATATATATATATATATATATATATATATATATATATATATATATATATATATATATATATATATATATATATAGTAAACGCTCACCCTTCATCCAATTATCTCAAAAATTAAGCTACAATCCTTCTTTATACGTAAACTCACTCAATTTCCTATTATTTCAGGGGAAATAACAAGACAAGACGAGCTACTTGACAGATGGAAGAATTTAAAATTTCGAATTTCGTTTTTTTATTTTCTAAAGCGATATAAAGAAGCTGCGATCAATATTCAGCTGAAAACTTAAAACTAAAAGCGTGACATGCCCTCATATCAATGAAAGGAAGCAGTCAGCTCTTTCCTATTAGTTGGAAAGATTACCTTTAACCTAAATGGATTATTTACAATGAACGAAACATAAAATATGTAAAAATTCAATATTTTGAAATATTTGATAGTTTTGTGTATATATTCTTTTTAGAATTGATCAATAAGATGATTATAAAGTAAATAATTATAAAAGCCACTTACATCGTGACGAAGGATTCCCTTGATCGGATTCGGGAATGCTTTAGGTGTTAACGAGAATGATGAATGCCTCTCACTTGCGGAAAGAGGAGTAGGTTTAAGTTGGGCCCATTTTTCAACTAGTAAACGCTCACCCTTCATCCAATTATCTCAAAAATTAAGCTACAATCCTTCTTTATACGTAAACTCACTCAATTTCCTATTATTTCAGGGGAAATAACAAGACAAGACGAGCTACTTGACAGATGGAAGAATTTAAAATTTCGAATTTCGTTTTTTTATTTTCTAAAGGTGCGATATAAAGAAGCTGCGATCAATATTCAGCTGAAAACTTAAAACTAAAAGCGTGACATGCCCTCATATCAATGAAAGGAAGCAGTCAGCTCTTTCCTATTAGTTGGAAAGATTACCTTTAACCTAAATGGATTATTTACAATGAACGAAACATAAAATATGTAAAAATTCAATATTTTGAAATATTTGATAGTTTTGTGTATATATTCTTTTTAGAATTGATCAATAAGATGATTATAAAGTAAATAATTATAAAAGCCACTTACATCGTGACGAAGGATTCCCTTGATCGGATTCGGGAATGCTTTAGGTGTTAACGAGAATGATGAATGCCTCTCACTTGCGGAAAGAGGAGTAGGTTTAAGTTGGGCCAACTTAAACCTACTCCTCTTTCCGCAAGTGAGAGGCATTCATCATTCTCGTTAACACCTAAAGCATTCCCGAATCCGATCAAGGGAATCCTTCGTCACGATGTAAGTGGCTTTTATAATTATTTACTTTATAATCATCTTATTGATCAATTCTAAAAAGAATATATACACAAAACTATCAAATATTTCAAAATATTGAATTTTTACATATTTTATGTTTCGTTCATTGTAAATAATCCATTTAGGTTAAAGGTAATCTTTCCAACTAATAGGAAAGAGCTGACTGCTTCCTTTCATTGATATGAGGGCATGTCACGCTTTTAGTTTTAAGTTTTCAGCTGAATATTGATCGCAGCTTCTTTATATCGCACCTTTAGAAAATAAAAAAACGAAATTCGAAATTTTAAATTCTTCCATCTGTCAAGTAGCTCGTCTTGTCTTGTTATTTCCCCTGAAATAATAGGAAATTGAGTGAGTTTACGTATAAAGAAGGATTGTAGCTTAATTTTTGAGATAATTGGATGAAGGGTGAGCGTTTACTAGTTGAAAAATGGGCCCAACTTAAACCTACTCCTCTTTCCGCAAGTGAGAGGCATTCATCATTCTCGTTAACACCTAAAGCATTCCCGAATCCGATCAAGGGAATCCTTCGTCACGATGTAAGTGGCTTTTATAATTATTTACTTTATAATCATCTTATTGATCAATTCTAAAAAGTATATATATATATATATATATATATATATATATATATATATATATATATATATATATATATATATATATATATATATATATATATATATATATATATATATATATATATATATATATATATATATATATATATATATATATATATATATATATATATATATATATATATATATATATATATATATATATATATATATATATATATATATATATATATATATATATATATATATATATATATATATATATATATATATATATATATACGACGTATACGGATTTGAAACCAGTATTTTGCTACGAAACGCAACGTGTAGACCTCACTAATAGTTCCTAAAATAGGTTATTATCTTTAATATGGCGACTTTCGTTGTAAAAGAGTATGGTGGCGCACTGTGGATGACGCTCTAAACACGCCTATCCGGTATATAATACGTAACTAATATAAACGAATTTTTAAATCATAGCTTTTATTATTTTAAAATTATTTAAATAAAGATGCCATTTTTTTAAAATGATATACAGGTTTCAATGAGTAATAATTACGCACTTTAATGTTCAGGGAGACTTATTACTCTATCTAGATACAATTCCATCTATTGATGGCCTCGTTTGTCTCACTTATTATCAATGATTATAATGACATCATGTCTGTGATGTAATCAACCTATATAAATATTCAATAGATAGCACTAACAATTGAATGTTATTATTGGTATCGTTAGTTAAATCATAGGGTTATATAATCAATCTTTCCTATTTTAAAACACCGTTAATTATCAATGTTATTATAGATTGCCAAATAAATTGCTATTTGTTTGGAAGTCAATATCATTAGCGCCACCTGCATTTCGCCGTCCCACAAGGTTTGCCAATTCGTTATATGGAGTTGCGCAATATAATACTATCTGCATATAATCAATTATAGGAGGAACAAATCCACTACTATGCATTTGCTCAGCCGTGAGCGGTGCAACGAATATTGATACGTGCTCAAAAGTAACTCATCAGAGTGTTTAACAAGGTACCATGTCTTTTAGCAGTGCGTAATACCCGGAAATTCTATAAAAAGATATCCTTTAATACTATCATGGAAAAAACATAATAGACTATAGTTGATCCAGCAATCATCACTATGACATTTTAAGGCAGCGCAACCATTGACCGTATAACTACTAGACCCCGTGGCCAGCCTGAGAATGCGTCAGCCCAATAGAAAGAGACAGCTGCCTATAGTACCCCCTCCATTCTTGTCTAGTCGTGCATTCACGGAGCCACGTACACATATCTCAAAGGCAATGCGTTTATATCACTATGGCAACGTTTATATCACTATATCGTTTCGACGCCATAAGTCTGCTATGCTATAGATAAACGCGCATGCGCAACTACACAAGGATAGAGGGAGTCTCATATGCACCTATCTCCTTCTATTCGGTGAACGCATTCGTCACAGCCCGCCTTCGAACTACCGTTCTCTATCTTGTTACCCTCTATGAGCGCAACCTACAAACAGTGTTCAAACTGTACAAGAATTACAAACAATAATAAATACACATTTCTATCACCTAAAATGTACAATAATGACATCCAACATAGAGAACATCGACCTAACTTATCCTGATTTAGAGTATTATTGAAATGTTAGATTCCTAATAAAACTGAAGAGGAATGTGAGAAAATCACGAAAATCTCATCATAAAAATCGTATTAATTACAAAACTTACAGATCACAATGCCTACCAGCTTTTGTCTACCAGTGATTTTATTTATAATAACTGTTAATTTTATTTGGTTCAAGTTGTAATATAAGTTTAGTTTGTAATATAAGTTTAGTAATAAATCAAGTACCTACCACCCCGACACAGACAATATATCTAACGGGGTCACAGTAGAGCGAGTAAGAACAGTAAGCGCACTCTCGAGTGGCAAGGCATGTCGAGGATAGGATGCGAGGAAAGTGAGCAGAGGGATACGTTACAGTAAACGCCTGTGGCATTTTGCGGGTGGGGAGTTGTCAAATTTCTCGAACGTTTGAATGTTTGAATTTGAATAATGTCTGTTTTGGCAGAGTGGCGGCCATATAACTAAGCGCTCGCCCGCTTGCTTCTGCGATTTTGTTCAATGGCAGCACAGTCGGTATTACGATTTGTGGTAGCCCTCAGGACTATCTAGTCTAGACGTTGATTGCTTCAAATTCAATTTTTTTCTAAGACATGCTACTGTCTGTATACTTATTGTGGGTGGGTTGGTAAAATTTGAATAAAGATTACGATTAACTATATATGGCATGAAATAAAGCAAAAGGCTTGGAGAACTTGTATAGTTGGCTCTACTGATAAAGACATGAAAAATAACGACTGAATAATAATGGCAGCTTTGGGAACTGAATATTTTATCATTTTTTCAAAATTATTATAAATAAATGCAATATAATTTCAATATTATTAACCATTTTTTTATTTAAAGTAAAGCGCGAGGTATACATATTACTGCAATATTACAAATTATTCGTTCTTGGAACAATAACAATAAACAGAGCAAACTGTCTTACTCAGAACTATAACTTAAATAATAATAATTATTATTTGTTGATTGGGGCTTTTCTAAGGTCTTTGTGAGCCTTGTAACACTGCGACCATTGCTGATCTGCGCTAAGCTTCGTGCCATTTAAGAACCGCAGCAGGCTTTTGGCGACAGATTGTTTTACCTCCTCAGGTTGGAGGTAACGACCACCCAAGTGGGTGTATATTTTACGCATCAGCGGGCCACACTCGCACATGAGGTGCTGGGGAGTTTCCTCTGCCCCTTGGCAGAACCTGCACATTTTTGTGTCTCGGAACATGAGGTTGAACATGCGTTTGTTCAGGCCACAATGCCCCGTGATCGCCCTCACCAGTATGCGTAGATTGTTTCTATTTAGCAATAAGGCCTCACGGGCCGTATTACGGTCGTAAGCCTTAATCAGCGTTTTGGAATGATTCAACCCTGGCGTATTGTTCCAGTGGTTGACGGATTGTTCTAAACATATTTTTTTGAGCATTAGATTTGCAAGGCTTTTTGGTACACCACATCAAGGTTCAGGGCCGTATAACGTTCCTTTTGCTCCCGTCTTAGCAAGTTCATCGGCTTTTTCATTTCAACTTAAATAAGTAACTCAAAAGGCCTTAATGTCTCATTAATAACAATAAGATAATTATTGTCAATAAAGGATAATTAATGAGTTTCGGTGACAGTTAATCTTTATATATTCTCTCCTGATCTACCAAAATTTACGTTAACAATAATATACCTAGATATAGAGTATGATTTATTTTTTTGGAATATCAAAGCCTAAAATTTAATTATTTATTTAACAGGGAAAACATACAGCGCTACAAAAAATATTACAATTACAATAAATACGATATTTCTGGCCGATGACATGCTTTCAACAATAGTTTACTTAGTTAAGTCTCCCATACGCACAGTGCATACTGTGGGGGTTGGGAGGGGAAAAGGAAAGGAAAAGGAAGGAATGGTTGTCAATAGATTTTAAGTATTAATGTGCAGTACAAAAAATAAGAAAATTTACTGCATCATATATACCTTTTTTAATTTATTAAAAATAAGTTAAAGAACAAAGAATTAATAACCAAGTAGTCCCTAAGACATAAGTATCCCCTGTGAAATGTCTATGTCGCATTTTCGATTAATTTTAAGTATATGCTTTGCTTAAATTTATTCTCTTTCGTGTTAAATAGGTCGATATTCTGGAAATGGTTATCGTAAGTTGACATAGAATTGGGTCACAGAACACTGGAATTAGGTCATAGAATTGTCGAAAAATAAAATATAACGTAGGTACAGTTAATATTGTTAATTTAGTAGTTTTTTTCCACTAAATCCGCGTTTATCTAAAACCGCGATTTCCGCATCTCAAATTCTATGGCTTCGAAGGGGGAGTGAATGTGTGGTAAGGTGAACGCTCACATGTGGCAAGACAGCTATCCTAAGCTTACCACAGCCGGTCGTCAGTCCGGAATCCACCGCTCACCCCCCAGAAGTGTAATAATAGTATTATGATGGGCCCGACTCCGGTCGGTAAATTCCATTGCAGCTCCGTTTGTATGTTATTTTTATTTATTTAATAGCTGACCCGGCGAACTTCGTACCGCCTAACAGTCAATGAGTGTCGTGTTACAGATTAGCTGAACTTAATTTATGATTTTACGAAAGTAATACAATGAAAACAAAATAAATATTAAATTCTTTACTTTATTAAGATGATAACACAAAAAGAAATATAAAAATACCAAAATTAAGTATATCAATCCCTTGTCCGTAAGACATGATTGAATTAAACTATTTACATATTGTGCAGCGTTATATGCACTCGGCTAAATTCTCTTCATCGAAGCCCCTTGTGATATAAGACATTTTTTTCGCATTTCAAGCGCAAGAACAAATAAAGCGGATGATTTGCCGACACGTGAACATTCTACGTACAACTGACCATGAGAAAACACGGATTTACATTTTGTATGGGAAAATGATTTTTCTTTTATTTTTATTTATCGACAATTTTCAAATTTTCATTTTTAATAGTACTTAATAGTGCTATTCGGGTCGGGGACAAATACTACAAATCAAAAATCATGAAAATCGGTCCACCCGTTCTCGAGTTATAAGTGTTCGAACAAACCCGACATTGTTTTATATATATACTAGCTGACCCGGCGAACTTCGTACCGCCTTACAGTCAATGAATGTCGTGTTACAAATTAGCTGAACTTATTTTATCATTTTATGGAAGTAATACAATGAATACAAAATAAATATTAAGTACACTAATACAGTACACATTCATAAGGATAATAACACAAAAAGAAATATAAAAGTACAAAAATAAGTATATAAATCAAGTGTCAGCATGACATAATTTAATTAAACTATGTAATAATTGTGGTCCGAATATTGTGTATATATCTTGTCGATTCGAAACCTTTATTTAAATACTTTATTTAATTTGAGGGGAGAGTTTACCGTATCGAAAAGATGAACATTAAATGTTTGACAGTTACGAAACCCATGAACATTTTGTATGGGAAAATGTTTTTTTTTAATTTTATTTCTTCGTTAAGTTTCCAATGTTTTAATAGTTATTCTTCTATTCGGGACGGAGACAAATACAACAAATCAAATACCATGAAAATCGGTTTAGCCGTTCTTGAGTTATAAGTGTTCGAACAAACCCGACTTTGTTTTATATATATATATAGATATAGACAGATATTCCGTTCTGCATGTAGAAAATGCATTTTCTTGTTACATTAATCTCCAATGATATACAAGCTAGACGGACCTTCTTCTGAAACTTCTGACAAAACATTGAGAACCCCTGTTGGTCGAAATTCGCCGGCATCCCTAATGCTCCCAATTTACCCTCCAGGGTGTGTATCTACCTGACGAATCGCTTCGCTTTTCGGCGTTTCGTCATAATCGATCATGCGAAAAGGGGCCGGAATTCAAGTATCGATTGTCAATCGATTATCCACGCCAATTAAGCGGACCGTCCCTTGTTCTGATCTTCCGCAGATAGCCGTGAAATGTAAAATCGATTGTAAACAGTTACGCCTATATGGATTTGACTGCACGTTTCAGTTTTTTTAAAGTTGCCAGCGTTTTAGAGCATTTATTTTTTAGTTGAATTCCAGATCAAATCGGAAGTCCTCGCCCCTAACATCCTACTAATATTATAAACGCGAAAGTTTGTATGTATGTATGAATGTTTGTTACTCTTTCACGCAAAAACTACTGAATGGAATTTGATGAAACTTTACAATAATATAGCTTACACATCAGAATAACACATAGGCTATAATTTATAAAGATATATGGTTTTCTATCATCATTATCACAATTTCCATCACCACGCGGGTGAAACCGCTGGGCGCAGCAAGTATTGAATAATAATATGTTTATTAAGGCAACATGAGACCTCAGAAAAATATCCGAAATAGGCGTACACGAGAAAAAATAGGCGGGGTAAATTTTGTAGGGTTTCCAATAAAAATCCAGCGTTGACGAAGCGTCGAGCGCAGATTCTATGTCCGCTCGCGCCGGCTACTAGGCGCATACTAAATGCTTTATCGCAGCGCTAGCACAGAATAACTCTCTTTACGCAGTGGTGGTATAAGGGTGTTCTCAGAGCGCTCTCACGTTTTAAATAATTGTAATTAATTTAGGGCCTAAATAAAAGATTTGGCTAAGTGCTGCCCTAGAGTAGATATTAAGAATTTATAATAAAATGCACTCATCGCTTACATTGTAGGAGTAAACGCGCCTGAAAGTTTTCGAAGTCAGTTTAAAGCCTTTATATCCAGGGCAATGAGCAACTTTGAGTCCACATTTTAAATTGGTTCCTTATCGAGGGATTCACTTAGAAACTTTTTTAAATTATTGCTTGTATTTTTCAAAAAACTCATAAAACTAAAATTCTTCAGATATCGTCGTTCCCGTTTAAGTTACTCGGTTATTTACGACCCGGTGGCATAGTGGTTAAGTCACCTGATCTTACATTATAAGGTTCTGAGTTCGATTCCCGACTGGGTCACAATTTTGCATTGGGATAAAATTAACGGAATTGAATTTAAATTATGTCGGCCGAATGCAATAACAAGACACACATTTACACCACAGAATACAAGACAGTAGCTTCACGTAGAAAAAAATATAAATCGAAACGAATACGTCACGAGTCGTGAGGGCTTGTATATGGCCGCCAGATGTCAGCTACTCGGTCCACGCGGATATGCAAACGTTCGAAAAATTCGCTAACCTTTACCCGCGCGTAATGCTAAACAAAGGCCTACTAGACGTACATCTGTCCACTACCCTCGCACCTTATGCCTGCAATGCTCTGTCGCTCGAGAGAGCGTCTACTGTTCTCTCAGTATACTGTGCTTACACGCATGTTATACGCATACATGCATAGAAGGGTTGGTTTTAAGAGATTGTCGTTTAATAATAAACTCGGCCATTGTAAAATTTCACAACAAAGAGTAGAAACAAACAAACAACTTTACATTATTCGTTATTTCATCCCGAAGGAATATCATGCTCAAAACCCTTCTAAAATCCTTGGCTACGTGCCAGGAATGTTTTGGGTTGGCACAACTGATTTCTTTACTTTGCGAACGCTCACCATCGCACGCGCTCGAGTGGCGGAATTTGTGCGCTTCGTTACCTGACGATTTTTCTTCATGATCATGAACTTTGTTTCGCGGACCTAGATTTAGTTCTCGTCGACCCCTGGTGGCCCGCGAACGATTGGTTGAGATCCACCGCGTTATGTTGTTTAATGGTGGTGCGCGGACCACCAGTTGTGATCTACTGCTTTAAATTGTTTAATATCGTTCCATGATTCGCATATTTTTGGTATCTATGGAGCAGGTGTTTATATCCCACAACCACAATGAGCCCTCTGGTGAGCCATGTCTGGCAAGATTGGTAGGATCTAATCCAACCAAATAACAGGCAATGTGTTATTATTGTTATATTTTTCGACCAGCTAGCGAATAGCTTCGTGCAGCTTGGGCCATAAGATCCTATTTGTTCTCGAATCGGCCCAACTCACGGTTAAATTCCTTATCCAGAAGTCTCCTCGTGTGGAACGTTATCCCGGGTAAGACTGTCGCGTCCCAGGCCTCACGGCTGCTGGATCAGTCTCTCCTGTTGGGATTGCTCCCGGTGGTACTGGACGGTTTGCGCAACATTCGGCGACACCAATCAGTTGTGCACTCTGACTAATTGCTGAAGGAGTCTGAAGACTATGGGAATATACTGTCTTCTAAGCAGCAGGGGTGGTTGTTGACCTGTTGCCATGCCATTATCGAAACGACCTATCGGCCACCCGATCCCGAGTGATCCTCGAGAAATTCTTATTGAAAAACCGCTGAAATACAACAGGTAGAGGCCGCGTAAGCGACTTCGGTCTTGTAACCAGTCGGGAGGAAGGAGATAGCGTGATGGTTAATTCCAGACGGCGATATCCTTCCAAAACTTGTATATATAGACAGGGGGGCGAGGCCGCCCGATGAGTAACCTTTCCCGGTGGCTCGCCATAAGGCTTTGGCCTCTGTCGGGCATGTTGGCATAGCTAGACAGTAGATTTGTATTATCTTCATGTCTTTTACGCTCATTCCACGGCTGAAAGAACGATCACATATCGCTATACCAGCTTGGGGTAACGGGTTCGCCCGTTTTAGTCGACAACGCACAAGTGGATGACCAGGGTGGAGATAGAGAACTAAATAATAAAGCTATTAATTTACAATGATTTGAATAAAGATGCAATTAAATTTTTATCTTTTATCCGTAAGAGATCATGTTACTCGGGGACAAAATCTTAAAACGACAATGACTTCATTATTGCCACTTGAGCTTATCAGAAATCGTTAAAAAGTGAATTTCATGGCTGTATCAAAAGATCGAGACGCTAATATCAGATTTTAAGTCCACAAAAACAAAAGATGTTATTTAAATAAATCCCACTGCCGTTACAAAAAGTGAACTATTGTATTTTATTTATAATTGTATTGTATTTATAATTGTATTTATAATTATTATAAACAATTTGTTTGCACTGAAATCTATTTTTAGAGAATAAAGTTATTGGTTGGAACAAAATTCAATTTACGGAAGCTGCGTTAGGGTTGCCTCGTTGACGCTCGTTATCTCTATAAACATCCAGTAGGTATAAACATCCTACTTACAGACGATTGCGCGTTCTGTGAGTAAGCAACTGGCCTTGTCCTAGGCCCGCGACGTCTTCCGCTAGGCTATTGCCCTTTCGCGGGCCCATTGACCCGGATAAATGAGTGTGGCGTCGCAGGGCTGTGCGCCCTGCGGATCTTGTGGCGATCGCGCGCCACTTGTGACGCTTTACCTCACGCAGGCCGCCGCCGCACGGAGACGGTTGTCCTCGGTGCTCAAGCAATAAAACGGTTTTTAATTAAATATTTGTCGTTTATGAACTGACCCACATATATATCTATATATTTTCGGAATCTACTCAATTAGGCCTGTCATTTGATACTTAACACGATGTATTTATCTTTTTTTTCACATTTGGACATTTGGACAATTATTTATTTGACATTTGGACAGTTTAGCTACTCTATGTTACTGGGGATAACATGGCGACTCTAGGACTACCACACACTTCTAAATGCTCAGTTATGTTGGATTAAAAAATCGTCGACAAACACATTTACATAAACCCTGAAATACTCCTTTCTTGGGCAGTCGTTTGAAAACCTAAGCAGTATAGAATAATATAAAAAAAATACACATTTGAGGTGAATACAGTCGA
Source organism: Micropterix aruncella (assembly GCA_944548615.1). Lineage (NCBI taxonomy): Eukaryota > Metazoa > Arthropoda > Insecta > Lepidoptera > Micropterigidae > Micropterix > Micropterix aruncella. Next base: position 10,068,328 of record OX155971.1, on the reverse strand, counting down.
TTTCAATTCAGAAACTACAACAATATGCACCTAATCAGAAATAAGGAAAAATTGGTGAATTTAAATAAATAAATATATTATTGGTGGCGACTTTTTCAAATTGATTTTTTCCGATTAGTACGTTTTTTAGTATGTACGATTTCTGAATTTAATAATAAAATAATCAATGTTGTCATTTAAATATTTATGGACCAGATGTCCCATATGTCCCATCAATTTGTACAAAATTTATAGAACCAATTTTCATAAAACTTGACATACTTACATGTTATTTACATCGCTCTTTAACAGTTGTATTTATCAAATATTTCCATACTCTACCGCAAAGCTTATGGTCATCAAAGAGTAAAATTTTCGTTATCCTTATTCTAATTTTTATAATTCATCATTCCGATGTCATTATTCCTATTTCATGTAATTATTTCTCGCCGTTTAATCTATACTAATATTATGAAGAGGTAAAGTTTGTGATGTTGTAGGAAGTAATCTCTGGATCTACTAAACCGATTTTTTAAATTCTTTTACCAATAGAAAGCCACGTTATTTTTGAGTGTCATAGGATATATATCCGAAAAATGTAAAGACTTTTTCGTGGTAGTCTGATTTGCAAAGTAAATGGGGGAATAAGCGGTCAAACGAAAACGTGTCTAACTAACGCTGCCTTAACGATGAGAGATATACGATTAAGTTCTAGAGAAAAGTTCTAGAGCTTGATAATGCCTACAATAAAGTCAGCGACAGCATATGTCTAACTTGTATATGTCACAAAAAGTAGTATTTTATATTTTAAAAAATAATTTAAATCGTTAGGTCATGTTTATTGGTCATATTATCAACAATTATGAATTCTTATCAAAATAAGTTACTTTATCGTCTCAAGTGTTTAAAACAAAAAACTTTTCCCTTTTACTGCATCTAATTTCCCTTTTACTGCATAAATAGTTAAAGAGATAATACGCTCACAAATAAGACACTCACAAAAAGACACTCACAAATAACGGTATTATAGTCAAATTGGCATGCAAATACATACATACATATGCAGTAAAAATATAACCCTTCTTTTGGCAGTCAGGAAATAAATCATAGCACTCAGTACTAACCGAACCACACTCATAATTTCACCCAACGAAGTGGGCACGGGTCAGCCAGTTATTTATATAAGCCATTGAAATAAGAAGAACCCCGAACTTCAATAGAAACGAGGAATACAAACTCTCTACTACGTGGAACCGTCTTTTTAAAATGTTGCCACAGCCGAATGTCAAACGCAATGACGTAAGACAGTATACAGTGTGTGTTGTATGCACGACGTATTTTCGAAATTCGCGCGCTGAGCCCGCCCACACCACCACCGTTATAATTTACGCAGTGGCGGCAGCGGTATACGGCCTACCCGCGGAACAACGGATTGAGAGCTCTTTCAGTCTACTATTAGACAACGGCGGCTGCAACGTCGCCAAAACGTCGGGTGTTACAAAACTCCACGCGGTAAATTCGTTTTTAACCTATTAATAATATCCTATTTATTCTATTTATAATATCAAACAACCGCGATAGTCTTCGATTTCAAATTGCTATACGTTTCGACGGACAATGCTGTCAACGCGATCTGCATTTCGCCGGCGTAGAAGGGTTGCCAAAACCTACTATGGCATCGGTAATCTAATATCAGATATAATCAATGTTGACAGCATTGATTTTCCAAATATTTGTTATCTCAACTAGTTAAAATGCCATCCTTTGGTATGCCAATATGACAAGATCTGAATCGACAGTTCCAGGTGTTCATTTCGGTCAGCCACGTCAAGCCAAGTAAATATAAATAATTAAACGAAGCGTATACGAATGGCTCTCCGAGCGAGTTGCTAATAGCCGTGCGAAAATGATACTAAATGGGTCCGATTGCGTTTCTTTCGTGGCTTAATATAAAATAGAAAAATGCACTAAAATTGGTAAAATGCACTAAAATTTGTACGAAATTCTTGGTAAAACATTTATTTTATTTTTTATTTTATTTTTCTTAAAAACATACAGCATTAAAAAATTACGTATCAGCATAATATAAAACAGTAGTAAAGCCAATGATGTTTTAAATTATTTGCTATATAAGGATTACAAAATATGCTAAACAATACAATACAAAGAAAACCAAAAAGAATTTAAAACTAACAGTTAAAATCGCTATGTGCAAGTGTATGGGTGTTGGTGTGTGTTTGCGTGATGGAGAGCGTGTATGTGTGCGAGTGTGTGTATGTGTATGTGTGTGTGCGTGTATGTATATGTGTGTGGTTATGTGTATCTGTAGTGCGAATGCGCTTGTGAGTGCTTGTATGTGCATGCTAATTCAATCAGATCTGATAATCAGCTTTTCACGTACCTCCTTAACGAAGGATCGACTATTTTGATGGTTAAATATGTCAATATCGTCAAAGAATAAATTGTATGCATGCCTAATGCGCGGCAATAACGAATTGGAACCATAGTTAGTGTTGAACCTTGGTACATAAAAAGTTGAGTGAGCGCGTGCAAGTCGGGAAGGCGCTCGTATGCTCACCCTACTCAGGAGGTATGGACTGTCCAACCTAGTATGAACAATTTTATGTAGAAACGACATATCTGATACTACTCGCCGGTCCTCTAATGTCTCACTTTAATTCACGTTTCGCGATTCTCTGCCAGATTTGGTAGCGACAATTATTTAATACGTTTTCTTCGGTATTTAGAAATTCGTCAAAATTGTGTCAATTGTTCGGATTAAAATCGGTTTAAGGTGAGTTATATAGAGCCCAGGATCTAAAGGGGGAAAGGGGGGGGGGGAACCGTGGCAATATTTACCCCGGGCGCCACACTCATGTGTTTAAAAAAACCTTATTACACTAAAGCGCCTATCATCCAGGGCGTGTCGTACTGTCAATTGTTCATCTGATTTTAGAACACATCCTAAGTTGATAAGTCCAGGGAAATTCCCGTCGCACCTAGAAAAAATCCTGCACTGAGTAGGGACGTGGTACACGAGTGGAGCCGAGTAAGCCCGGAGGGCCGGACGTCAAGCGACGTATGCGAGTAATTCGCATTGGTTTCTTTGCAACTATTCTTCCAAACGTGTCAGTACAATTATTATTAGAGGTGGTTAAAGATTCTTTCGCGGAAAGGAAAGATCGACGTATAATGGCTATAGCAAGTTTAGAGATTTAAATTTGTTAGGACTTATGTCCCAGCAAATTTATGGATTGAAGGTGTATGTCATCCTTATATACACTTTTAATCCTTATGGATTGAAGGTGTATGTACAGTCTGGCTTGTGCGTTGTTTACACTGGCTGTATGTATTCTATATTGATGAAAACTTATTAGCAAATAGGTAATGGTGTGTGCAAATTTATTTATTTCCCCAAAATAATTACAAAAATACAAAAAAAAATACCCATTATATTCGTTTTGTGATTTTCTTTTATTTTATTTCTGGAAACATACAGCGCATACAATTGACATATGTGTGCATAAACATAACGTAGAAAAAAGAAAAACATTACTCAGATAATCGTTTCCTACGAAAGTAACAGATTTCCGCATATTACACATTTGGATTTCAGCATATTACACTTAAAAATTAATTGTAAAATAAACTAAGTTCATATTAAATAAAAAATTAATATAGAAAACCGATGGGAGAGGTAGGGAATTGGAAGTGATTAGGAAGGAGTTAGACGACGGTATGTGTATATGTATATAGATATAAATAAAGATATAGATAGGTCGTATAGTGGATATATAGATACAGATATTTATTGATGTTTATAGATATTTATAGATAAATAATAAATAAATATAGATATTTATAAATATTTGTAGTAGCTACTGATATGTTGCATGAGAAGTATATAACTAAGTACGATAGGTATAAACAAGCTCGTTAGGTGCAATTGATTTGAATAATTCTTTAACGAACGTCGGTTGGTTGAGGTTGAAAATGTCGATGGTGGCGAAACGAGAGTCGTACGTGCACATCAGCCTATAAGCGATGGAGTTTTTGCCGTAGTTGGTGTTGGCACGAGAGACCTCTAATATCAATAACCCCAAATGCTGGCGGGTATCCCTTCCCCGCCAGGGATTTAAAATAATTATTTTCAAAAATGTTACGGCCAATGCCAAAATCTTAAAATTGGAAAAGTCTTAGATACAGGGCTGGTTATACGTAACAGATTTAAAACTCCAATGAGCGCTAATATTTTCGCCTTTATTATCTATTTTTCATGTTAAATGTAACATACAATATTAAGATATGGAAAGGCAAGTTGCAAATTTAATTATTTAGTCATTTTATTACTTGAATATCCTTGTTATTCCTTGTTATCCTATTGTATGTGCTTAAACTCTTTAGAGGTGCATTCAGACTTATATACATAGAACGTATTTTCAGACTGTCGTAGCAATTTTAAATGAAACGGTTTTTTTAATTGTAGATTCTGTCTTATTGTATCACTCTACATATCATTAAACAAATTACCTCTGTATATTATTTATAAAATTGTAAAAATATTACCTTTTTTCAATTACATTATTGTTATTAAAGAGGGTTTCTAAATAATAGTATTTTATTGATTTGTTTCGAAATTTTTGGTCTATAAAAATGCACAATAACAAAAAAATGAGAAATCTTGAGCAATTGTTTTCAGAAATAAAAATATAAAATACTGCTTTTATAAAACTCCTTTGTAAAATTTTAAATACAACATATGGATACCCACCCGCATGCGTGGATTTGACATTTCATTGCTTGAGTTGCCAGCTTTTAATTTCATTACTATAGACACTATAATGTCGACAATATTGCCTACGTGTGTTAAAATTAACAGAATCGCAATAGCTATAGTTTTAATGCATGCACTAGTAATATTATTAATGGTGGCATATTAGACCGTCTGATCTTACATTGTAAGGTTCCGGGTGCGATTCCCGGATTGGTTAACATTTTGGGATAAAATTAACGGAATGGCATTTCAATTCTGCCAAGCGAATGCAATAACAACACACACACACTTACAAGTTACACGAACATACATATATACATATGGACACTTCATAGTAAGGCTGATTGTAAGGGGCTCTCTAGACGATCAAGCATGCTTGACAAGCTTCGCGTCGCGGGCCGGAAGGGGATCGTAAATCGCAGGAAATATGCAAATATTTTTTTGGTATATTTACCAAAAATGCCTAATTTTGTAGTTTATACCAGGGAGTCACGTTAATTAGACGTAATTGATTAATGAATGACGTGACTCCCTGGTATATAACTAGAGAGCCCGTAATAAATTGCGGTATGATAATAAATCCGCCCATTGTGAAATTTCACTGCAGTAGAAACAAACAAACAAAGTAGTCATAGTTATTTATAAAGTGTCTTAATTTTTAAAGAGAAATTAACGCAATAAGACCCGTTATGTATGGAATGATGTTTTCACGGTCCTCTTCGCATAGTACATAACTTTAAGAAAACTAAAACCAGTTTTAATAAGCTAATCAATAAATGTCAACAAAAAGATCGTGTTACTCGTATTCGAAATCGTTTTATTGAAATATCTTTAGTTACGTCGATTTATATTATCAAAAGGCATTAAAGGCAAGTTTACGGCTTGAAGTATCGAGGGAAAAAGCAGAGAACTGAAGGGTTAAGGGTAAAATGATCAATGCATTTTTTTTTTAAAAACGACATACTAATGCCATCTTGTGCCTTTATCCCAAATGATACGAAACATGAATCGATTTTGGCAAGAAAGATTATATTCTGCCTATGAAGAGAGAAGAGCACGTGAGATAGTAAAGACTGACCAAGGTCCACGCTTGATCAGTCTTTCCCGTCAGGTCCAGAGGTGGGGTACCTCGTTGACCCTCTGGTTGACGCTGAGGAGAGACTGTGATAGGAAATAAATCCCGCTTGAGTCCAATGACTTTTCACTTTTTCTTGAGATAAAGTTTTAAAAAATCTATTTAAATAAAATAGATTTTTAAAAACTCAAAATATATTTGATTTGCAGTCTAAATATATCTTTTCTAGCTCAAACCCTGGCTAAAACGTATTTTTCAAGTTAGTAAATTTTGAAAATGGAATTATTTATCAAAAAAAAATAAAAAAAATAGTTCATATTGATCATACTCCCTGTGCCTCTTTAACTGCTTTTGTGTTAATCTATATATATAAAACAAAGTCGGGTTTGTTCGAACACTTATAACTCGAGAACGGTTGGACCGATTTTCATTGTTTTTGATTTGTAGTATTTGTCTCCATCCCAAATAGCAGAATAACTATTGAAACCACAAATTGGAAAGTTGACGAAAAATTAAAATAAAAGAAAAACCTTTTCCCTTACAAAATGTAAATCCGTATTTTTCTCATGGTCAGTTGTACGTGGCATGTTCAAGTGTCGGCAAATCATCCGCTTTATTTGTTCTTGCGCCTATCACAAGGTGCTTCAATGAAGATAATTAAACCGAGTGCTTCCCATGCTGCACAATATGTAAATAGTTTAATTCAATCATGTCTTGCTGACACGCGATTGATATAGGTACCTAAATTTGTACTTTTATATTTCTTTTTGTGTTATCATCCTAATAAAGTAGTGAACTTATTATTTATTTTGTGTTCATTGTATTAATTTCATAAAATCATAAATTAAGTTCAGCTAATCTGTAACACGACAGTCATTGACTGTACTTACGAAGTTCGCCAGTCACTCAGTTTTTCATTTCGTTTCTTAAAACCTAGTGGATGAGAACAGAGGCCAACGACTTGTGACATTTTTCTACCTGGGCTTTGGGGTGTTGGCAATCCTCCGTACAGTCGTAACCTGAGTCCCAATGATTGTTTTACAATCCTGGGTTTGTTTTACGTTGCGTGGTCAGCGGTTTAAAGATCTCGAGAAAGCTGTTCAAGCATTCAAAATTTCAATTCTGATAACATGCACTAATCATTTTTAACCGACTTCGAAAAAAGCAGGAGGTTATCAATTCGGTTGTATCTTTTTTTTAATGTTTGTTATCTCAGAACTTCGCCATTTATGAACCGATTTGGAAAATATCTTTTTTATTTCAAAGAATATACTTACAGATTGGTCCCATTTTTATTAAAATCCATTTATGATGATGGTATCCATGAGGAAATAAGGGAACTCCTTGAATATTATCATATGATGAAAATTTACAAGTTGGTTTATTTCCGATGGCAATGCATTTATTTTGGTAAGCATGACCTGATTGTAAAATCAGGGTGTAAGGGTAAATAAGGGTGTAACCCTGGGTTGGCTTCCGACGAGGAGACTCCTCAACGGTCATAAGCACAGACACAAAATTTTGAATACTCATTCATTTATGATAGCCCGTTATAATTTTCATCATGGCATGTCTGCTGCACCGAGGGTTGGTTCCCGATGAGGGTACTCCTCAACGATCAAAAGCACCGACACAAAATTTTGTATGCGCATTCAATTATGATAGCCAAATATAAGTCGGTTTAATTTTTGTTTAAATTTTGTCTATTATTATATTTAATGCTACCGCATTTTTCGACCACAGAGACCCAATAAGACCCATTATGTTTGGGATGACGTCGATTCTGATTATATTGTAGAGTATTGATTATATTGATTTAATTTGATATTTTTAATATTATTATTTGGATTTTTTTCTGAGTATTCCAATTATTGATTTCAAAAATTATTTTGCTTGCTATGATTCTGGCGATTCACGATTAATTTTAATTATTTTAATTAATTATGATACTGCACTACTTACCTATCTTGAAAATTGATTTTCTACTTATCTTTAAAATTGTAAAATACTCAAACTGGTATCATGCAAAAAGCTTGTAATAAATACCTGTTACTTATATTAGGTATATTACTACCTATAGTATATTACGAATTAAAAAAAACGAATTTACCGCTGGAAGTTTGTAGCAACCGATGTTTCGGCGACGTTGCAGCAGCCGTTGTCCATGGTAGACTGGTACGAGTATATTGTTCGTTGTCCAGGGTAGACTGCTATAGTATATTGTTTTTATACTACCTACCTATAGTATTATGGAATTTCTTCTCCCTGTAGTATAAATTCGGATACGAATATAATGTATTATTATATATTTTCTGTAGGTACTATTTTTCACTATATACTATATTTCCAATCGACTGTAAATTATGATGTACCTATATTGTACATTATAATAAAAATGAATGAGTTGGATTTAAAACTAAAAAAAAAAACAAAAAAATCACAAACTATCTGAAAATTGGCTTGATTGCGTTTATTTTTGAACTAAAACTGAAATTAGTTAAATACGGTAGATCAGAATATAAAACGAACGATCGTCGATAAAAACTACTTGTCGAACTAATACTCGTCCGAATAAATTTGAACACATTTCGTGCGGTGTTAGATTCAGATGGTTTTGTTGCGAAAAAGTGACAATCGTTAATTGTACATTACTCTATCTCGTTCACACGAACTAATTTCCGATTTTAGTTTACGAAGAAACGCAATCGAGCCCAATGGCCATATTACAATTCCGAGAAATTGCTAATCACTATTCAGAAGTGGTAAAAGATATTCGTTAAAAAAGTCAATTAGGTTTTATTTGGGACAAGCTGGATCACGATAATTTTGGATTAAATTACGACGATGTAATTATTTGTCAACGACCGCAGTCAGCGTGACTGAGAAGCATCATAAACCAGGCTTTTGATGATCCTGAACCGTATAATGAAAATAATGAAGACGTTTTAATTTCGTTTTTTAGGAAACGTGTAACAAGATCTTTTAGTAATAATACATGTTTATATAAGGAACTGGTTTTGTTTAGGTGAGCTGAGGGGATTCCTCAATAATCGGACTGAGATAGCGTAAGACATGGTTATAGTAACTGCTCATTTAGAGACATTTTAAAATGTTTTTTAACTAGTCAAATTATTACCATACTTGCTGCTGATATTGTAATTATTTGTGAAAAACATTTTTTCTGAAACCCATAGAACATCTCTTAAAATGTTGATCTAACTTGTATTGAGCCATTAGGTAAATAAAAATTTCCGAATCGCTACGTATATTTTCGCTTTTTTACACGACTGCTCAACAAAAAAGGAAATTAATGTATTAAGGTTCATCTACGTATGTTTTCCTTTATATTCCACCATAACTTCTAAACGCTTGAACCGATTTCGAAGTGTGTGGTATTGTTAGAATCGTTGTCATCCCGAGTGCCATAGCGTACCAAAAATCAAATATCAAGTAAGTAGATGTCCAAATGTACAAATATCAATAAATTAACATAAATTAATCCTGTTTAGTGTCAAATCAATGGTCTGTTTGGGTACATTCCGAAAATATATATGGATACATACATAAACTATTCAAATATTTCATAAGAAACTGTAATAAAAATGATTATAAATACAATAGTTCCCTTTTTGCAACAACACTATTGATTTTTAATCTTTTTAATATATTTACTTGTCGAGTTAAAAATCATTGACGTTATTGCATTCACTTATCCAAACATTCTTTGTTTTAAAATACTTATTTGAAATATATAAAATACAATTTGGTGTTAACTATTGCCAATAGGCTATAAAATATATTTTGTTTGTTTTGTTTGTTTTCTACTCTTTATTGTGAAATTTCATAATGGGCGGGTTTATTGACATATGACAATCTCTTACAACCAACATGTAACGTGTGCATGTAACATGTGTGTAAGTGTGTGTCTTGTTATTGCATTTTATCGACAGAGTTGAAAATGCAATTCCGTTAATTTGATCCTAACGGTAAATGGAGACCCAGCCGGGAATCGAACCCGGGACCTTACAATGTAAGATCAGGCGACCTAACCACTACGCCACCAGACCGTGTGACCGGATATGTGACATTCAAAGTCAGGGTTTTTGTTTGATTATTAAAAAAACAATTTTACTAGAGTGGTCACTAGAATAATAAAATAAGTAAAAATTAAAAAGAGTATTTATTGGTCAGGAGTTATAAAAGGCATTCACCGTTTAATGTAAGCAGGATATTTTAAACCAAGCGATTTACATTTTTAGGCATAGTTTCGAAATGTTATAAATCAGCAAATATAACGGTATTTTCGCCTTCTAGTGGGAACGTTGGTTAGATCAATTATATACATAAGGAAAAGCGTTGGTCCTAAAATTCTTCCCTGAGGAACTTCGTGGATTATGAATTTATCGGAGCTAATCATGCCATTCAGTTAAGTGACTTTTATCTTAGAGGATAAGTAGTTGTTCAAGCAATGCAAGTCTTTTCCCGAATGCCATTTATCTCCTTTCTTTTTCCGATACTTTCACCATACTTTATGTTGAAAAGCCAATGTTACTTTGGGTTGATCTGCCAGATAGATTGCGCAGGTAAGAGCAAGGTTGCTTTTATTTAGAAATGATATTAGCCTATCACTATCAATTTCAGTACATTTTTGAAGGTAGGTATGTGTAAGAGGCTGATAGGCCTAAACAGTTTATATGTTTGTTTAATTGTTTGACAAACTTTATTGCGCTTCAATAGAGTACTAAGTGGTAATATCTTACGACCATACCGCCAGGATTATTGCAACTAAACGTTCATGAAGGCAAATTAATAAAGAATAAGTCTAATTTTTAGCAATTTATAATAAATTTGCAGGTTATAATAAATTACCAAAAATTCGTAATAAACAGAATAAATACACTAAGACAGAAATAAATAATATATGTCAAGGGCCGCCTGCACTGCAAATGACTGGGACCTGAAAGTTGACGTGTGCTGTGGTACAGCCAGCAATAGCTAGTAGATGTTCCTGAGAGAGGTAGGTCATTATAGAAGAGATTATACAAATAATAAAGCATATTTGAATGAAGTGCAATAAGAGTAGGTCCGTCCACCTTTAAATGAGGGTCGAGACTACTCCCAAAAAAAAACATTTTAAATTTCGACGACTATACATGCCATTTTCTCGAAGAAAACTACTAAAGGTCCCCGGTCTATCCTATAAATTTCACTGCCATTATTCGCTGAAAAGCAACTTTTTTAAAAATGTATTCATAGTTAACCTGAGCCCCCATTATGCTGCTTGTGATTGTAAGGACAAGTATAAATTAGTGAGGGTAATAGGTCGGCCAGTTGGAGGGGTTTTAGCGAGAACAATGATGCGAACAGAAAAAGAGGGGGAGTGAACTCGATGGGCGTGGTTTCGATAGTTAATACAGCCATTTACCTTCACTAACCGGAGTGGCTAAAGCGAAGTACTTTTATGTGGTTGCACATTCACCGTTTCAAATAATACTGGCCCTAGAATTTATGTATTATCGGGTCTTTTTCATTAATCATAAAAAAACACCACTAGATTCGAACAGTTTAATGCTAAATCTGATAGAAAAATGTCTGGGACACGCAATATTTCGAGACATATATTTTTCAAATGTACATACCATGAGTGGTTATTTTTTAAATATAAAGATAGTTAATAAAACTAACTTAACCTACCGTCATATATGGTTGTTAATGAATTGCTTTTAAAAATAATAATATGAATAAAGATTGCTATAGTTTTGGAATAAGCTTATTGAAAATAGTCGGGTGACGTTAAAACATAAAACAAAAATATAGATTAGTTCCCAATTATATAATATATTAATACCCGAATTCTTACACTTAAGGTCGGATTGCGATTGCATTATCGACGATTTTAGCAACGGCTAGTAACGCTTACTTTGGACCCAAGTATCAATATGAACAGTCAACAATAAGAAACAGTCACAGCAATAATAATATAAAACAATATCCACAATAGCAAAATAATCGAAAGCAAATCACGCACAGCCTCATCTTAAAAACCTCAGTTCTCGCTAACGGCCGATTAACGGACTCTAGCCGGACATCATGACTCGGTTAAGGAAATTAATTAAAATTAGCTTAACTAGTGTGGTGTACACAAATTTAGGATTTACCCGGGGTTCTTGCTTTTAATCGTGATTGTCTTTCTTAACCGGCGATTGTGCAAGTTGCCCTTAGATTGAGCAAAAAATGCCACTACGAGCCATCGCTAATTGGAACAGCTGGGTGTATGACTGCCAGTGTAAAATCAGAGAGTTGAAAGGGCTAAATTTATTTTATTTTATTTATTTCATTTTACATGTGTTACCTAAGATTATACCTACAAGCAGAAAATCGACTCATTCCAATTTAATGCAACCTTAGGCATATCACACTTCTTTATTAGGCTTTACGCCTGTGCCTAGATGTGCGTTTTATGACTTATTTAAGTAATTAAAGTATATGTTTATTTTTCAGTAACCCGATCTGGGTATAAAAATTTCATTTCCAATTATATGCATATAAATAAAAATACATTTTACAAGTACCGACGCGTAAAATAATAATAAAATCTACTGAAAAAGCTAATTATTGAAAAAACTGAAAAACAATAATTTAGTAGCAAAAATATAAAAAACTAGAAAAATTAGGCTAGAAAAATTAGGCTAGAAAAATAGAACATAACATAGAAAGCATCCAAAGAGAAATCTAGAGTAAGAAACTTCATTTATTAAGACACGAAAAAATATATCAAATTTAAAAAATCACAATTGGTTAAATAATATACTTCTTTAACCCGTTGAGTATGAGTCAACCAAATCTGGTCGCGAAACAATTATCCGTTGAGTACGAGTCGACCAAATCTGGTCGCGCGTTTTTTTCACTTCTTTGACGTTCTCATATTTATTCATAATTATCTAATTGTTTTACAAAATGATATTTCAATATTCTATATTCGAAATTTCAATGCAATCATTGTGCAGTTGTTCTTTTTATGATTGGTGTAGTAGTTTCGTAGTTATAGTACTTTAAGTCGAGCGCCGTCGATGTCGCCGAAAATCCTGCAAAAGAGACAGATGCATCCATGAAAATACCCATTTACTCCAAGGGTTAAGAAAAGTCAATCAAAAATTTTAAAAAAGAATAATCTAAAAAAATTGAAATTTAAAAGATTGAATATATAAATATTGACGTTCATTAATAACATATAAGCCTTACTCAAGTAAATATTTCTTGGTTTCTTTCCAGAATATATGATAATTATGAATATTTTTTATGTTTTCTGCTAATTTATTATAGAAATTAAGGATAAGAAATCTAAATCGAAGTAATGCAGAAGATTCAGAGAATAAATTAAAGAATTAGGAATAAAATAAAAAGTGACAATAATATGAATAGAATTTGAAATTCTTACCAAAAATATAATCTAAAATAATATTGACGTTTATTAAGGTCATATAAGCTTTACTCAAGTAAGTATTTCTTGGTTTCTTTCCTGAATTTATCATAATTTCGAATATTTTTTACGTTTTTTGGTAATCTATTATAGAAATTGAGGCTTATGTAATGAGAAGTACGCTTATAGTATTTAAGATTGACAGCTGACATTAGAAGATTATTACTAGAGATTACAGATTAAATATTAAGTTAAAAATAAAAGTATACCTTTACATCTTGAGGATTAAAATAAAAATAATAATAATAATAACAATAGAAAACCTATTTAATAGATCGACTATTTTCAACAAATTATACCAAAATCGTCAGCTCTTTTTTCGTTCCAGGGCGCCCCAACTTTAAAAGCCATATATTAAATATTTATTTTTTTTATTATTTATTTATTTATTTCATAAGCAAATCAACATAACAGATTAGACCAATCCGTTGATATGCAATATAAACATAAATATTATAAAACATAATTCTTCCAAGCACATACACAACATGTTTAAATAAGCATTAAATACAAATACAGGCATTAAGAATAGAAAAGAACTTACAAACTAGAAGTACATAAAGAATGAAAACAATTTATCTTATTCTGACATAAACGAAGAGCGCATTTCCCACACCTTGAAAAGATGCGGGCTCGCTGTAAAACTATCAAGGTCTGACGCTGCGAACATAGCGCATTTATGAGCCGCAAAGCTCGGGTAAGCAGACTCCATCGACTTAGGTTGGTGCGCGAGGACGGCTCCGCAAATAGATTATGAGAGACAACAAGGAGACAAAGAGACAAACCTTCGCTAGCATGCTAGTATTATCAACTCTTCCCCGGATCAGCTTGAAAACGTAGGCCATGGCGAGCATTTCTCTAGGCAATTTAAGAGAGTTATAGCCCACCATGCCTAGTAAAATACTAGTAGGTTATAAGTACGGATAATATCCGTATTGCTTGAAATATATAAAGCGTAATTATGGTTTTAAAACAATCAATATCATGTAATATTTTAATACTTTCATCCAGTTTATTGTGCATTCGGGGTGCAATGCACCAAGCCTGCCTTTGTGCGAACGCCGTTTATACCTGAGGCACAGTGCCCGAAGTAGGTATCTCAAAATTTAAACCTATGCGCCGATGAATGTCCCCCCTCACACCCGCTGGCTAGCTAGGAAGGTCGCGGATAGCGTGGTGAAGCACAATCTTTCGTAATATCACTCCATCTACACCACTAAACCACTAAAGCGCAAAAGTACGCGTCGCGTCATTAATTAAATGCGATAAATTTCCCCTGCGAGGGTTTACACCTTAACCGTCGCTCTATTAGCCACGGTGGAGCACGACGCAAGCCGCAACTCAGGCCCTCTCGCTCCGCCGCGTTGCGAGAGAGCGGGACGGCGACAGAGGTGTCCGTTCGGCCGGTGTGTGTTTAAGGAATCGCTGTAGAGACGTCATTTAATTTATAACCGATGATGCCGGGCTTGTTAACCATCGTATCGTATTGATGACGGCGCTCTGCTGTCTCGCTCGCGCGCGACCCCCGTTGCGTTCCCCGAGTATTGCCATCTCGCTTGCTCGTCGTGCTTAAACGCTATTATAAAGCAGTGGCGCACCTAAGGAAAAAAGTTTCAAATTTAGTACATATAAATGACTTGTTTTATTTATTTTATACTTTTTTTTATTCATTTCGAAATATCCATAATAAAGATTAAAGTATTAAAATAAGATTAATTAGTTAAATTAAGTTTAAGGAAATAAATTAAATTAAGCTTGAGGCATTCTATTAAGTTTAAGGCATTCGAAAGGTGTAGAATAGAACAGGTATTTGATCATTGTTTGGGAAGCAAAGACAGTATAAATTTGTTAGATTTTATCAACTCTACTTGACCATAGACTGTTCTGGAGAGATAGCTGTATTATAATTTATGACATAGTAAACCTATTTTATACAATTTCGTTAAAATAATTGACAATATACCTAATAAAGAATATTCGAAGAAAAAAGAGATATTACGTGAATAAAGATTTAGTAAATAAAGATTAAAAATATATAATATACATATATTTGCGTACCTACCTAAATTCAACATACATGTACCTACTTGTTCCTTATCATTCAAAACATTTCCTTATATATTAAAACATCATTTCCATTAGCTGCCTTACGCATTCGTCTATACTGTCAACTTGCAAATTAAACATGTCTAAAGTAAAAATATTAGAAAGTACACAAAACCTAAATAAACCTGCTACATCTACACCGTAAAACGTATCGAATTGTACGGAATCAACTTTCTAATTATGTAGATACCTACATCTATTTCAGATAAAATAAAACCTAAGTTCAAGTAATTCCATTATAGCCTACAAATTAAATTTCTGTATTTTTGCTCTTTTCTATGTCTCCTGCATTACGCAAAAGAATGGCTGATTTGTGACGCCACTGTCATTATGGATATTATTTTACTTAACCTACGCTTTTACCTCAAAGTTTTTCAGTTTTCTTCAAAAATATTATGCCATTTATATGAACGATCGACTTTTATACATCCACCTCAGAAACCAAGCTTATCCTATTGAAAAATAAAATCTTTCTAATTAATCCAAATGACAGCAAAAATCAATTAGTAAATCGCAATGATTAATCGGCGAATACGGTTCCTTAAATGTAGGATGATAGTTCAATATATTTGAAAACTTTGAATTAGGAATTCCTCTTCTTGGTATTGTTAAATTGTTTTTACATGATTTACATACCTTACATCATAAACTAGTATAATAGATTTAAATACAATTTAACTTTTTTATATAATTTGTAGAATTAATTAATAATTAAATTTCCAAAAAATATATATAATATTTTATAAATAATTCAATCTGCTAGAACACCTGGTATAAATGAAAATATAGAATATAGGTAGTCAAAACACAAACAAGAATAACCAGGATAAATATTATAAATTCAAAATTACAACGATAAAAATGGCGTAATAGTCGCTGAATGCTAGGGAGACACAAATGATAGGTACGGTCTACGTCTATTAGCAGAAAACACAAAACAACATAGCCAATGTGATGTCTGGAACGAAGTAATCCCCCCCCTCCCCCCCCCCCCCCCCCGCTTAACGAAGTTCCGGATCCGTATCTGCCACGGAGCAGCTAACCAGGTATCTGCAATGGGCACATACGGGGTTGCTTTGGCTGATATGTCCGTCCTAAGAATCCAGGATGTGTTCCGTCCATTGTGGATTCTGCGGCTAGTCTCTCAGGTCAGCTGGTTGCAGGATCCCCCTATTTTATCTTCGTCGTCACCCTATCGAGGTAACTTTACTCGCGGACGAAGGCCTATATTGGAGAGAGTTCAAGTCTAAGTTTATTTATTTCAAAAAACCCTCTTTGAGTATAGACATTTTAATGAATTAGCTTAAAGCATTATAAAAAATGAAAGCTACAGTTAAAGCTAAGCTATAACCGAAGAATACTTAAAATAACTTATCAAAACTATGAAAATAATGTAGGTAGTAGTCAAATAGACATAGTCGAATAGAAACTCGGAATAGAATATGAGTAGTCCAAAAGAAACTCGTAAAAAATATTTAATCATATGATAATAAAATGTCAAACTATGTAACATATCAGTAGTAATAAAAGTTTAAAGATCCACTATCCACTATCTAGCTCTGTCAACTAGCCCGCGAGAGACCAACCCTTGCCGCCTGGTACCGGCTAGTTAACCCAGCGGGCAGACCATGCGCCCTCGCTACCAGTTATGGCCGGATTTATTTTTATTTTATTTTATTTTATTTCTGGAAACATACAGCGCATACCATTGAAACGTGTGCATAAACATAATGTAGAAAAAGAGAAAAACATTACGCCGATAATCGTTTCCTATGAAATTAACAGATTTCCGCATATTACGCATTTGGATTTCGGCATATTAAACTTAAAAATTAATTATAAAATAAACTAAGTACATGTTAAATAGAAAATTAAAATAGAAAACCGATGGGAGAGGTAGGGAATTGGAAGTGATTAAGAAGAAGGAGTTAGACGATGGTATGTGTATATGTATATAGATATAAATAAAGATATAAATAGGTCTTATAGTGGGTATATAGATACAGATATTTATTGATGTTTATAGTTTTTTTTAGATATATAATAAATATTTATAAATATTTGTAGTAGCTACTGATAAGTTGCATGAAAATTATATAACTAAGAAAGATAGATGTTAACAAGCTCGTTAGGTGCAATTGATTTAAATAATTCTTTAACGAACGTCGGTTGGTTGAGGTTGAAAATGTCGATGGTGGAGAAACGAGAGTCGTACGTGCACATTATCCTATAAGCGATGGAATTTTTCCCGTAGTTGGTATTGGCACGAGAGACCTCAAAAGTGCGTGAATTACGAATTAATCGCGGAGGAACGAAAAAACGTAAGTTTGCAACAAGGTATGGACTATCTATGGTATTGTGGATAACTTTGTGTAACAGTACCATATCAGCCACAGTGCGTCGGTCTTCTAGAGCTTGAATACCGAAGTGGTCCAGTCTGCTCTCGTATTTCTCCGGCCTCCCGACTGGTTGCAGGTTCGAGGTGGCTTGCGCTGTCCTCTCCCTTACGTAGCGGTGATACGGTGTCCACCGAATCTATCGCGGACCACGGCAACCTTTGCCCGGCTGTTCACCCGGTATAGCGTAGCCGAATGGTCGTTTAAGAGCAGTGCCGTAAGGTTAACAACTACCCCCGCTCTATAGGAAACATTACTGTTTCCAGACTTCCCAGACTGTTAGTCGGAGTGCACACACGATTGGCTGACGCCGCACGGTACGCGATCCGTCCAGGAGTGCCCGCAGGACGATACCTAGAGGAAACTGAGCAGCAGGCTTGAGTCCTACCCGGGTTCGAATTTCTGCTTGGAGGCTGCCGGATAGGTTGACCCGTAAGTTTGGCGGACCATTAAACTGCATGGGTCTTAGAAACCAAACTGTAAAAGGGAGCATTAGCTCCCACTTCTCATCACAATATAGAGTAGCATGTGTAAGTCTGGTGTCAGCGGTTCGAGTCTCGTTTTCGCCCGGAGTAGTACATAAAACGGGCGGACGTCTGGCCGCGTATAAATGGCTCGGGTCCGAATTGGCCGCTCGTTGAAATTTGTATGCCGTAATTAGGCGCGGTTTAATTATACCGCGGTATATCTCTCCGCGGTAATCGGCACTGTAAACAACGCTGCCGCGCCGTTTACCCAGCGTTAACACCCAACCACCACCATACCATACCATCAGCGCCGACGCCCATCGCATATCAGCGCCGGTCGAGAGACGCCACGTAACGTCCATTGCCAGGTTTTCGCAAATACGATCGTCGCCCCCAGCCCCGGGTCTACGATTTTTCCGAGCTGAAACAAAAACTGGACATTGGCGCTCCTCCCCCCAGCATTTGAGAACAATTGTTTTAAAAACTGAAAACAAATAAACTGCGTGGTTTTTGTTGGAACCTGACCATTTGTTTCGAGCTCTGTATTGCATCCATTGTCTACTGATGCGTTTTCAGCTTTTCCAAAAAACTTTGATAAAATTACACGTTTCCTAGTACGCCAACGCCAGGTGTCCCGGAGTCAGGCCTGCTGACTGTTACCCCAGCATTCTATGGCCAAAATACTGTGTGATCTGAAAGTATCAGCTTTTACAAAACTCTTGCACTTTTTTGTCTCTTCCTCTTGCTTTATAGCCTATTTGCTAATAACTTCTGTGACATTATTATATCTTTTATTATGTTTTTTTATTAAAAAATATATTTGTAGGAAATATTTTTACACGATGATTTTGCGTCCCTCCTAGGTAGGCAGTGCCTGTTCCAAGGAAAACGCAAATTTTAAATAATATCAATTTAAATTTAAAATATTAAAATTTAGTTTTATGAAAAAGATGTTCAGATATTGTTATAGCAAATTAAAAGAAATAAAATAAAATAAAATATATCATCAGAAAATCAAAATATACATTAAATAATTAAAATAGTAGAAAATATTTATAAAACAAATCCAAATACAAAATCTTTTGTTATAAGAATACAATTGTTAAAGATTTGAGGGTTTGTAAATTGTGTGTGTGGGTAAATCTTTTGCTATTTTTTGGACAGCACGCCGCATTAACAAATCTGTCCTGCAAGAACTCGGCAATTAAGTGAGGCTCTCCACCGTATGCATGAGAAGGGTCCTGCAGTACTTCGGTCATGTTGCCAGGAGAAACCAAGAGAAGCTGGAAAAAATGCTGTCCGGGGTACAAGTGGAGGGAAGAAGAAGCAGAGGCAGATCATCGGCCAGATGGAACGACCTCATCAAAGAAATTACAAAAGGGTCAATACAATCTGCGACCCGCCATGCAGAAGACAGGTCGAAGTGGAGGAGCCTCGTAGGCAAACTGTTGTCTAGTGGCCACGATCCTCAGTAATGAGGGAACGACGGAGAAGAATAAATCATAGTTCTTCGCCTCAAACATCATTTTACATGCATTACGCCAGTGATAAAATGTATGTCCATCTAAAATTTCTCTAAAGAATAGTTCAATTTCTAATATCTTGCAAGAAAGCTTTGAATGTGTTTGTAAATATTGATAAAACAACAATTAAATAAAAGGCAATTAAATAATAGCGCACTAAAATAAATTGTAAAATTAAAAGCAATGAAATAATCGGAATTGTACTAAAAAATATATAATGTATACTACTCATAAATCTGAAGAATATGTTTGTTTTTTTGTTTGAACGCGCCAATCTTTGGAACTATCAGTCTGATTTGAAAAATTAATTTTGCATTTGATAGCCCAATTCTCGATGAAGGCCATTTAACATCACGTTACGATTATAAATAGGATAGAAAACGAATTTACCGCGTGAAATTTGTAGCACCCGACGTTTCGATGACGTTGCAGCCGCCGTTGTCTAGGGTAGACTAAAGAGCTGTCAATCCGTTGTTTTGCGGGTAGGCCGCATACCGCTGCCATAATGGCTTCCCGGATCATGCGATGAAATAAGAAGAACCCCGAACTTCAATAGAGACGACGGCTACAAACTCTCTTCTACGTGGAACCCTCTTCTTTAAATGTTCCCGCCGCCGAACGCCGAACGCAAAGACGTAAAAAAGGATACAGTGAGTGTTGTGTGAAAGACGGATTTTCAAAATTCCCGCGCTCCGAGCCCGGCCCCCCACCACCGTTATAACCTACGCAGCGGCGGCAGCGGTATGCGGCCTACCCGCAAAACAACGGATTGACAACTCTTCAGTCTACCCCTAGACAACGGCGGCTGCAACGTCACCGAAACGTCGGGTGCTACAAATTTCACGCGGTAAATTCGTTTTCTATCCTATTTATAATGTTAAACAACCGCGATAGTCTTCGATTTTATATCGCGTTACGACCCTTAAGAGTTAATAAAACAGAAGGATAAGCGAAAACGAAGTAATATCGAGGGCGGGCGATGCGACGCGGTGGTTCGGGGGCCGAGGGCAGCCGCCCCACGAGAACCGATCATTACCGATAAAAGCCAAACTCTGCATTCATTATCTAGATCAGGCTGCGGCTAAAACCAGTATATACTGGGCCCGATTGCGTTTCTTTGTGAACTAAAACAAAAATTAGTCCAAGCGAACGAGACAGAGCAATAAGTTAGAGCGGAAAATGAAACGAACGATCGTCGATAAATACTACCTGCCGAACTTATACTCGTCCGAATAGATTCGAGCATATTTCGTGCGGTGTAAGATTTGACCTTGGCGGGCAGTTTTAATGCGAAAAAGTGACAACCGTCATCTCACACTTCGCTCTAGCGTATTGCCCTGTCTCGTTCACACGGACTAATTTCCGATTTTAGTTCACGAAGAAACGCAATCGAGCCCACTAATACCATACGAAAATCATTTCTTTTAAATTGAACGGCGCGGCGGGTGAAATCGCGTGGCACAGCTAGTTAATTATACGATTAGGCAAGATAGCATGATACAAAAAAACACTAGATGACGCTACTTTAACCGTTACGAACGTTTCATACATGAATTTAAGATCATAATGTGCCCGATTGCATTTCTTTGTGAACTAAAACTAAAATTAGTCCAAGCGAACGAGACAGAGCAATACGTTAGAGCGGAATATGAAACGAACGATCGTCAATAAATACCTGTCGAACGTATACCCGTCCGAATAAATTCGAGCATATTTCGTACAGTGTAAGATTCAGATGATTTGACCATGGCGGGCAGTTTTAATGCCAAAAAGTGACAACCGGTCATCTCACATTCCGCTCTAGCGTATTGCCCTGTCTCGTTCACATGGATTAATTCCGACTTTAGTTCTCGAAGAAACGCAATCGAGTGCAATTTGTAAGTATAATATAATACGATTCTTCAATACTCGTACTAAAATATTATCGCTGAATTTTAACAAGGGAAATGATAAGGGTAAGAAAAATATGTAAGAGACGGGGATATTATTATCTTATCGAAGGCAAATGTAGATCTGTAAGAAATGGGTAATATGTTTACATGACTACATCGTAGGTTGTCAATTGCTTCGTGCGAACCCGCCACTCCAGGGAGTTGAGTAACAACATTGAGCCTTTACATATGTCTGCAATATATTATAGTAAACGTAAAGACTTTGCGGACAATACAATTCACAGTAAAGCTACGCCAACAGCCCGCAAAAGTCCAATGCCATACACCTAGACACTGGGAAGTGCTACGCAGCGGGCCGACCTCGCGCGTTTACTGCCAGATTTGGACGAATTTCTCGGTCCTTCAGTCTGGTAACAGATTCGAGGTTGATTGCGCGGCCTCTACTTGAGTGACGTGATCGTGCATCGTGGATCCGTGACGGCGTCCTTTTCCAATCACTCGGATCACTCCACACACAAAAATTTTATGGTTTAGAAGGTAAAGCATTGGAGTTGTTCAGCTCGTATTTGAGTAACAGAATACAAAAGTACGGAAGGATCTATTCTAAGAATGGGCGTTCCTCAAGGTTCAATTCTGGGTCCTTTTGTATTCCTAATTTACATTAATGACTTGCCATTTCTTGTACAGAAATTAGGTAATATAGTTTTATTCGCTGACGACACTTCTCTCATATTCAACGTCCCTAGGAAAACCAATAATTATGATGAAGTAGAAAACACACTGACAAAAGTTTTAGGGTGGTTCACCGCCAATAATTTGCTTTTGAATTCTAATAAAACTAAGTGCATTAAATTTATCTCACCTAACGTTAGTGACTCTGACATTAATATTGTTATGGACGGTGAAATACTAAAGTTTGTAAATTCTACAAAATTTCTAGGAATTACAATAGACAATAAACTTCAATGGGGTCCTCATATTGATTTATTAGCTGGAAGACTTAGCTCGGCAGCATTTGCGGTACTTCAAATAAGGCAACTAACCGATGAAGCTACTGCCAGAACTGTCTATTTCAGCTACTTCCATAGTATAATGTATGGTATTTTGCTCTGGGGTCGCGCAGCCGATATGCAAACGATATTTACTTTGCAGAAAAGAGCCATACGATCCATTTATTGTTTAAACTCCCGAGCATCGCTAAAAGAGAAATTTAAAGAGATCAATATTCTGACGGTTTATAGTCAGTATATATTCGATAACATAATGTATGTTCGTAAAAACTTGCACAGGTTCCGTAGGTTGGGTGACATTCACAATAGGAACACCATGTTCAAAAATAAACTAGCCATTACGGGCTCTAGGTTAGCAAAAGTGAGTAAATCTTTAATTGGAGACGGTGTTCGCTTTTATAACACTTTGCCTGAGGAACTAACCCTTTTACCAGACACTAAATTTAGAAAAATTGTCAAAGATACTTTGTGCTCTAAAGGCTATTATAAAATTTAAGATTTTTTAAGCGATACATTGGTCTGGTCAAGTCGTTTTTGTGTAACATAGCTATAAAAACCATTTGTTTAATGTTATTATTATTACGTAGTGATTATATAGTGTAGTAATCAATGGTAAAGCCTACAAGCAAGGCATAAATGTCTAGAAATATAAGACTACTTCGAATAAAAATCTATCTAATCTAATCTAATTTAATCCGAATCACTCGGAAAAATCAATCGAAAAAATCACTTGGAATCAGGTGGCTAGCGGATCGTTTATTTATTTATTTATTTTATTTATTTATTTTATTTAGTAATACATCTAGTAAACAATTAATGTCATATTTGTAAGTAAGATGTTAGCAAGAAATTGATGCGACATTATTTTTAATGTTTGACACAGTCGCCTAACTAGGCCTAGGCCTGTTCTAAGGCAAACTTTTAATGACTAGATATTAAGTGTGCACTGTCAACTTAAACTATAGTTAGTACTTATTTTTAAATCGACAAATATAAAACTACAAATATTTACTCATATACAAATATAGATACTCATATACATCTATAGATAATATATATATCCATATATGCACACATAGGATAGATGCACACCCTACACATACATATATGTATACGAAAATAATATTAAGGATATGTGACGCTAAGTTTCTAAGGATATGTGACGCCAGGTCAAAAGCTATCCCGCTGCTTAGGAAAAATACGTCTCCAGGCTATTCGCCGGATCGCATAAGTATGCAAACCAGTGGCTGGTATGTAAACCACCCAGTTTCACCCGAGGTCTTTTCCCGGATCCGCACGTCTAATCCCAACTGTCTTCGACTGCAGGTTGCAACATCAGGCAGAGTTCACAACGGCCTTTCCAGATTAAGTCCCTCTTTGGGAAGGCTACCACTTGGAGATATAAGCTACAACGGGCGAACATGTCACTTCAAGAAGTTTAACGATATTTAATCGTTCTGTCTCCCGCGAGGTGCGCGTAGAAAGCTTGGGACGAAGTCCGCTGTCCAATTACACAACTTGCCAGTATAAGACCAACGCCTTACCGCGAGATGACGATTATCGGGCTTACAGTCGCGCCCTCACTACTAGAATTATCCGGCCTCCCAACTGGTAACGGGTTCGAGGTCGCTTGCGCGGTCCTCTCCCGTGTGTAGCGGTGATTCGGTGCCTACCGAATTTATGGCGGACCACGGCGTCTCTGGCCAGGTTGTTCACCCGGTATCGGGTAGCAGAATGGTCGTTTCAAGCGCGGCTGCCACAAAGTAAACAACCGCCCCCGCTCAATAGGAAACAACGCCATTTCCATACTATCCCGG
This sequence comes from Micropterix aruncella, assembly GCA_944548615.1. NCBI lineage: Eukaryota > Metazoa > Arthropoda > Insecta > Lepidoptera > Micropterigidae > Micropterix > Micropterix aruncella. Next base: position 10,043,809 of record OX155971.1, on the reverse strand, counting down.
CTATCTGTCGGAATACACCGGCCTCCCGACTGGTTACGGGTTCGAGGTCGTTTACGCGGTCCTCTCTCTTACGTAGCGGTGATTCGGTGAACCTACAACTGATAAAGCATTTCTTTGGCATCTCTAGGACGAACCCGCATTGGATGGAAGGTCGATAGTAGGTATACCTAGGTATTTGAGAACGGACATAACACGAGCAACGCCTGATCCTTCAGACGTCTCATTACGATACATTCCACAGGCATCGCAGCCATCACAATGACCTAAATAAAAGCCGGGTCAATGGGCCCGGCTCACGAGACGCTACACCTAACAGACCGAGAAGTGGAAGACGTCACAGGTCTTGCAAAGGGCCTGTCGACTGATACAACGTCAGGGCTAAGTCCTGGTATCAGACTATTGACTATCTAATATAATAACCCTAAACTCAATCAAGGGTCTGATGGCGTATTACGTAGCGCTCCCTGCAGATGTCAGGAATCCATCTCCCAGGTACGCCGGAGTAAAAAATCTTATTTGGTCCTATTTTATAAACCACTTAAACTAAATTATTTCCGATTACATAATATATCTTTGTAAGATCAGAGATGAGACAAGAAGATCAGAGATGAGTCATCATCATTCAAATTTCAATATCGTTTCTTACGTTCGATTGTAATTTATTCAAACGTTAGTTCCGAAGTGGCCTTAATCTCGATCGCATCTCGATCGTTTTGTAAGAGATTCTGTTTATAGTGCGGCTGTTAAGGTTTTTAATATCCGGTTATTGTGTGTATGTGCGAGTGGCGACAACACCGATAGATTTGTGTAATGACCCCATAACTCTGGCTTATATGGACCTCGCGATATTGATTCAAACGCGACACATTCACTCTTTCTCTTTGTGATCGTTCAAAAATGTGGGCGGTCAGCCATCTCTGCCATGGCTGCCAGCTGACTAGCCGAGACACTGTATTCCATTTTAATTATTTAAGCAAAACAATGTTGGTTGATATGCTGTATGTCAATTTCAATTTCAATTTCAATTTATTTTCAAAAAATCTTAACAGATTGTAGAAACTTAATATCTAGTTACATTTAAATTAAGTCTATTAGTCCGTTTTTACAATACCCAAATTTATCACCACGTACATACAGTTCAACGTACTTCATTATTGGTTTTATAACATGTTGATATGCAACATTTTAATACTGGCGATACTCAAAATTATTTTTAAGATGTATTTACTAAAACCACAAATTAAAATAATGAATACAAATAGTCAAGAAATATAAAATATAAAAATTTTCTGTATAAAAAGTCAAAATAATTCAAAAATGCTACTTAAAATTGTAAAAAAAATGGCCAAAATATTTAAAAAATCTTTGTCTAATAAAAATTCTTAAAGTAATTTTTTGAATAAGCTTTCCACTTAAATTGTTTTTAAACTTTCCGGTAGCCTGTTAAAGTAATATGGCCCGGAGTATTTTGTGTCTTGCCTTGCTGTGTTTAGTTTAGTACATGGTATAAAAAAAATATTTCTCGTATTTTTAGTATGTGTATCTTAACCTCCGACTGTGACTTAACCTACTTTCGAGGTTTTCACAGTGAAAGTTCCATTTTAAAAGTTCGTCGACATGAACACCTAAAAATCTAATACAAGGAGTTTGAGGAATAGCAGTATTATTTATTGAAAATAGTATTGGCGAACCTTTATTCAGATTTCGGTGATTTGTAAAATGTATGAAAATACTTTTAGATGCAATTAGTGTGAGGTTGTTGCTCTCAAAGCAACTATTAAGTTTACATAGATTAATTTCAACGTTAATTAATAATTCCTCCATATCTTTACAGGCAACAATTAAATTAGTGTCGTCGGCAAACATTATTACATTTATATCATTGAAATACATTGGCAAATCATTTACATATACTAAAAATAGAATAGGGCCCAAAATGGAACCATATGGGACTCCAAGTTTATTAGTAAATAAATTTGGATTTAGTTAGTTTATTTAGTCAGGCAGCGTATTGTCAAGATCACTGACATAGCTAGAGAAATAGCAACTTGAAATGGCATGTGCACGTGCATGCAATATAGCTCGCAGAATTGAAAACCGTTGGGGTAAATGTTTTTGAATGGCGACCACGAAGCGGTAGACGCAGTGAAGGACGCCCTCCCACAAGATAAGAATAAGAATAAGAATAAATTTATTTCCGAAGGTAATGCTTAAAATGGTAATTTAGAATATCTGCCTAACTTGGCCGAAGCCGGCACCAAGGTAGACTCGACTAGGTTAGTTATTTATTAGTTTTGTATTGTGCGCACACTTACCAAAGTATATAACTGAGAAAAAGAAAAAATGACACGAAATAAATCGAATAGCTGTAATAAATAGGTAGTATGTATAAGGAGTTAGTTTAATGATGTTGAAAAAAATAATAAAGAAATTAGAATATAACCAGTAAAAACATCATAAAATATAATTATTTCATGATGTTTTTACTGGCGCACTAGGAAATGTGTAATTTTAACAAAGTTTTTTGGAAATTCTGAAATTATACTTGCACCCGTTAGTTAAACTGAAAGTTAAATGGAGCATTCGCCTGTAATGTAACGTTACAGATTCGAGTATTACATTAGTGAGGGAGGGGATCGAGCATTACAGTGCGCAACCTTTAATGATACGATCTCTAATATACAACTTGTAACATCAATGTGCACCTCTTGTAACTATAGTTGAGAAACGCCCATCTGTAGATTACAGGCATGTTACATTACAGGCGAATGCTAGTCAGTCAGGGATGCAGAATTGTAACGTAATGCTCAAAATAGAAGTTTAAATGTTACATTACAGTCGAGTGCTCCTGATATATATATATATATATATATATATATATATATATATATATATATATATATATATATATATATATATATATATATATATATATATATATATATATATATATATATATATATATATATATATATATATATATATATATATATATATATATATACGAATTTTATATCGGTCCCATCTGGGGTACCGCAGGGGTCTCATTTAGGACCATTGCTCTTCAATATCTTCATCAACGACGTAGGCAATTGTTTCTCCAATAGTTTTCACATCTCCTATGCTGACGACTTAAAAATTTACCAGTCTGTAAATAGCATCGAGGATAGTGTCTCCATCCAAAGTGACCTCGACCGGTTCTACGACTATTGTGTTAGGAATAAGTTAACATTAAATATTTCAAAATGTCAAAAAATCACTTTCACAAGGAAAAACAATAAAATAAATTTCATTTATAAACTCAATCATATCCCCCTAAGTGAAAAGAGTGAGGTGCGCGATCTGGGTTTAGTATTAGATAATAAACTGCTGTTTGATAAACATATCGACTATGCTACCGGAAAAGCTCATAAAATGTTAGGATTCATCCAGCGAGTGTGTAAACCGTTTAGCGATGTAAGAACCCTTAAGATTTTATACTTCTCCTATGTACGCAGCATTCTCGAATACGGATCTATCATTTGGTCGCCTCAATATACAGTCTATAAAAATAGAGTCGAGAGACTCCAGAAGTACTTCATGAGACATCTTGATTTTAAATCGTTTCAAACCTCCGAAAGTTACTCAGAGAGACTTAACCGTCATAACATGGACTCACTCGAGGATAGGCGCCTCCAATATGATATACGTTTTCTGTACAATATTATTAATAATAAAATTGACAGTCCCTATTCTGTAGGCAGAATCTCCTACCGAATCCCCAACAATAAGACCAGGGCTCGAGATTTATTTTATCTACCGAGAGTCAATACCAATTATGGTCAAAATATGTATTTTTATAGAGCACTTCGATCATATAACCTCAACTTTCAATGTGTGGATATTTTTAATTTATCTTCAAATACTTGCTTCGAAGAAATTAGAAATACGATAAACAGCCTTCGGGTTTGATTGGTATTTCTTCGTCCGTTGGGTACGTAGGCTGTGGCAATCACCACTACACTATAACAATGCTTTCTAGTCAGTATAATATTCTCTATAAAAGTTCATATGTATATTAACATTATAAACACATTGTGATGTATATTATATATATATATATATATATATATATATATATATATATATGTGTATATATATATATATATATATATATATATATATATATATATATATATATATATATATATATATATATATATATATATATAATAAAATTAGTAAAAGCTACTTGAACAGCATCGAAGGAAATCCCAGCTTGGATTGGGAAACGCTTATTATGTTTGAATGAGATATACTGTATATAGTATATCTCATTCAAACATAATAAGCGTTTCCCAATCCAAGCTGGGATTTCCTTCGATGCTGTTCAAGTAGCTTTTACTAATTTTATTTTACTGCGAATCATCATCCTATGAACGGATTATTTACAAAACCTTATCATATATATATATATATATATATATATATATATATATATATATATATTTATATTAACTATATTTTTACATTTTATTATTACCGTATCGTATTATTTATATTAATTAATTGTTTGTGCACGTGTATGTATGTATATATGTATATACGTTATATATCATCATATATCATACATCTACATAACTCATAATATGGCTTATCTTACTTACTTACTTAGCTTACCCTATCCCTTTCCCCTTACTTGAACCTGCATTTGTATCATTGCTCATTGCGCTGTAACAATAGATTTAATTTAATTGTGAAAACTTTTAATTGGCCTTAGATGTATATATTATGTGTTAGTATTAAGTATAAAACGCTGTAAGTTTTCTGAAAAATAAAAATAAAATAAAATAAATAAAATATATATATATATATATATATATATATATATATATATCTATATATATATATATATATATATATATAAATATATATATATATATATATATATATATATATATATATATATATATATATATATATATATATATATATATATATATATATATATATATATATATATATATATATATATATATATATATATATATATATATATATATATAAAAGTAGCGAAGGAAATCCCAGCTTGTATTGGGAAATGCTTATGTTTGAATGAGATATACTTACGGATGTGCCCGACTTTCGACGGTGCAATGTAAGTTTAAAGGTCCTTTTGCAGTCGACTAACGATCACTATTCATCCATATATCTCATAAATAGGGCTTATCCTTATGCAACACAAAATGCCTTCAATTGAGACGAATTAAGCGAAAAAATAAAAAATTAAATTATTAATCACTTTTTATTTTTAAGCTATTGCATAGCTTTTATCGCGGGCCTAGGCCAGCGCGGCGACCGAATGAAGAAATTTCTTAACGAAAATTAATGATTTTAAACTGATAATTACGTCTAAACGAGTACTGCTTACGATTCAAAAAAAATATATGTTAAACAAGAACATTTTCCTAATATTCTTAGCTTTGAATATTTTAGATTTTGTTTATATTACATAGTGTAATTAATTTGTGAAATTAGGTCTAACCGAACACAAAAACGACTACTACGCAAATACTATCTGGCTTAATATTATGAAACCTGCACCATTTTTAAGATAATTTAATTATCTATCTTTTTATCTACGATTTTTTTTAATAATCCGTTTTTTTTTTGCTTTATCGAATAAAAAATTCGTGCGCGGCGCTCTATCGGAAGACGTTTAAATTATTCCGAATCATTTGCTACCGCAGCCGCAAATGATTCGGAATAATTTCAACGTTTTCCGATAGAGCGCAGTTATCTGATATCAGAAAAAATAAAATAAATAAATAATTATAATTGCATAAGTTGTTAAAAATGCTATGCAATAGCTTTACCGCGGCAGTCCCCGAGTGCCACACGTATTTTTTTATTTTTACAAACCTTATCAAATATAACTATATATGTATATATATATATATATATATATATATATATATATATATATATATATATATATATATATATATATATATATATATATATATATATATATATATATATATATATATATATATATATATATATATATATATATATATATATACATATATATATATATATATATATATATATATATATATATATATATATATATATATATATATATATATATATATATATATATATATATCTTTGCATGCCAGGGCACATAATTTATCTTTTGATCAATGTTTTAAAGTTAAAATAATAAAATGCCTTGGTGATAATGCACAAGAAAGGGACGTCAAATCTTGGGAATTGGCTTATATTTATATTTTAGGCGCTTGCAAAGGTTCCGGTCTCAATAGGCAAAATTAATAAGGTTTATCATATTATCATAATCATCAAATGCTTTTTATTTTAATTTTTATCATTCATTTTAAAATAACGTTTTGCACGGTTGGTTTCGGTACCTTAACTAAATCGTGTAAAATATTATTAATCCATTTCTTTTTGTTCGATTCCTTGAATTTAAATTTTCAACGAATTGTTCGATTTCAGAAATGTCACATATCTTGACGACGGCTGAGCCGAAATATTGATGTACATTTTATAACAATCATTAATATTTAAGAAACACTAATCGCCTATTATTTTCCAGCATTCATTCTCGTCTCGCATTGTTGTGTGCCGCTGTGAAAGACTGCCATTTTGATCGGGTTCTAGTGCCACAGCAGGAAGCACCAGCAAACACTGAGTGAGGAGAAGAAGAAGGCGTGGAGTCACTCCTGGTCACCACAGACCAGATAAGTGCCCTTTCATTATTTTATCATTTCATTTATTTAGTGATTAACATAATTTCAATTTGAAAAATATATATATATATATATATATATATATATATATATATATATATATATATATATATATATATATATATATATATATATATATATATATATATATATATATATATATATATATATATATATATATATATATATATATATATATATATATATATATATATATATATATATATATACCCACTGTAACGTCTGGCAACCCAAGATGCGTGGATTCAGTCCCGTGGCGTTCTCCCATATCCCTAATAAGCATTTCGTGTGCGTTATTACCTATAAATATTGGGTGATCACCTTGAGCGGCGCACTAAATTACCCACAGCCGAGACATGCACCGTGTGTGGATTTAACAACCCACCGACACGTACCCATACGACCGTGGTCACCCCTTCATCCCATCCCCGCGCGTCTCTCTTCTCGACTCCCTGGGCAGCTCTCAAATTCAAATTACTTAATTGCCCCTTCGGATCTCATTTAATCGTGCGTTTGTTTCAGCATCCTCATTATTGAGGTTGCTCACACCTTTATTAAAAACAATAAAATCACTCCGTAGCCCTGGGACCATCTTAGACATGAGTTATGGTCTTGCATATTCGACGTATAAGATGTAGGGTTATTATACTTGCGAACCTTGAGTATATAGGGTAATAGATTGCTCAGCTCCATAGTACGATTTGGCAACCCTTCTGAAACTGCGAAATGCAGGTAGCTCGTATAGCATAGACGACTAAACTAATAGTTGGTAGGTTCCCAGTTGTATAGGTTCGGCCAAAAGCACGGGTCAACACCCATCCGTCGGCAGGATACGGTTTGCGCACCGTGCGGCGTCAGTAGTTGTTAACCTTACGGCGACTGCTCTTGAAACGACCATTCGGCCACCCAATTCCGGGTGAATAAGCCGGGCAAAGGACGCAATAAGCGCCCTGTATCTCCGGCGGTTTTAGCGTGGTATCGGATGAGAAGGTCACTCTCTGCCTCCTTTCTGATAACTTATGCTTTTTCAGAAATTTCTTAAAGTTGCGTGGTGGCATGATGTTGATGTTGCTGGCCTTCAAGCTGGTGGCGTTTTTATCAGGGCGCATGCGAGCACCCAGTATCTCCGGCGGCCTTCCGTAAGGAGAGGCTAGGTTGTGCAGGTATTTGTGACGGGAGTTTTCGGCTTTCAGGTACATGTTTTTTGCCAGACGTTGAGTCTGAGTCTGCAGGTTAGCGTGATACGCTGTCATTCATTACCATCTGCATTTTCCGCTCCTGCGTTGCAGTTAGTAGCAGCATCCACGCAGGAGCGGGGTAAGTGAGGTGTGATCTCACGTACATATAGAGGAGGCAAAGTTTTGTTTTCAAAGGGATTCGGCTCCAGCTCAGGATGGCTCGTGGCCGTATTGGCATGCTACTTGGGGGTGAGTTTGTCGTCGATGGTGATCCCCATCTGGACGGTAATGTAGAAACCGCTTGGCGGTTGTTTCTTTCGCTTTTGAGCACTCTTATCGCTTGGTCTCGGATGCGATGGCCACTCGGGGCCTCTTTCTGTTAGCATGCGCTTTTACTGATATTTCTAATATTGCGTAGTGACATCCCTATCTGCAATAAAGTGCTTCTGGTTATACACATCTCGTCGGACCGTGCAGACAACGCGCGAAGCTATCCCGCTCGCTCGCGCTCCAACAATAAAATATTTAATTTGATGCGTGGCACAGCCCCGGTGCGAGCAGCGCAGTCGCCGCGCTCTCGCTCGCTCGCCCGTTGGCCCCGCGGCCGCAGCGCATAATTCAACTAAGCGAAGGCGCTTATTAAGGTGCCAACGCATCGGGCATTATTTGTACGGCCGCAAATGAGCCCAAATCGAACGGAGCCTGTTTATAAACACACCTCACTTCTTCTCCTCTTTTTTTCCTCTACCGCTTCGATCTTTCGACGCGGACGCAATGTGGGCTCGTTTTCAAATCGGCCCCTATCCGATGGGATAACAAGATGCTGCCTGATTTAACACAACAAACACCTGTCTGCACTTTTTCCTCCCTTTTGTATAGCAGGGTTGATTAAAATGTTATATAACGGTAGGAAGAGAGGAGACGTAAGTAATGAAGCAAATTTCAAATAAATAGAAAATTCCGTTATTTTAATGGATGCAGAAACTCATATTGGTCTAGTAGAAATACTATTCATATTTACACAAAATCTCTTATCTGGTCCTCTGCCAGCCCATTGGCTTGTTCTGGCGCTGACACCGAAAACTGCATAATCAAATATTGAATCAAAAATATCACCAGATGTTAAAAAATGTCTCCATGCTGATGATACTATTTTCATTTTCAAAAATAAAAAAGGAATCATAATGAAAAGGTGATCAACGAACAGCTCGATGCAGCAAATGCTTGGTATAAAGATATTAAACGTATCTAACATCCCTAGATATCTGTCGCTAGGATATTTATAAAAATAAAAAGCACAATGGAAATATAAATATGGAATTCAAGAAAATAAATGCAGTTAATAACACTTTATCTATATGTATTCCTAGGAATAATAATCGACGAACGGCTCTACTGGGGTAACAATAGAGATGGCAAAATAAATTGCTATTAGTGTCGCCGGACAATGCCCCCTGTAGGTCGTCGGCCCAGAATTGTTGCCAAAAATTACTATGGGATTGAGCAATCGAATACCCTATATAAGCTATGATTATATGCTCTGAGTATGGTATGTATGGAGTATGGTAAGTATGGAGTATGGTAAGTATGAATGAGAATAATTCGTTCTAGATTAGGAAATAGGAAATAAATTGCGAGCTCTAGTAATTCTCCCAGGAGTGGGAAACGAAACTCTACTAAACAACTTAAGGCAATCTAGCTTATTGTTAAGTAGGTTAAAAAGAAATTTTGGACCACTTTCCTGGTGACGGTTCCCAAATGAAATTGGTGTAATCAGAGCTGGCGTTGGTTTTAAAGTTCAAGAATTTCAGAAAACGACAGACACACAGACTTTGTGTGTCTACCCTGTCTAGACTGCGCGGAGACCAAAAAAAATTTTTATTTATTTCATAAGCAAATCAAAATAACAGTTTATACCAATCCGTTGTAATGCTATATAAACATAAATATAAAATAAAATAGAATTCTAACAAGTACAAACATAAATAAATTATTAGTTTAAAAAAAACACTAAAAACACGCTTTTATAAATGCACGTAAAAACCAAAAAATTCGGTCCTCGGCACGTTTCTCACCTTGACTTGGGTGGGATCTTTGACAACCTACTACCCTATTTACACGTCAATATACATCATATATAGATATATCAATATTATTCTATATACCTACACTCCTCATGTACAGGTCTATATACATTTTATACAGGCACCTATGTCAATATTTACACTATTTACACTCAATATTTACAAATCAATATATAATAGGTTTGTTATAAAACCTAGAAGGAAACCTGATCGAAACCTGATCGTGTTCAAAGTCCATTACGTGACCTTTCTCACAAGTGCAAACCCGACTATGATACGATATTCCATTATGGAATGCCAGTTCCTGTCTTCGGCTTCATCATCAGACCTTGAAACTTAATCGTTCATTACAAGACCTCAAGTTCATTCAAAGTTCATTACAAGACCTTTCTAACAAGTCCAAACACAGCTATGATACGATGTTCCATCATGAAGTTCCAGTTCATATCTTCCGACTCTATCATCAGATCAGTTCGACAGTACCATATTATTGTATTGTCATCAGAACTACATACAGCTTCCAATTTTCATGACGCTACGATCCTTGGAAGATGGATAAATTAGTTACCTTATATTCCATTACATAGTTACATATATGTCGACCTAATAAAAGCGTGGAAAATGGAACCATACGCAAGGATACTGCGGGCATATCCGTAATAAACGTATTTTAGTGCTGTTGGCATATCCGTAATAACGCCACCAAAAAACATCCGTTGTGTCACCCCGAAACTTTCCCGGCAATTACCCAAGGACTTACGGAAGGAGATAGAGCGTGATATCTTTTCCGGAGGAAGTCGACCTGATTAAAAGTTCAAGTTAAAGTGTTGTCGACGACCATCCAGGGTTGCACATCTAGAATTTCATCAGATGCAATTTTGTGTTGGTTTTTTTTTCTCGATCATTCTGACATTTCTAAATATTATTAGTGTATATTGGATAAGAGATATTTCAATAAAAATTTGATAATTTGATCGGCGCAACAAGGCATTTATGTACCAAAATTCCTTTATTCGAGATTGAAATATGACTAGTGCGCCCCCTGGTGGACCGATTTAACCACAACCTTTTCAACTCTTGCAATGACCAAATGATATCTGCATGCCAAATTTCAGCGCAATCTGATAAGCGTTTGGACTCTGTAATGGAGGAATACACACAGACAGATGCACAGCCAGGCACACAAAGCATATTCCATCTGGAAATGATATAATCGTCTCTGGGAGGCTCAAAATAGATATTTCCGTCCTCATCTCGAACAAAAAAAAAACCCGTTCACGATACTTTCGCTCCTCGTTGGTTGCTGGGCCGGGAAATAAAATGAAAAGCAAAACTCTGCAAACAAGGCTTGATACACTTCGCTCAAATCAATTCGAAGTGAATAGTAAAAGTAAAATGAGTATTTAAAAATGTGTAGGTTTATGTGCACTAATTATTGTATTTATTTTTATTTTTTTATAGTAAATTTACAGATAGTAAACACGTGATAATAGTGTGTTTAAAACATATTTAAACGAAACAAAAAACAAACATACCTACCCTTTGAATAGATTACAACGCTTTCATAAGAAATTATAATAGAAATAACATAAACACGTTAATAGTGGAAAAATGTATATATAAAAAATAAGGCTAATAATAATACAAAGGTAAGGAAAGTAATTATAAGGTAAGTTTGTAATAAGGTATGTTCGAGAAAGGGGAATATAAAGCGAAAATGAAGTAGGAGTAATGGGATAATAATATTTATATTACATAATATGATATAATATAATGGTATGGTATAATAGTAATATAATATAGCTTACATTAAGATGACAGTTAGTGAAATCTTAAGAAGTAGGAGATAGGCTACGAATAATCGAAGCTTTAACTAAATTAATGGAATCATGAAATACTTCTAATGCTTTACACGATTTATCGAAAACGCGACACATTCTGGTAAGAGGTCTATTCGACGCGATTGCTATTGCAAGCGACAACAGAAAATGTTTGAGAGCTCCTCGTTAGTCGCGGTGGCACACGAAATTAAACTTTTGCTAGACTAGCTGGGTTGTCTAACTAGCTGGGTGGTAACACGTTATATCAATAATAGTCTATTATAGATTCAAAGCTCAATTGGGAAATAGATTGAAAACTCAATTGGAAATAGACTCAAACTCAAATTCAAAAGTCAATTGGGAATTCCAAATTAAATCGCTTACGGCGCGAGCGAGGAAACTACTGTACGTATTCCGCGAACTAAGGACTGTGCTGCGTAAAGAAACACTGCGAATGGTGTATATAGCTCTTGGCCAAGTTATATGGGTGCACAGTATTATAGCGTGGGGCTCATGTACAAAAACAACAATGGACCGACTATTAAAAGCACAAAAGCTACTAATAAGAGTGATAAACAAAAAGACTCCTCGGTACAGTTCAAATAAGCTTTTGCGGATTTTAGGGTTTTGGATATACGTCAGATATTTAACAAATGCCACACATACAACTAGTGGTTAGGTCGCCTGATCTGACATTGTAAGGTCCCGGGTTCGATTACCGGCTGGGTCACCATTTTCCGTTGGGATCAAATTAACGGAATTGCATTTTCAATTCTGTCGATCGAATGCAATAAATAACAAGACACACACTTACAGACATGTTACCCGCACACATACATATAACACGTCATAGTAGGGTTGGTTGTAAGAGATTATTATATGACAATAAACCCGCTCATTGTGACATTTTCACAATAAAGAGTATAAACAAACAAACAAACAAACAAACAACAAATGTACTTGACGAGACATGCCAAAAAGGAAATTTTCATTATTCCGAAGGTAAAAAGCACATTTGCCCGAAGACAATATGTTTTTATCGCCCCGAAAGTTTACAACTCATTATGTGAAACCACAAAGACAAGTGAAAAATAATGTAACTTTCATAAGTAAAGTGAAAACCTGGCTCCTAGACATTGGGCGCTCAAAAACTGAAGATCTAATTACTACTATAGGGTGAATATTAAAAACACATATATTTATAAAATTTTGCAATATTACTCATTAGTTTCTCATACATATTATATATTACAATGTAGTGTTAAGACTCTGCTTATATAATTGTACATATTATTACCTATTTTTTTTCTTAAATTTATTGACTATAATGCAAAGTTTATAAAAATAATACGTGTGGCACTCGGGGACTGCCGCGGTAAAGCTATTGCATAGCATTTTTAACAACTTATGCAATTATAATTATTTATTTATTTTATTTATTTTATTTTTTCTGATATCAGATAACTGCGCTCTATCGGAAAACGTTGAAATTATTCCGAATCATTTGCGGCTGCGGTAGCAAATGATTCGGAATAATTTAAACGTCTTCCAATAGAGCGCCGCGCACGAATTTTTTATTCGATAAAGCAAAAAAACCGGATTATTCGAAAAAAATCGTAGATAAAAAGATAGATAATTAAATTATCTTTAAAATGGTGCGGGTTTCATAATAATACGCCAGATAGTATTTGCGTAGTAGTCGTTTTTGTGTTCGGTTAGACCTAATTTCACAAATTAATTACACTATGTAATATAAACAAAATCTAAAATATTCAAAGCTAAGAATATTAGGAAAATGTTCTTGTTTAACATATATTTTTTTCGAATCGTAAGCAGTACTCGTTTAGACGTAATTATCAGTTTAAAATCATTAATTTTCGTTAACAAATTTCTTCATTCGGTCGCCGCGCTGGCCTACTAGGCCCGCGATAAAAGCTATGCAATAGCTTAAAAATATTTTTGTTTAGTTTTAATTGCATTTTTGCATTTTTTCTACTTTTTATTTTTAGTTTTAATTTGTGTAAAAACACTTTGATAGACTAAATCCTTTGTTAGATTTAAAAAGTCTGAAAATTAGAATGAAATGCGTCAGTTCGCGCGTCAACAAACAAATGTTAACTCAGCACAGCCAGATACAGACCTTATAGGTCTAGTTGGTTGTGCGATTTCTCCTCATTTCGGATATGCTAGCACATTTATATGCATAAAGCTATGTTTTTTCTCTATAGGTACTAATGTTTATTTTTCCGATTCTGCATATATAATAGTATGTATGTACATGTTTTTTTTTTGTACACTACTTTATAAAATAAATTAAATAAAATTTTTAATTCAAAGTGAAGCTTATGGAGACAGACAAAAGCTTATGGAGACACGTTATATGAATAAAAGTAATACGTGTTTGTCAGCCTATCAGGTTGAGTACAACAGTCTCAGTACCACCTACTGTGTGGCATTCTGTATTCAGTTTCGGGAATATTGGTGGCGTTTTCTGAATACGTTATCTGATGACATTTTGTCTGAATGTCTGTCGGGCCTGGCCCCACATTGGCTGGGGTGACAGGGGTTGAGTATAGTAAGTATCGTTATAGTTCTGGTATCATCATTCATTATTGGTTGCATAAAGGAATTTATGTCCCTAATGATATGAGGATTAATCAAATGAAACCAGTGAATCGAGAAGATGTTCATCGGAGTGCACCGTATCCAACCCAAGTGGCTGATTATCGCGCATTACTAATGAATTGACTGAATGGTCCTGAACAGCAAACCATCCGAACACACCTTGGAGCAGCCGCGCCGAGGCACAGATCAATCGGAGAGTTGTGTATATTCGCAACAGATACGACACGAATGTGAATTATCCCGGTCGAAGAGCTCCTCCGATCTATGCATTCAGAGGACGCTCGACTGCATACAACCTCCGCCCTTTACTTGCGCCTGCGTATTCCATCGTTAAGTATTGCCTTTGATTATATATGACATTAGAATGCTCAACTCCATAGTACCTTTAGGCAACCCTTCTGAAATGGCGAAATGCATGTGGCGCTAATAGCATTAACCCCTGGGTGGCCACGCACGCCGTTCGGCGTTTTTCGTATTATCCGTATTATATCCGTATTTATTCAATTATCGGCTCTATTTCTCCCTCCACTGCGGTAAAAGCCTGTCATTGAATAAGCCAACGCTATATATTAGTATGCTTGCATACCTTCTAAAAACAAATTTTCGAGGGCTTCGAAAAATTTGCATGGAATGGCTGGCTTCGGAAAGGTTAACGGCTAAACCAATAGCAATGCTAGAGATGTCCATCCATCTATCGAGTTTTCCAACTAGAGATGGCCATCCATCTATCGAGAAATTAATTAAATGACAAATGAAAGTCCAATGGTGATAAAAATAAAATGTCCTAATAACATACCACTAAATAATCTTTAAATGAAAATATCCTAGCAACTGTAGATATTTTTGACAATGGTATTCACTGCATTTTGACACAATGTTCAGATTATATAGGCATCATAAAATAGAAGTATGTCCGCCAGGGCAAAATATTCATCTTTCTACAGGGGTGTCCGGGTAAGGAGGTTCCTTTTATTCAGGAATTTGAATACACCATCATAGATTATATTATATAGTATTAGATTGTTTAACTACGTAGTACGATTTGGCAGTCCTCCTGAAAAAGCGAAATCCAGGTGGCGCTGATAGAATTGACGGCGAAACTAATAGCATATTATTTGGTCATCTATAATATTTTTTTTTATAAAAGACTGATTGATTATAAAAAACCAATATTTTTACCAATGATAACTATAATAACATTCAACTACTAGTGTTATCCATCACGTGTTTATAAGCTGATTACATCACAGAAATAATACGGATAGAAAGATTGCCATCTATAAGTCAATCTGAACATAACAGTGCGTAATTATTATGTATTGAAACCTGCATACCAAATTAAAAATTTACATTTTTATGTAAATAATATAATAATTAAAGCAACGATATAAAATTTCGTTTTTATTCTATTATTTATACCGTATATGCTTGTTTAGAGCGCTATCTTCAGTGCGTCTGCATACTGTTATACTACGAAAGTCGCCACATTAAATATGATTACAGAAGAAGAGTATTTTTTTTGGAACTATGAACGCCTTCTATACGTTGCGTTTCATAGTAAAATTCTGGTTGCCAAATTATAGTACAACGTTGATCAATCTAATCCGCTATACACATTTAATCAATGTCCTACCAGTCTGGTCCACGAGAAGCCATACAAGTAAAACAGGCGTACAGACGAATGAGGCGTCTAAAGTGTTTTAGCGTGTGGTCCAAATGTGGTTCAACGTGCAGCCTGCTTGGCCCCAGTCGCATTACGCAGAAGGAATATCATGGATCCTGAAGAGATTTTACGGGGTGGAGCAATGGCAAATGCGCATGTAGTCGCTCGCAAATCTGTAGGTTATCTGTAGGGAGAACTAAGAGATATTTTATGTAATTTTGGAAGAGAATTGTGTTAAGAACTCTATCATGGGGCACCCTATATTTCGGACTCTGCTGGTAGCTTTTTACGTTATTTATGACGCCTACTTGTTTGCTATCACATATTTAGCTGCGATATATATTTATCGTGGCGTCATCCATGCCAATTACTTAGAGCCGTTTTAAATGGGAATCATGTGTTTATAAGGACTTAGCAACCATGCAAAGTATAATAAATTACAATGTATAATTCTTAGTATAACATACGACTTTATATCAGCATAGTAATGACTAATACAATTTAAAGAACATTAATTTCGCTTCCCTCAACCGCGTATTTTAGATTTAGCAATATTTTAGAGACGTTCTTCAACCCCACTATTGGATTTACTTCATTTACAAATATCGTAATTTCATATTAAAAGCCATTATTTATGGCAATAAATAATGGTTTATAAAAACCATAGCACTCATCGATAACGGAGCTTTCCATTAGTCAAAGAATTTTTGAAATCGGATGAGTAGTTTCAAAGATTACCCCCTACATACACACTTACAAACTTAGGTACTAATATTACTTCTTTATAATATTAGTATAGAAGTTCCTAAACAATTACCTACACCCACAAACAGAATTTTTATAAAGGTACGTCAATAACGATCTATGATTAAGAACGTTAAAAATATTGTTTTGTTTTATTACAATCCTGAAAATATATTATAGAATTGGCAGTCCTCGCCTATCAAAGTCTTTTCAAAACGTGACGGATCTGGTGTTTTAGTATATGTATTCCCCTTCCTTAAGCTGTGGCCAAGGCAAAGGGTTGATATACACACCGGCTATGTTGGAAAGAACAGACGGGTCGGCTAGATCAGGAATGTACAACAATTTCAATTCAGATTTTTTCGTTGAATTTGAATGTTGCGGTTCTCACTTCTTTGACCAGGAAAGCCGTTTTTGGGATATTCATATTCACATAAGCGGTGTTACTAGGAAAATAATGCAGTTGTTTTTTTTGTCCATGCCGTTGTTGGAACGATCCAACCGTGAACTACACCGCGCCGTTCCATTAACAGTCTAGAACTGATACAAAGCGGTGGAGTAAACGTTTATGTGACAGGTTAATGTCACAAATTTAAACGAACTTCAAACAAAGGAGGTGGTTATCAGTTCGGTTGTATTTTTTTTTAATGTTTGTTACCTCAGAACTCCGTCATTTATGAACCGATTTGGAAAATTCTGTTTTTATTTGAAAGGATGTACTTCCAGTTAGGTCCTATTTTTATCAAAATCCTATTCTGGTGATAGGATCCATGAGGAATTAAGGGAACTCCTCAGTATAAAGTTGAAAATCTACATATTGGT
Source organism: Micropterix aruncella (assembly GCA_944548615.1). Lineage (NCBI taxonomy): Eukaryota > Metazoa > Arthropoda > Insecta > Lepidoptera > Micropterigidae > Micropterix > Micropterix aruncella. The sequence continues at coordinate 10,026,097 of OX155971.1, read as the reverse complement.
TCAGTTCCGATGACAATGCATTTTTCGGTAAGCGTGACCTGATTCTACACCTAGGGTTGGCTTCCAACGAGGGGACTCCTCAACGGTCAACAGCACAGACACGAAATTATGTAAACGCATTCAGTTATGATAGCCCGTTCTAAGTATCACTATGACATAGCTGGTGCACCCAGGGTTGGTTCCCGACGAGGGGACTCCTCAATGGTCAATAGCAAAGTCACGAATTTTTTTAGCCGTTATAAATTTCACCAAGACAGGACTCCGGCACCCAGGGTTGACTTCCAACGAGGGAACTCCTCAATGGTCAACAGCAGACACGAAATTTTGTTTACGCATTCAATTATAATAGTCCGTTCTAAGTTTCACCATGACATGGCTGGTGCACTTATAAAAAACAATGGGGTCGATATTTTTTTGTCAAAATGTTGTCTATTATTGTGTTAAATTTCCCTATTACCACTTTACTAGTTGGGTAGTTTCGCCAGATTTAAAATCGTAAAAAGGTTGTCCTGCCCTAAGAGCGAGCGAGATAAAAATAAAGCATTCGCTTTCAGGAGCCGAGCGAGACAGCGTCATGCGCGTGAGCGGCTCGGCGGGCGCATTCCTCACTGATTGGCCGACGCGGGGCAATTACGTGACCCGTAGGAATCTTTGTTTGTTATTCAAATTACTCACCGCTACACCATTCGGCCACTCTAGCCAATTCGCCTCACTCACTTGAGAGGCCTTTGTGACCAAGTAGCCAGCTATTCAATTAGGCCGGCCTTAGTCGATAGTATCGTGTTAATGGCTTGATTCACAGTTCGTTTGAGGAAGGGCTAAGCTGAACTTACTAGGTATGTAAGTAGACGATGGCCCGTATTGCTTTACTTTTTATTGCCTAATTCAGGGGTTATTTATTTATCTTGTTTATTTGAATTGGGAGTTAATGGGCCCTTGCTGAGTTAGCCACGAAGACCCATTCTGTTCAGGGTTGGTCACACTCACGGGTCAACACCTATCCGTCTGCCTCTACGCATGAAGTGCGAGCCTGGGTAGGACTCTGGCCTTATGGTCAGTTACCCCTAGGAATCAACCTTCTGGCGCTCCTGGACGGTCTACGCACCGTGCGGCGTAAGCTAATCGACTGTGCACTCTGACTAACAACTTGGGTTGTCGACTACAGCGGGCGAGCCCGTCACCACAGGAAGTTTTAACGATTAGTCGTTCTATCTACCTGCAGTGAGCGTAGAAGACTTGGGACAAAACAACGAAAAAATCAATAACATAAAAAATCAAAAACAAGGGAAAAAATCAACTTTGAAGAGTCGGTGAAAAACGCTTTCGAAGCATTCATTGGTTCTTACGAGGGTTTTACAGCAGAGAAATTAAGAGGCCGTACACGAAATTTTGCGCATTTCGTGAATTTACCTAATTTTGCAGACTTGAATTTAAGGTTAAAATACTGTATTTCTATAAGTTTTATTGCACAACATAAAATATCATTTATATTATTGTCTAATGAGTGAGCTACTTTTTTGAAAATTATTATAGAATTTTGATTAATTGACCTTAAACCGGCGACTGTTTGTGAATTTTTGCTGTAAGAGATTTAGAATATAACATATTTACGAATCGTTTTGACATCTAAACGGTATAAAAAAATTACAATGTATTGTTATGGAAGTCCTCTATGTAATAAGTGAATCACTTTTTACTACTTTCATATAAAATTGTTGATAAAAGAATATTTAACTTTGTCATATTTTTTAGAAAATGGGCAAAGAAATGCTTTTGATTTTGGCCTTTTAAAACTCTCGTTCATAAAATAAAAACAACAGAAATAAATTTTAGTTCAATATCAATCCATTTCCTCAAAAAAATGCAAAACGTTAATTAAAATCGGCAATAAAGTCTTTTAAAACAATCTAATTCTCGCGTTATGATACTCGCCTATGATACGATTCACGCCTCAAGTCAGCTAGTCCCCGCCGAGCGCTTCCAAAGAGTGGACGTATCTCTTTGGCTCTGAAAATCCTACCTACCTATAGTTATATTATACCATTGATTATAGAGGTATCACGGCCCACATCGATTATGTACACGGCCTCTTAAGCAACTCCCATTGAAATGACTGCATATATAATAGGGGTTAATATTCCTATTAATTAAAATGTATTTTTCATACAAAGTTTTCAGCCTTAAATTTCCTTTATAGAACAGCAACTTCATAGGTGATGACAAAATACAATCAAGGAAGGAAATAAGGGATAAAAAGAGTTAAATTATCAGATATATTTGATTAAAATTTCACTAATAGTAATCATATAAATTGTCATTAAATATATATTTAATCAAGTATACAAGACTATAAAAATTATACATTATCGATATATTGCAATTTGACCAAAACGTTGGATTATTTGGAGCAATCCATATTATTGCATAAACTAGGCTTTTAAGGCATCAGAGGAGTAGCGAAAACTTGGTTGGAATCATGTTACACAAACCGTACCCAAATTGTAAAAATAAAAAGCCACATCGAAACTGCACATTCTACGCAGTTAAAAGTTAATTGCGGAACTCCACTAGTATCAGTGCTAGGTCCAGTTTTATTATAATTATGGCCTGGTATTCAACATTAACAAAACTAATGTTATGTATTTCAGCCTTAGACCTACTAAAACCGAAATACATGTGACCGTCAATAACGAAGAATTAACTCAGGTATCCTTAACAAAGTTCTTGGGATTCGTAATCGATAATGAGTTACGATGGCACCTACATATTGATGATTTATGTGATAAATTGGGAAGAGCGTGCTATGCACTCTAACGCATCTCTTCATTTCTCGATTTATCCGCGCTGCGCATGTGTTACTTTGCATACGTTCATTCACTACTAACGTACGGCGCGGAGTTATGGGGCGAGCAGCCAGAGGGCTTTCGTTATGCAGAAGCGTGCAGTCCGCACAATAGCGCGTGTGGCGCTTGATACGCCAGCTAGGCCTCTGTTTAGAGATCTCTGCATCATGACGCTGCCGTCCATTTATATAATGGAAATAGCGCTGTTAGTTCGCAGAAATCTAGCCGATTTCGACGTGAATGGTGTGCATCACCACTATCCAACAAGATCCCGTAGCATGCTACGTTCGGTAAGTCATGCATTATCCAAGTCAGAGATGCTAGCCTATATCGCCGGCCCAGCGGTTTACAACAAACTCAGCGAGCACATTAGGCAGGCGCAATCTCTTGACGTGTTTAAGAGACGCCTTAAGAGGTACCTCACAGATAAGACGTTTTACTCACTGGAGGAATATTACTCCAGTGAACTCTAAAATGCTTTGGTGGCTAAAGTGTTTATTGATTTTTTTGCATTTTGTCTTGTATTTCCTCTTTTTACATTATTCTTGTTTTTTTTTTTTTGTTTATTGTTATTTTTTCTTTACGATAAAAAAATGTTTGTTTGCTAATATGTTTGGATGTTGGCCAATCTGTATCTGACTTGTATACCAGTATACTAATAAAATGAATATGAATATGAATATATCCATATTATTGCATTTACTAGGCTTTTAAGGCATCAGAGGAGTAGCGAAAACTTGGTTGGAATCATGTTACACAAACCGCACCCAAATTGTAAAAATAAAAAGCCACATCGAAACTGCACACTCTACGCAGTTAAAAGTTAATTGCGGAATTCCACTAGTATCAGTGCTAGGTCCAGTTTTATTATAATTATACATAAACGAAAACGCCAAACTAATAGAAGAAAACATATCAAGGTGTTTGGAGATGGTATAAGCATGGTAATCGCTGATTGAGACAAAGAGAAACAAGTGGAAGAGAACAAAAATATAGTTTTAGAAATATTCCATTCCTGGTTCATAGATAACAAAATTGTACCTGGCAAGGCCGTTTTTATGGCTTTGATACTCAATATAAGATAGACAACAACTACAAAATAAACATTTCAAGAGTAAGTATAATAATAATAAAATTCGTAGGAGGTTAACTAGATAGGTATTTAAAATAGAATGATTATTGCGAATCAAAAAAATACGTGTGGCACTCGGGGACTGCCGCGGTAAAGCTATTGCATAGCATTTTTTAACAACTTATGCAATTATAATTATTTATTTATTTTATTTGTGCAGAATGAAGAGTTTTTTTTTCTGATATCAGATAACTGCGCTCTGTCGGAAAACGTTGAAATTATTCCGAATCGATTCGGAATAATTTAAGCGTCTTCCGAAAGAGCGCACGAATTTTATTCGATAAAGCAAAAAAAACGGATATTACTCTTTGGCTATTCGAAAAAAATCGTAGATAGAAAGATAGATAATTAAATTATCTTTAAAATGGTGCAGGTTTCATAATAATACGCCAGATAGTATTTGCATAGTAGTCGTTTTTGTGTTCGGTTAGACCTAATTTCACAAATTAAATATACTATGCAATATAAACAAAATCTAAAATATTCAAAGCTAAAAATATTAGGAAAATGTTCTTGTTTTAACATATATTTTTTTCGAATCGTAAGCAGTAGGTACTCGTTTAGACGTAATTATCAGTTTAAAATATTTAATTTTCGTTAAGAAATTTCTTCATTCGGTCGCCGCGCTGGCCTAGGCCCGCGATAAAAGCTATGCAATAGCTTAACAAAAAAGATATGGTAAAACTAGTACGACAAAAACAAGCAATTAGGATTATCATGTAGGCATAAGCTGTGGGCCAATTTTAAAGCCCAAAACTATGACTCCCAAAACATGAAAGCCCAAAACTATGATTGGTGTGTACTTAAATAAATTACTTTACCAACTATACAGACATAGCGATAAACTTTATCACCGACGCGAATTTCACAAATTCGAAATGAAAGTAATTAAAATTTCGAACTACCTTACACTAAAATGCATTATCTATGTACTGTCTAAGTACTCGAAAATAAAATATTTTAGTTTGTAATAATTAAAGAACATCGGGTCTAAAAATAAGTTAGTCAAACGATTGAGGATTTTCCTAACGAGAAATATTTGTATAGTGTTAACAAACTTATTTTTTTTTCCGCAAGGGTAAGTATTGAATTAATCTATACTAAATGACAATAAAATAAATAAAATACAAACGGGGCTGCCATGGAATTCACCGACCGAAGTCGGGCCCATCATATAGTGTTATTACACTTCTGGGGGGTGAGCAGTGGATTCCGGACTAACGACCGGCTGTGGTAGGTTTAGGGCAGCTGTCTTGCCACATGTGAGCGAACACCTTTCCCCCCATTCACTCCCCCTTCGAAGCCATAGAATTTGAGATGCGGAAATCGCGGTTTTAGATAATTTTTCTTAGAAGGAGTTGATTATTTTCCTGGAGAGACCAAGATCTTTAAAAAGGTGAAACAGAGAGCTGGCAGGCCACGAGCGCCAACTTCCACCTCGTGATGGTGAACAGTGAAGCCGTTCCGGGTGACGGCATTTGCGGGATCGTGGTATTTATTTAGTTTGTACTTTTTAAAAAAATACCACGATATTATTATTTATATGATGTATATTTTGGGAGAAATCTACTTACCTTATATCTGCTTTGTTGTTTGTTTCCACACTTTATTTCGAAATTTCACAATGAGCTGATTTAATATCAAACGACAATTTCTTACAACCCTGCTATGAAGTGGCTATATGTATGTATACGTGTAACATGTGTGTGTGTGTGTGTGTGTGTTTGTGTGTGTGTGTGTGTGTGTGTGTGTGTGTTTTTTTTTTTTTTTTTTTTTTTTTCAGAGGTTTGGAGAAAAATACTTTTACGTATCATCAGGACAGTATTCTGCCTGGGTATGTCGGACTCGGATTAATTTCCCCTACCGACTAAAAACCTCATCCTCTGGTCTCTGCCTCTGTTTCCTCCGCGGCCCCGCCGTTAGGCATTACTTCGCGGAGGGAGGGTCTTGCTATTGCTTCTTCTGGCGGTTCAAGCCACTCTTTCTTTTATTTAGTGCTCCTGGTTCTGAGCTCGGTCTCTTTCTAGGCGACGAAGTTCTTGCAGTACTTCCGTCACGAATGAGTTTGTCGTCTCCCAGGCATCCTTTGACGAAAGCATTGCTCTCATTAAGGATTCCGGCCGGATTTTCTGTGTAAGAGCAGTTTCCCAAGTACTGCGTGATGATTCGAAACGGGGGCACATGAAGAACACGTGCTCAGCATCTTCATTGGCTCCAGGACAAGACGGGCACTCTGGAGAAGTATCGTGTTTGTGTGTGTGTGTGTGTGTGTATGTGTGTGTGTGTGTGTGAGGGTGTGTGTGTGTGTGTGTGTAAGTGTGTGTGTGTGTGTGCTGTTATTGCATTCGATCGACAGAATTGATTCGATCCTCAGTACCATTCTGTATGTACGTACTTAGGCGATACTGTAATAAGAAGAATATAATCTCCTAGCATATATGTATGTATAGCCATACAGGCGTGAAATAATGTTGTAAAGAGGCTTCAGAAAGAGGTGCATGTAACAACATTTACACAGCAAGCCCACTGTTCATTGTTTAACATCTAAATCAAACGCATAGCCAATAATGTTACCACTCAATCATCGGCTATCACCTCAACCATCTCCCGCGTATAATAACTCCACTGCAGAGGCTTCCAAACTGTCCGTAAGCATTTCTAAGAAATGAGAATGGGCGATTTGGTACAGTTCACAAATTTTAATATTACCAGTTATAGTTTGATTATTATTACGGAATTTAAAATTAACGCGTCCTTGTAAAATAAAATAAAAAATAACCTTTACATGTGGTAATAATGCTCGTGACCTGTTCGTTTTCCCAGTTTCGTCTGTATTGGATTGTGTGCGTGTCTCGTGATATTTCCCGTAATCTTTTCTCTAAAGGTATACATTAGGTTCGCGCATCAACTCTGTTCCGCACGTCTGCATCTGTTCAAATGGAGACGACGCGCGCATCAACTCAAGAACATTGAGTGCTCTGCCGTTTTCATTCGAACATTGAGCGAACATGTCGTCGCCAGAATTTATTTTTGAATTTCTCATCCTTCGGATACCACAGCAGTATATCATTTCGATACTCCTCGATTAGTGCTAGACATTTCTCTTCGGTCCACTCAATAGCGATGGATTTGAGGTTGTAGAACGCCGCGTTCAGTAGAAATTAAAATTATTTTTTTATTAGACAAGATTTGAGCGTTGCTAAATATAATGTACCTACCTACATTTTTGGTAATTAAATGTCAATGGTTTTCTCAAATAGTTTAATTAGTAGTGTGGCAGGTACTTCTTTAACTGCACAATTTTCTCTGCCTTCTGGGAGTAGGAGCCACCTTGCTTATTGATAATTATTATCAGACGCAATTAAACAAATTTATAATAGTATATATTTTTTTATAATTTTATTAAATGCGGTGGCGTAAATTCTGCTCATCTTGAAACTTAAATGTAACACAGAAAAACCTCTAACAACAAAGATTTTTTTCATGAGGTGCAAATTTTTATTTTAAAAAATGACAGTTTAAAGTTTTTAAAGTGCTAATTGTAATAAAATTGACTATTGATCTTGTCAATAGATTCACAAGCAACGATAATATATGCATTTCAGATTACAGATCGAATAAGTAAAAAGCTAAACAAATTCGATATAAAAATGGGGATGACGATTGACAGCACTTTGGTCTATCCTAGACCACGGCGGTGGCAACATCGCTGAAACGTCGGGTGTTACAATCTTTAGGCTGTTTCATTTTATCTTAATTATAATAATGTTGAAATTCATTTTATTAACACGCTTTTATTAGGTCGATCTGTATGTAAATATGTATGTAATGGAATCTAAAGTAACTAATTTAACCATCTTCCAAGGATCGTAGCGTCATGAAAATTGGCAGCTGTATGTAGTTCTGATGACAATACAATAATACGGTACTGTCGAACTGATCTGATGATGGAGTCGGAAGATATGAACTGGAACTTCATGATGGAACATCGTATCATAGCTGTGTTTTGGACTTGTTAGAAAAGTCTTGGAATGAACTTTGACCACGATTAGGTTTCAAGGTCTGATGATGAAGCCGGAAGATAGGCACTGGTATTCCATGATGGAATATCGTATCATAGCCGTGTTTGGACTTGTTAGAAAGGTCTTGTAATGAACTTTAACCACGATTAAATTTCAAGGTCTAATGATGAAGCCGGATTTTTTGGTTTTTACGTGCATTTATAAAAGCGTGTTTTTAGTGTTTTTTATTTAAACTATTATTTTATGTTATTTATAATGATATAAAGATTTTTAAAAAAAATATTTATAGGCTCCCATTACGTTATCTTGTTTTAATATTATGTTATGTTGTTATTCTTTATTGTGAAAGTTCGTAACGGGAGAGTTTCATCTTACGACAATCTCGTACAACCTACCCAAATATGAAGTGTATATGTCTAAGTGTAGCATGTGTTATAGCAGTTATGTATATCTTGTTATAGCAGTCCACCGATAGATTTCATATATAATTCAGTTACTTTTATAATACAATTATAATACAGTTACCCGGGCAATATTTTCGCGCTACCTAATTTTATGTAACTCTCCACTAGATGGCGTTAAACCTCATCGACTATACCATTCAACCGATCACCATGAACATTTGTATTTATTTATTTATTTATTTATTTATTTATTTATTTATTTATTTATTTATTTAATTATTTATTTATTTATTTAGTTATTTATTTATTTATTTATTTATTTATTTATTTATTTATTTATTTATTTATTTATACCGCACAAGAAAAAAATACAAGGACATGCATACTGTTATACATGAGGAATAATTAAGAATAAACATTATTATAACGAAAAACATACCTCTATGCATATAAATATGCTAGCATATCCGAATGAGGCGAAATCACACAACCAACTAGACCTAGAAGGTCTGTCTCTGGCTGTACTGTGTTATACCAACTGTATTTTTGTAACTCGCGAACTGACGAAGGTGATCAATTTTTAAATATTTCTAAATCTAACAAATGTGTTGTGTACACAAATTAAAGTAATATTTAAAGTATTTAAAAAATATGTATGCAATTAGGGTCTAAAATAAAGTAAACTTTACATTATATTCAATAAATTTAAGTGGAAAATAAGTAATAATATATATAAATATATGAATAAACACTACATTCTAATATATATGTATAAGAAAATTTTATTTATTTATTTATTTATTTATTAAAGATAAAGCACAAAATATAATTTACTGCAGCATTACAAAAAAAAATGTGTTTGGACCAGTAGCGAAAAATAGAGCACACTGCAGTATCTTGGTCACTGCGTCAACACCGCCTAACTAGGCCTAGGCCTGTACTAAGGCAGTTGTACCAGGAAATATTTTACCTGTGCACACAAAAAAAGTAAAAAATTAACAACTAAAGTTAAAAATTTAATATGTTAAATAAATAAATTTAAATATAATCATAGGATTATCGAGTAAATAAATAAAAACCGAAATCATAATAATAGTAAATAGTTAGATACCTACTCAGTAAAATAAACAAATAAAAATAAAATCAGATAAAAAAAAAAATAAGTAATATATGATATGTAGGTAATATTGCACAATTTTACAAAATTAAAAAAATATGTCTCTTTTTAATATTCACCCTACAGTATTAATAGGATCTTTCGTTTTTGAACGCCCAATATCTAGAAGCCAGTTTTTTACGTTATCTATAAAAAGTTACATAATTTTTCACGTTTTTCGTGGTTTCACAAAGTGAGTTGTAAACTTTCGGGGCGATAGAAAAACATTGTCTTCGGGCAAATATGCTTTTTACCTTTGGAATTGTGAAAAATTCCTTTTCAGCATTTCTCGTTAAGTACATTTGTTGACTTCTTGCTTTGTACTCTTTAGTTTTGTGAAAGCTTACAAGGCACTGCTTAATAAATAGCTGGCAGATATCCAAAACCTTAAATTCCGCAAAGAGCTGATTTGAACTGTACCGAGGAGGCTTTTTATTTATGACTCTTGTATACATCGGTATTTGGGACGGATAATATTATCGGGCTATCTACTTCTACAATCTACTGTTGTAACTCGCCACTAAATGACGCTGCGGATCATCACCTTCTATACCGCTCAATCGATAGCCACTAATCCGTCATGAACATCACCCGGTCAACAGCGGGTTTCTACTAGTTTGTATACAAATATAATGATAATAACGCAATATGTACAACCCTGCGCGGTATCACAATAATCTTTCGAAATGTCAAAAATATTACATATTCATGTGGGTACTTATTCGTGAGATTAAAATGTTGAAAGTTTAACAAGCCGAAGCAGCGGGGTTCGTCTGGGCGCTTATGAATCTGTTACCTCGCATCAAAATCTGCCAGCATAATATGACGCCTGTAATTTATTACTGCACTCCGGAGACAACACAATCAATATGGAATACCAGAAGGGGTTAAATTATATTTTCTCGATTTTTCAGACTTATCCAGAGAGAGTATTAATTTATAATGTATATGTTTATTCACCTATTAATAATCAACATTATAAAAAATCTAATGCATTAACTAATGTGGTTGTAATTTAAACAGGTGAGGATTGGCTTTGAAATTATTGAAATCTGGCACCGTCGAGGAAAGCGCCGCAAAGTACCTATGCGCCAACAAGTGTGCGATGTATAGTTTGGAATCAAATTGCCATGCAAACTCGCAAACTCATACATGCACTGAAAAGACGAACTAAGGCTTAAAGAACTCAATTTCAATCCATTAAATAATATTCTCAAAAATCTCTATTACCAACTCTTTGACATTTATACACTAAACCTATCAAAGTCCACATAGATTCCTAATCTAAAATTAGCGCTTTCGGATAGCATTATTTGGTGTGAGGCCGTTTTGTTGTCGGCAATTTAAATAATCTTATAGTTGTTAGTCGTGATTTATTAATTCAACAATAAGCATGGCAACAAAAGAGCGTGGCGATGGCGTTGAGATAACTGAGTGAGATGAAAAAAAATAGGGCGCTCAGTCTATCGATGGCATAGCTTAGGAAAGAAGTAAGTACGGCAATACAAGATGCGTCACATCATTGATTCTATACGGTATTATATTGTTCAATTTCATACTGCGAATTGGCAACCCTCCTGAATCGGCAAAATGTAGGTTGCATTGATAGCATTGACGGCCAAACTACGAGTAACATCAATTTATTTGACCATATTTATTACATTGACTTTAAATGTTATTTTAAAAAAGGACTGATTGATTATACAAACCCAATAATTTAAGCAATGATAACAATAATAACATTTATATAAACAGTAATAATTATACACTAATAATTATTAGTTCCATCTATTGCATTTTGTTACATAAGCTACATAATTATATTAAAGAAACAGTAGAGAGAGATAGAATACCGTATATTAGTTAATCTGAACGTTAAAGTGGATGATTTTTATAAATAGGATAGAAAACGAATTTACCGCGTGAAATTTGTAGCACCCGACGTTTCGGTGACGTTGCAGCCGCCGTTGTCCAGTGTAGTCTACCCTGGACAACGGCGGCTGCAACGTCACCGAAACGTCGGGTGCTACAAATTTCACGCGGTAAATTCGTTTTCTATCCTATTTATAATGTCAAATAACCGCGATAGTCTTCGATTTTATATGGATGATTTTTATTTAAATAACATCAAAATAATAAGAGCTATGATTTTAATATTTGTTTCTTAATATATTATTACTTTATTTCGAGATTGGATACCATTTAGGCAGGTTTAGGTCGCCATATAAAGTACCACCTATTAGTCTCTAAAGTGCCATTTATTAGTTATTTAGAATGCCATCTATTATTAGATTACTATGTGAAAATTAAATTGCGTAATTATTACGTATTGAAACCAAATAAAAAATTATCTTCTTTATGTAAAGTGTTTGTTATTATATTATTATTTTATATCATATAGGCGTATTTATAGCGCCATCTACATCTACATTCGTGTGTCGAAGAACGTGATAGTAAAAAAACCGCGATAAACTGTTGTGTAAAATATATTTTTTCTCTTTACAAAAATGTACAATAATACGTGATAACGCGAGCGTAATTTCTTTCAGTTGAATCGTCTCTTGTTAAGGTACAGAATGACAGTTCGAAAATTTGTTTTTTAAAATTTGAATGTATCCACTTTTTAATAGAACGAAATAATATTGCTGGGCTCGTTCTCAGCCAGCCATTAAATCAAAATAAAAATAAACTTTATAGTTGGGTTTGTAGCGTCGCTACATCATTCCCCCCTTTGGGAGGACGACAGGTCGTCGTGTGCCACTGCCCGGGAGGTCGAACCGTTCTTCCGTATCTGGTCTTGTATTGCTGTGGTCCTTGTTGGTTGTTGTTCGCGGACGCTGCCCACCTGGGCTCCTCCTTGTCTGTCTCCTGCTCGTTCTCGTTACTGCTTGCCACGCCGTAGCAGGGTTTTAAACGATCAATCGAGATGGTAACTTTGGCTCTGTCCTGTTCAATGTCGAATGTCTTATCTCGCCGCCTCAAAACCTTATATGGCCCTCTATACGGGTTTTGCAGTGGTCTCTTCACCGTGTCGTCTCTCACAAATACGTGCGTCGCCTCCTTTAGATCCCGATGTACGAAAATGTTATTGTGGTGTTCTCGTTCTCTTCGCGGTCTGTGCGCCTCGAATGTCTCTCTCATTTGCTGCACAGTTTCTGGTATCGTTTTTGTAGTTTGTTTTTCAAAAAAATCTCCTGGGAGCCTGAGTGTTGTCCCGTACAGTAATTCAGCCGGGCTGATCCCGTAGTCTTCTTTAATAGCTGCTCGTAATCCCATTAATACGGTGGGTAATTCTCTCACCCAATTCGCTGTTTTTAGTCGCGCTCTTAATGCTGCTTTTAGGGATCTATGCCATCTTTCTATCATCCCATTTGCCTGGGGGTGATACGCTGTGGTATGTATCTTTTTTACTCCCAGTATCTGTGTCAAAGCTGTGAATAATGTGGACTCGAACTGTCTTCCCTGGTCAGTGGTAATCCGAATCGGTGCTCCGAATCGCGCAATCCATCCTTCATAGAAGACCTGCGCTACCGTTTCTGCGCTTATATCTTTGACCGGGATACATTCGACCCACTTCGTTGCCCTGTCGATCATGGTTACGAGGTATCGGTACTCTTCTGCTATTCCTAAGGGTCCGACGATGTCTATATGTACGTGTTCCAAACGTCCTGCCTCCATGAATGTCCCTATGGGCGCGCGCGTATGTCTATGTATTTTTGCGCGCTGACAAGCGATGCATGTTTTTGCATATTCCGCGCTCTCCTTATTCATCCTTGGCCAAAAATAACGTTCCGCTACCATTTTTCTTGTCGCTCGGATACCGGGATGACTGATGTCGTGTACCAATTTTATTGCTTTTATCCGCAGTGCTGGCGTGATGTATGGCCTTGCTTTCTTGGTGGACACTTCGCACCATACTGGTTTGTCGCCTTTCTTTTCAAATTTTAAATTTTCTTGTTGCCTTATCATTTTTAGCTCGGGATCTTCTGCCTGTTGTGCCGCCAATTCTTCGTAGTCGAACGTGTTTGGGCAGTCGATTTCTGCTATCCTCGAGAGCGCGTCGGCCACGACGTTTGCTTTTCCCGGCAGGTACTCTATCGTGCTTGCAAATTGCGAAATATATGACGTATGACGAATTCTCATGGGCGTTTCCGTGATAGAGTCGTCCAATTTCTTGAGAGCGTGAATTAGTGGCTTGTGATACGTGAATATCGTCAGCTCACGCCCTTCTACCATCTTCCGAAAGTGTCTCACCGATAGGTATATTGCCAACAACTCCCTATCGTAAGTTGCGTAATTTTGTTGCGCATGCGACATTGCCTTCGAATAAAATCCTAACGGCGCCCATTCTCCACCTTTCTTTTGATGTAATGCCGCTCCTACGCAGGTATTTGATGCATCTGTCATTATTGCCAATGGTGCATGCGCCGACGGGTGCGCTAAAATTACCGCTTCTTCAACGCTGTCCCGGCATTTCTCGAATGCTTCTGTGGTTTCTGTTGTCCATGGAATTGGCGTGCGATCATTCTTTTTTGCTCCTTGTAGGAACTTGTTTAATTTTTCTTGATATTGCGGGGCTCTTGGGATGCTATTTCTATAGAAATTGATCATTCCTAGGAATCTCCGTAACTGCTGAACGTCTGCTGGTTTCGGGTATTTTTTTATCGCCTCTACCTTGTCCGCCTTCGGTCGTATTCCAGTAGCATTCACGGTGTATCCTAGGAAGTCTAGCTCGGTTCTTCCTACGTGGCATTTGTCTATGTTGATCGTGATTCCATGCGCGTCTAATCTCCCGAGCGTTTCTCTTAAGTGTCTTGCGTGAGCTTCCTCGTTTTCTGAGGCTATTAAAATGTCGTCGATATACACGAATATGAACGGTAAGCCCCTCAGTACTTCGTCCATAAAACGCTGCATCGTCTGTGCTCCGTTTCGTAGTCCGAAGCTCATTCTGCACATCTCAAAAAGGCCGAAGGGAGTGGTGATGGCTGTCTTTTCCATATCTTCTTTTCTTACCGGTATTTGTGTGTATGCCTTTACCAAATCTAAAGATGTGAAAATGGTGCTATTTTCCAGCGAGTGCGTGAAATCCTGTAGTCTCGGGATAGTATATCGATCTGGTACGGTGATACTGTTGAGCCTCCTATAGTCTCCACATGGTCGGAATTCTCCATTTGCTTTGGGGACCAAATGCAACGGGCTCGCCCATTGGCTCTTCGACGGTCGGCAGACTCCGGCTGCGATCATTTCGTCGAATATCTTCTTTGCCGCTGCGTACCTTTCTGGATTAAGTGGCCGCGGTCTGGCGAACACCGGTGGACCTTCCGTTTCAATGTGGTGTTCCACCTGGTGTTTCGGTTGTCTCGGTTGAGATGTTGCTGATGTAATATTCTGAAACTCGTCGAATATTCTTAGGTAATTCGGCGATTGTTTGATGGCCTGGATGGATAGTGCCCGTGCTTCTGTCGTGCGTGAGTTTGGCGAGATTAATTTTTTTTGAAATAGGTCAACTAATAGTCGGTGCTTCGCCAAAAAATCTGCTCCTATGATGGGCTGCTGTACATCCGCAATTATGAAGATGGCCGCCAATGGGTTTTCTAGGCCGATGTTTAGTGTCATCTCCTTTCTTCCGTATGTGGCGATGGTAGTACCGTTAGCCGCTCGAAGCCTGAGGTCCGCTCTTCTGCCGTTGTCGGATTTCCTTCTTGGAAGGACGCTGACATTTGCGCCAGTATCAACCAAGAAGAGTGCGTTGGTGCTGCGGTCTCGAACGTATAAGCGGTTGGTGTCGTCGGCGCCGAGTTGATCTACCCCCGGCGCCTCTAGTAGTTTTCCGCCTGATTCCTCTGCTTCTTATAGTTGCACGGCTGTTGACACCTCCTTGCGGCGTCCCCGAAGCGTCTGTGGAAGTAGCAGATGGTTTGTTCATTTTGCCCTGCCGAGCTGTTTCCCGCGTTGTTCCGCTGCAACTTTGCTATTTGCTCCGCCAGATCCTTGAGCTGTTTTTTTATTGTGGTCATGTGGTCATGTGCTTCCGCCCGCGTGTCGACTCGGTTCACTTCTTGCGTCTCCCTCGCCGTTGATTCCATCATTCGATCAGCTAAGTCCGCTAGGACGTCCAGGTTGCTCTCAGTATTTATCGACAAAAACGTCCTGATCGTCGTAGGTAGATGACCGAGCCACATCGCTTTAATGGTCTCATCGGGTATCTTCCCTCTGTTGAGCCCTTTCATTCGTCTCATTAACTGCGACGGCTTGTCACTTCCCAGCTCAGTCTCATGGAGTAATTTTTGTAGCTGTTGTGTCTCTGATTCCCCAAAAACGCTGATTAATCGGATCTTGATCGCTTCGAACTTGTTGTGGGTAGGCGGTTGTAGCAGTAAGTCTCCTACCTCCCGCAGCGCCGTCCTGTCTAACTGTGTGATTACACAGCTGAATTTATCTGCGTCGCTGCATTTCTGTGTTGCGAGCAGGATCTCCACGTGTGCGAACCATAGCCGTGGTTCCTGATGCCAGAACGTCGGTATCCTCGAGTTGATGCTCAGCGGAGCGATGTCCTGCACTTGCCTGCTGCTTCCGGCCGTGCCGCTAGGAATGTCTTCCGTATTCATTTTCTTTAGGTTGCGAAGATCTTTAGGTTGTCCTGTTGGTCCGTTGAGTGTCTGACGAGTTGTAGACCTTGCTCGTTAGTCCGATTCAGGCGCGCCGTCGATCTTGCGTCCTCGTACAGGGTCACCAATTTCGCGTCTCTTTCGTGTGTCGAAGAACGTGATAGTAAAAAAACCGCGATAAACTGTTGTGTAAAATATATTTTTTCTCTTTACAAAAATGTACAATAATACGTGATAACGCGAGCGTAATTTCTTTCAGTTGAATCGTCTCTTGTTAAGGTACAGAATGACAGTTCGAAAATTTGTTTTTTAAAAATTTGAATGTATCCACTTTTTAATAGAACGAAATAATATTGCTGGGCTCGTTCTCAGCCAGCCATTAAATCAAAATAAAAATAAACTTTATAGTTGGGTTTGTAGCGTCGCTACACTGCTATACCATGAAAGTCGCCATATTGAACATAATAATCAAAGATTAATCAATTTTTGGAATCATGAGTGCCATCTACACGTTTCCTTTCGTAGTAAAATCCTGGTTGCCAAATTGAAGTACCACGTCGAGTGATCTAATACACTATGTAATTAATGGTACCTCTTAATACATCATCTCGCTTTATCAAAGTAAATGTATACTTACAGCAATAATAAATAAAAACAAACGGAGCTGCCATGGAATTCACCGACCGGAGTCGGGCCCATCATAATACTATTTTTTTACACTTCTGGGGGGTGAGCAGTGGATTTCGGACTTACGAACCGGCTGTGGTAGGTTTAGGACAGCTGTCTTGCCACATGTGAGCGTTCACCTTACCACCCATTCACTCCCCCTTCGAAGCCATAGAATTTGAGATGCGCAAATCGCAGTTTTAGATAATTTTTCTAAGAAAGAGTTGATTATTTTTCTGGAAAGGCCAAGATCTTTAAAAAGGTGAAATAGAGATTTAGCTGGCAGGCCACGAGCGCCAACTTCCACCGCGTGAAGGTGAACAGTGAAGCCGTTCCGGGTTACGGCATTTGCAAGATCATGGTATTTATTTAATTTGTACTCGTGGTCTCTTGGGATATTTGATTCCCATGGAACAGTTAATTCTACAATAAGAGCCACCTTCCGAGATAGAGAGTAAAGAGTTATATCTGGACGGAGGGCGCTGTGCATCCGAGACTTTCAGGGAATTTATACTGCTTAGAGACCGAATCAACCTCCAGAATCCAATCTGTAGCTTTCTCGATTATTGAGAAAGGTTTTGTAGTTATAATCTAAATTAAAATATGTATTTATTAAAATATATTTATATCTTTGTTAAATTGACGTATACACCTAGTCAATGGTCTTACCAATCTAATAACAAATAAATGGTTGTTTATAGGGGAGACTGGTACAAAATGATCCGTTTAACAAAAAAACAGTATTATTTATAATGAATTATTTCACTGATGTGTAATGAAACTATAGTCTTCTTTTCTACAACTGTTAGAATAAAATATTTGAAAGAAGCTGTGTCAAACATATATTTTTTAATAATATTTTTAAACAAGAGAAAAGAATCATTTTATACTCACCTGTGTGTTAAATGATTCCAAGTGAAATACGGAAATTTTATTGAAATAAATTTATTATATGGTAGTTACATCTTGCTTCTATTTAATAATAATAATAATAATAATAAACTCTTTATTTGCACTTAATTGGTATACAAAAAGGCGAGCTTATTGCCACATGGCAATGTCTTACAACTAACCTAAACACAATGGTACATGCGCGCATTGTGAAAATAAAGATTATTACATAACATACAGACAAGTGGAAGAATTTAAAACTAATAATGCCTGAGGAGAGGAAATTGGGAGAGGAACAGAAGAGAAAGGGAAGAACTAGTTACTTCTTAGAAAGGTAGTAATCCTTAAGGTGAGTCTTGAACGATGGTAAAGAAGGCGAGTTTCGTATATTTGCTGGGAGATCGTTCCAGAGTCTGCACCATGGACACAGAAAGAATAGGAATAGAAATACCTATTATGACTCGGAATTTTTAATAAACTGTCAGAGGCTGACCGAAGTACGAGACCGTGGGAACTTAGTAATTCAAAAAGCTCGTGGAGATAGGATGGTGTTAATTGGGAGAGTACACGATATAGTAGAGCAAGTATATGAACATTTCTTCTTTGGCGCACTGGCAACCACTTTAACTGTGCCCTATAGTCGGACACGTGATCATACTTACGTAGACCGAAGATGAATCGTATGCATACATTTTGCAAACGTTCAAGTTTGTTGAGCCTCTAATAAATCGAGATAAGCCACATCTGCATAGTCAAGGAAAGGTAAGAGGAGAGACTGTGCAAGAGATTTTTTTGTGTCCATAGGAAATTTATTTACGTACAATTAAGATCATATACATAGTAATCTGCATCGTTTTCGTCTACGCCAGCGCACAGATTATGAGCCCAATTTTACATTGACGGTCGTGTCAGAAAGACCCTAACCTTAGACAAAACAACGGAATACAATTTCTCGTTAATAATTCACTGACGACGCGAGCACGCGATCCGCCATTACTGTTTGTACCAACTTGATAGCTGTTGGAATTATGCATTCGTAGTTTCCTAGATGGTGTTAGTAGATTCATAAAAACTTAAAGAGATCATTTCAGTCTGAGGAATCACGTTATACCAGTCTCCCCTACTAATTAATCTCCAGTGACCACTCCTCCGAAAACAAATTTCAATAAGTTTGTTCGTGTCGAATCTGTTGTGAATACGCACTGATCTCCGATTAATCTCTGACTGCGGCCACGCCGTTTAGGCCATTGTGTGTTTTGACGTTTTAATCAGACTGTTTGTCATGTTAGCGGGGCACCTCACGATTTCACACAATTAAGATATCATATAGAAGCCCCGCTTGTGAGAGATGGGGAGAAGGGGGCACAACTCGACCGACGATGTCCTGCTGAGAGGACCTTTCTCGAACGCTGACTTGAGATCTGGACCTCGGGTTGATCGAGACCTATACGAAACTGTAAATTGATATGTAATAGTTAAAGCCAACGATCTTTCAAACGGAAAATATGCATTAACCGGGGCCGAAAATAGTTCATTCGCGTAACTATATGTGAAAATTTCTGTCTCACGCTTCTAAAGTTGTCGATCGTTCTCTACTGATCGAAAACTGAAGATACGGATTCGATCCTTTATCTTTATAACCTTTACAAGTTTCTTCTTAATGCAGTTCGAAGCATTTTAAAACGACTGCCCAAAAAAGGAGTGTTATGTGTTCAATATGCATCTATATATGTTTTCCGTTTCTTTATTCCACCATAACTTCTAAACGCTTGACCCCTTGAATCGCGAAGTAAAAATTCAGCCGTACCTTTTGCGCGCAACAGTTTCGCGCGTGAAGTCGACGGCCTTGAGAAAAACGACCATAGCTTGTAAACCACTATACGGATCATAAAAAAAATTACCGGAAAATGATCGCATTGAAATTTGAAATATAAAACATTCTAACCTTAGTTAGGCTTAGTTAGGCTTGCAACCCGAGCCGGTCGCCTGAAAATAGAGGGGTTGAATCAATTTAGAAGTATCTCGTATTGTTAGAATCGTTTTGTCCACCCGAATGTACGTGTCACAATCCCTCTATCTCATAAAAGGAGAAAGCAGCGTCTGTAATATAAATCGCCGTGTTATGCGGTGCGTGTTGACATTCATCATTTGACAGTTTAGTTTTTTTCGTTCTTCCTCTTCGCGGCCGCCAGGAATAGATCCGGTAGGCCTAGTAACGAAGATAAATATTAGAAATATTATTTTAGCAAAATAAATTACACAAAGGGTTTAATTATTACACTTCACAAAATATTACCGATTTTTAAATAACCGCTTTAGGTTCTTACGAATTTATTCCAATTCGTATAATCAGGCTTTGATTATACAATTAAGTTTTCATTATTATATTAGATAAAGTCATTAAAGACAGGCCTGCGGCAATCAAAAAAGGGCATTTAGGTACCCACACTAAGATTAAGAAGATAATCTGAAAGACTTTCCGTAACCACATAAGGAAAACGGCAGGCCTGCCGACAACAAACACATGCACACACTAAGGACTTTTATTTTTTTTGATAATTTCTTGATTCATCATCATTTGTTCATGCCAAGAGTTGAAAATATTGTAGTCGAAATCGGTCGACTAAAGGGTGCGCTGGTCATAATTTAATCTCGAAGTATTATAGTTAGAGACTGGAAATTCGGTACACAGATGCGTCGTAGGGGCGAAACCACATTGTGAACTTTTGGATCTCTTATACAAGCGACGCAAAAAAATCCGCCATATTCAATAAAATATTACATCATATTGAAAAATAGCCATTTCGATACCACGGAAATACTACAAAATACAATTTTTTGCTAGTATAGTCACTTGACCCAAACTTTATCGAGGGGTGGTCGGGGGAAGGGGGGGGGGGGTGAGTTGACGGGAGGGAGTTTTATCATTGCAGGGAAAGTCTTGGGGTGACACCACCGTTCTATTTAAAATAAAACCAAACCTTCACCCCATTTCTTGCATAAATTATTTTATGGAAACCTTTAATGACCTGAAGATAATCTATTTGCGGATCAGTTAAAGGCTCGCTAACTAAAATAATATCTAATTTTTTGATGTAATTTTGATCAGTAACTGATCAAAATTAGTTTTAATCTGTAAGTTGAGGGGAAATAAACATAAATTGTTATTATTATTCGGAAGCGTGTCATACCATTTTTCCAACAAATTATGTTCACTATTAAATAATAATATGTATATAGATGTAAATAATATATTAAAGTCCAAATCGGCAGCAGATTTTCCGAGTAAGTTCAGCAGATAGCAGTCGTCGATTTCGTTTTCAGGGTCTGTGGAGTGGAAGACATTTCGGCTGAGCATGTCATTAGTACATGCTCGGATTTGTATTTAACCCTTCGGTTAAATTTGGTTGCACATCAGAACACCGTTGACTACGTAACGACCAATGTGGCGGCTTGCTCCCGGAGCGCACAGTAATGTTATTTTCTAATTCGAACGCATCCTAAAATCCATACCAAATATCTCATTATTACCATAGAATATATATACATAGACGGCCGATAGAATAATTTCGCGCGTCATTTCGAGGATATTTCTGGTAAAAATCCATTGTCAAACATCATTTTTTTTTTTCGAGAAACCATCAAAAATTTTTTTGGTTTTTATGAGCTAGTGGGCCCGATTGCGTTTCTTTGTGAACTAAAACTAAAATTAGTCCAAGCGAACGAGACAGAGCAATACGTTAGAACGGAATATGAAACGAACGATCGTCGATAAATACTATCTGCCGAACTTATACTCGTCCGAATAAATTCGAGCATATTTCGTGCGGTGTAAGATTTGACCTTGGCGGCAGTTTTAATGCGAAAACGTGACAACCGGTCATCTCACACTCTGCTCTAGCGTATTGCACTGTCTCGTTCACTCGGACTAATTTCCGATTTTAGTTCACGAAGAAACGCAATCGAGCCCAGTATCTAAATATTTTTGTACCTAAATAAGCAATACGATATATTACCTTTGATAGAGAATCTAATAAAGATCTCGATAGTATTTACAATTTCTAAATGGGGTTCAGTAGTCTTCCGTAAGACAAGTACATGTTAGAAATGCCGAGTTTTTTTCACATTTTCGAATTTGTCATATTTATTCATAATTATCTAATAGTTTTACAAAATAAGATTTCAATATTCTAAATACTAAATTTCAATTCGATCATTGCACAGTTATTGTTTTTATGGTTGCTATAGTAGTTCCATAATTATAAGCTTTTTGTCGAGCACGGCGATATTGCAAGAAATTCCAATAAATTGCCGCGGTCTGCCATGAAATTATGCCGTTACTCGAAGGTTCAAGAAGAAAAAAATAGTGGACAGATATGAGGTTGCTACGACTGATGTATGCGGCTTTCATAGATCTTGCAATTAGTCTTTCCAGGTGAGCTGGTTGCAGGATATATAGAAGGTCGGCAATATCCCATGAGGAAGAACATCGGTATGACACCAGGAATAAAACCCATTAGGTACATCCAACTGATCATACCAAATACGGCCAAATCCGGGCGACGAGTCTATACATAGGAATTAACTTTTTATTAATTTGGCGATAACCCTTTGAGGATCATAAGCTTCGCGGTAGAGTATGGAATTTGTTGACACATAAAACTGGTAAAGGGCGATGTAAATAAAATGTATGTCAAGTTTTGTGAAAATTAGTTTAAAAGATTTTGTATAAATTGATGGGACATAAGTGTCCCTGTGGTCCTCCATAACGAAGAAAAGTTACAACTTTTTCTAAAATTTCATTATTTTATTATTTAACTCAGAAATCATACGTACTAAAAGAAGAAAATCAAATTGGAAAGTCGCCAAAAATATTTTTTTAAATCACCAGATTGGTCATTTGCGATATTTTCAGAAAAAAATACGGTAAATTTTTAAATAATATTTTCTTTTGCTAGTATTAAGATTCTCATGTCTCAAAAATATGGAAAAAAAAGATTTATAATTTATTCGTATTCGATAATTTATAAAATCATTTTTGAAATTATGAGGCACATATGTGTCATGATCCTTGAAGGGATAAATAAAAGGCGAATAAAAATATTAATATTTCCAAGACATCGACCTGAGCGTATCTATTTAAATTCAACACGTACGCGCCTAACGACATTTTTAAATACTTTGAAAACAACATCGTACTTTTAATGTATTATTTTCATATTGTATATTGTTATATAATATTGCATATTTTTGATAATTGGAATAAATTTCGAGTGATATACTGTATAAAATTCTTTACTAAATTAAGTAATTAATTTAAGATTAATTTAATATTCTTTATAATTCCAATACAATTCTGAAGTTATAATGCAAATGAATACTTTTTAAAGATTCTTTTATGCTATGGACTGGGTTTCATTAGTTATATAGGTGGAAATACGCCACAATGGCCCTAAAAATGTGGTCGACTGATCCCCATTTCATCATTAGCATCAAGGTCATTTACCCTTTAAGGACCATGGAACATATGTGTCCTATTTTTTCAAAATTATTTTATAAATTATCGAATCCGAATAATCTATAATTTTGTTATTAAAACATAAAAGCCTTAACATTAGAAAAAATAAATTAAAAACTGTTTAAAAATATTCGGTATTTTTTTTCGAATCGCAAATAACCAATGAACTTTGGTGATTTTAAATAAATAAATATTTTTTTTATGGCGATTTTTTTCCTTCTACTACCTTTTTATAGTACTTATTATTTCTGATTTAAATAGTAAAATGGTCAAATTTTGGAACAAGTTTTAGCTTTGCAGCATTATGGACCACACTGACACATGTCCCATCAATTTATACTAAAACTCTTGAACCAATTTTCACAAAACGACATGTGTTATTTACATCGCCCTTTAACAGCTTATATTCCTCAAAGGATTAAAATATAACTTCGCCAGTAATTATCACACATAATGAATCAGGCCAGGCAGGCAATGATATTAGTATCCGAAATGACTATAGTTACCATCGAATGGCTATATTTAGAGGATCATTTTCCAATTAGACATGCATTGAAACAATCATAAAATAAGTATTAGAACACTCGGTAATTTCCACTTCACCCGAGTACGAAAAATATTTCTCAGGCTCGTTAGTGTAATCCGTAAAATATGGGCAATCCCATCAAAATTACCACAAAACTGACAGCTCCCACCGTTTCGAATCCGTTGACGTGTTAATTTTCCAATTTTCTCTATCGCCCGGGCTTCCTGCAATTACACGAAACGCCGCACAGTGGGATTCTAGAAAACAAATCTTATCCTTCTGGTGCTAAGTATTAAACGTGGGTCAACTGGTAATGTTGGCTATACAAACTTTGCTTGCTGTTCAAGATGTTATACTTTGTTCTGAACCTTTTCTTTTTACACGACTACCCAAAAAATAGGACTGTTATGTGTTTAGGATTCATGTATATATGTTTTCCGTTTCTATATTCCACCATAACTTCTAATCACTTAAACCAATTTAGAAGTGTGTAGTATTGTTAGCATCATTATAGCATCCCGAGTATCATGGTATACCTAAAGTGCTCAAATATCCCATAAATAATTATCTAAATGTCCAAATGTCGATAAATTATGATAAATATATCGTGTTTAGTATCAAATGATAAGTCTGTTGGAGTACATTTCGTAAATATATATGTATATATATATATATATATATTTATTTATTTATTTATTTATTTAAATAAATAAATTATATATACGGATAAATACGCAAACCACAAATATTTCATAAAAAACCTTTTTATTACTTGAGCACCAAATAAAGTGCGGCGGCGGCGCAGCGGCGCGCGACCGTTTTAAGATACCTGCCGCAGGGCACAGGACGAATTTTATTCTCTTACATAACGTAGTTTTCAGTGCGTGTATATTTTTTATAATTCTATATACAACAGTTCAATTTTTGTATAGGGCTGTCGTGTTTTTTATTTTTTTTAATTATTGTTCTTGAGGCCCCTTGTCTTTAGATTATTCCGGCTGCTTAATGTTTGTCTAATTAGATCACAATGTTGTATCTTTCTAGATGACGTATTCGAGTTTGCAGAACTTTACCATTCTTTACCATTCGAAGTCTTCCAAATGCCGTTCCTGGGGCAGATTCTTGATGTCTCACTCCGCGAGCGAATTCGAAACGAGACCATTAGAGAAAGATGCGATCTACTAACAACGATCGAAGAAGAAGAACAAAAACGTCGATTACGATGGTTCGGCCATGTTTGCCGAATGAACGATAATCGCTTGCCACGTAAACTTCTTTGGCGAGACCGTTTGACAGAATGGAGAATTCAGCGATCGGCACCGAAGAAAGCCTGGCTAAATAACATCAAAGATGACCTTAAGAATCAACGATTATCGGCTAGGGATGCTCGAGACGTGACAAAAAATCGTCAAGAATGGAAGCGAATCGTGAATGGAGTACGAGATCCAGCGGCACCGACAGCAGCGTATTGGCTGCGAGGGCGACCACCTCCCCAATCGCCGGCTACGAAATAAATAAAAAATAATAATAGTAGGTACCTTTCTTGATATTTCCGATTTTCCGCATACGCACAGAATTTCACGTGCTACAGAAACGGCAACTAGAATAAACTGCCACTAATGCTGTCATTCACTCTTATTACCCGTGGTAGTTCCTTTTAATGCGTATCCCCGAATAAGACTTGCAAAAGTACAGAAAAGCTACTTTCACCTTTGCTTTAAATTATATAATCTACTCTCTACCACTATTAAACAACTAGAGCTGTCAACTACAACAGGCGAATCCGTCACCTCAGGAGGTTTTAACAATATGAGATCGTTTTATCTCCCGTGAGTTGAACGTAGAATACTTACATAGGTCAAAATTAGTCCACTGTCTAGTTACGCCACTCGCCCGTAAGAGACCAACGCCTTACAGCGAGATAACCAGGGTAATCAACTTGCGGTGTCAACTACAACGGGCGAGCCCGTCACCACAGGACGTTTTAACGATTAGTCGTTCTGTCGCCCTGCAGTGAACGTAGAAGACTTTGGACAGTACATTCTACGTCCAGCTACGTCACAACCCGTGAGAGTCCAACGCCTTACCGCGAGTGAGCCAGGAATAAACCCGGCGGGCTCGAGATACTCGCGCCCTCACTTCCAATTGTGACCAGATTTCTCCGGTCTCTCGATTGGTTCCGAGTTCGAGGTCGCTTGCGCGGTCCTCTCCCTTACGAAGCGGTGAAACGGAGTGCACCGAATCTGTCGCGGACCAAGGCGTCCTTTGCCCGACTCTGAACCGGGATCGGATGGCCAATGGTCATTTCAAGAGCAGTCGCCGTAAGGTAGACAACTGCCCCCGCTCTATAGGAAACAATACAGTTCCCAGACTCCCCCGATTGTTAGTCGGAGAGCACAATCGATTGGCTTGCGCCGCTCGGTGTGAAGACCGTCCAGGAGCGCCAGAGGATTGTTCCCAGGGGAGACTGGTTGACCCAGTGTCCTACCCAGGCTCGCACCCCATGCGTGGAGGCCATCGGATGGGTGTTGACCCGTGAGTGTGACCGACCCTGAAACAGAATGGGTCTTCGTGGCCAACTCAGCAAGGGCCCATTAGCTAACAGGGTAATCAACTAGCGGGCCGACACTCGCGCCCTTCGAATTGCAACCAGATTACTCCGGACTCCCGACTGGTTATAGATCGCTTGCGTGGTCTTCTCCCTTACGAAGCGGTGATACGGTATCTACCGAATCTATCGCGGACCACGACATCTTTTGATCGATTGGTCGTTTCAAGAGCAGTTGCCGTAAGGTTAACGACTACCCTCGCTCTATAGGATACAGTACTGCTTTCAGACTCCCCCGGCTGTCGGTTGGAATGCACAATTGATTGGCTGACGCCGCACGGTGTGCAAACCGTCCAGGGGCGCCAGAAGTTTGACTCCTAGGGGAAACTGGCCCGCAGGCCAGAGTCCTACCCTGGCTCGCACTTCTGCGTGGAGGCCACCAGATGGGTGTTGACCCGTGAGTGTGACCAACCCTAAATACATGGGTCTTGGTGGCCTAACTGCAACAGCTGCCATCAGCTTTTAGTACCTACCACATTTTTATTATCTGACCGAATCCGAGGGCCATGACATTTCAAGCATTGTACCTATTTAAATTACAGTTTTTTTATAAATATTTATGGAGTCATTGTCCAACTATATTGCTTTCATATTACGTAAAGAAACAGTAACTGAAAAACAGCATCTAGGAAAGTTGCTATCTATTGATATTGATTTTTAAATATTTTTTTGATATTTTAGATATTTTTTTATTGTCTTTTTTTATTATTTAGACTGTTTACAAGACCTAATACTGACAATTCACTGCTTTTTATTATTTTTTTATTCAATTATGATACTGAACACATTAGATTTTCTATGTGTCTTTAAAAAAGGTAAGATACTCAAACTAGTATCATGCAAAAAGCTTGTAATAACTACCTAATACGCACAGTAGGTTGTATACGCACTAAATTGCCAAGAGCGGTAAATTCGGCAAAGCGGTAGGTAAATTGGTTTCGAATGTAATGTAATGTGAAGCTCATTCCTAGCTAAAACAGATACTATGATAGATTCGAATCTCAAAAGGTTTAAGCTTTCCATCACATATTACATTTTCTATTTGTCTTTCAAATAGGTAATAATACTCAAAGTATAAATACTCAAGGTATAAATATAAACAAAAAAAGACTAACCCACTGGTTGATCACCCAGGGAAAGGAGGAAACTGATTTGTTTTATTCCTATCTAACTTGCCATTCCTAACACAGTAACTATTATTATCATTATAATTCACCTACCATATATTTATGATTGGCATGCTTTTGGTTCTCTATATTATTATTATCACATAACTTTTTAGATAATTTGAAATTTAATTTTTTACTAAAATTTTAGTTTACTTGATTTTAGTTTTCACGGCATTCTTCAATGTATTTTTTTATTCAGCATTAGGCAGTACTTAATTATGCGGATCTGAGCCTACCTTAGTGCGGACGTCTTGTGCGATCTAGTTAGGTTAATTTCAATTTATCTGTAACTGTTATTATGATTTTTGTAAAATAAAGAATTTGAATTTGAAAATTTGAAGATAAATAATAATATTCCTTCTTGGTGCCTTAAAAAACTAATTTTACGATTTAATTTAATATATCTTCCACAATAAGCTGCATCTGGATTGTTCAATGTGAATTAAATTATTTTTGTCATATTCTTTTACCGTCGTTTCTAAAACCCCACGAGTTCTTTATATTTTTTAAGCAAACGACAATTGTTTATTAGCCATACGTGTGTTTAATTAATGAGATACAACCACAGGACAATTTAATTTTTAATTCAGTTTCTGATTTTTATTTTAATTTTTGATTATTATGTTTAAAATTTATTTTTGTATAATTCTATTTAAATTTCTGATAATAATTAAGTCATTTTCATTTAATTATATTGTTCATGTCATAATATCAGCAAATGATCCTAACGTTTTGATTTAAATTTCTGACATTGATTATACATTTTTGATAATAATTTAACGGACACTGCGCGTATTCACAGACACTGAAATATGTTAATCTAGAAAACAGGTAGAAAAAAATACGTTGAATGTTCATTGATATTTATTAATAATGTTAAATTATTAATAAAATTTATTTATTGATTCTCAAAATATTCTCTGTGAGCGGTAAGGACACTTTTTCTTACGTATCAACTAATTTTCATAAAATTAATTTCTATCCTCCGTGGTTACCTCCTCTTCCACAGCCTCCTCTGGCGATGTAAATCGTTGAGTGCGTAATGGTTCTTATATTTTGGAAACAGGAAGAAAACAAAAGGTTTCAAGTCAGGACTACATGGAAGATGGCTAGGGTTGGTTGTAAGAGATTGTCATATGATAATAAAGCCGCCCATTGCAATATTTCAAAAAAAGAAGTGTTACTTCTGCGAAGTTCGTCAATAAATTCCGACAAGGAAATAGTGTTTCTTTTTTTTTTTACTCACAAGGCATATGTCTTTTTGTGGAACCCGCCTTGTTGCATATTGGCAACATCTTCTAGGTGGGCATTTACAGCATCCCGCAGTCAAACACTCGGGCGGTCACCCATCCAAGTATTGGCCGCGCCCAACGGTGCTTAACTTCGGTAACAACGAGGAGAACAGGTGTCAACGTGGCTACGGACGCTGTCTACGGTTGGGTTTAGCTCACCTTGAAAGACCCAAATGGTCGGCTGCTGCTTTGTTTCGGGCTCTTAGTTGTATTTACAACTAACATGGATTTCCATGTTTGAAATCTAGTAACCATGGCAATGTACTGTTGGAGCTTCAGTCCAACATACCCACAACAAAAAAGTAATTTCTACAGAATCGAAACCGCAAACTCGCTCAAATCTACACGAGTGAGCTGCAGTTGATTTCCAACTAAATTCGGCATTTTTTTGCACAGTCAAGTGATGACTAATGTCATTTCTTCTGATCGATACGAAATTAACACACATTTCTCACCCCACTCACAACTGTTGCGTCACTGCTTACAATATAAAACGCAGTACATTTCGATCGATCAATATCATTCCTGTTGGGCAGTGATCGCGCTACACATCTTCATCATTCCCTGGAGGGCAGTAACCGCGCATTAACAAGTACTCGCGCTCTACACTTCACTTCGAGTCAAGAAATCACGCATAGTATACGCGACTACCATTATATTCGAATCTATCGCTGCGCATCAACTTCGGATACACAACTACGGCTTCACCTCGCGCCCACACTACCTACACAACGGCGAAATATCAATCAAGGCGTTACGAACTGGCAACCTACTACAGACCTTCTGATTAAATACTTCGACTTCAACATCCACGACTTTCAATAACGGAGAAAACTTCTTGATGAGAACCACCCTTCGCTCACAATCAATTGGAGTCTAGTGAAGGGTGGCCCGTTTCACAGTACCATGTGACGCGTCTTGTTTTTAGAGCCTCATTCAAATTGCGTGGAATCCACCTTGATCACAGCTTTCTTACAGCCAAATGTCTGTGTAAGATTGATTATGCCTATCTGTTTCGATTATACGGCGCACAACATTGATGTTTTTGTTGTTGACAGCGGAGGAAGGGTGACATTTAAGAAATTGTTCACTAAGATTGACACGACCACGTTTGAATTCTGCAAACAAGCTATACATTGTCGTATTGTTTGGTGCTTTATTGCTAAAAACAGTTTGAAACAGGGGCAAGGTCCTGCTAAGCCGACAAATTACACCTAATTTTTAATATATATATTTATCATTACTAAGAATTGAACTCGTTTTGACCGATTTTGGTGGCCATTTTGCAGCTAACGTAAAATATGTTATTTGAAAGTTTTTTCTAGATGAATTTCATAGCCTATCGTTATTATTTTAGAGAATTTGAAATACTACAACAAATTCTAACCGATTGTTAGGATGGACTCCACGGTGCAACGGGTTCATCGTCTCAATTAAAAGTGTCCGTACATGACTCGATTAGCCCATAATCGTTATCGTAATCGAAAGGTGAGCCTAATGAAAAATCGGGAACGCAATAAGCGATTAATGAGGATTATAACTAATGAGCGACATCTCCTTAATTATGTCGGACATAAAACGCATTAAAAGACCCCTAATGAGCGTGCATAAAGAGGCTCTGAGCACTCCATTTAGGTTCCCAGAAAACCGAAGCGCCTACCAATATAAAATATTAATAAAAATGCTAATGAGGCCCTGTGGCTTAGTTGCGTCTTTTAAATAGCCACTTAGGAGCGGAGAGCGGGTCGTTCGCCGATACACCCGGTACTGTTTCAACCAAATTGGAAATATATGTATTCTGTACCTCGCTACCAACGGCCCAAGGCTACGTATAGATAGATATTCAGAAACCTTAGGCAAACATGCTTCCATATTTTCTCTGTCCCTGGCTTAGAGTATACATAAGCAAGCTATGTATACTCTAAGGTCCCTGGTCACAGCAGTGACTTCTACTTGTTATCTTTACAGTGCATGGAGCCCGACATTGGAATGCTTTGCTGATTTGGATGCTTTGATGCATGGACGTGGACATGATATGCTTTGATGACATGAAATTTAACACCAACAAGTACTCTGTTTTAATCAAGTAATGAAATGAATGGGTTAAAAAACTGAAAAATGTCTTTATTGCACAATTAAAAGAGGGTACAATGGCGGACTTATTGCTATATAACAATATCTTACAGCCAACCAACATGCAAATGTGAAAAGAAGGGTAAGCACAATAAGATACAATAAAATATAAAATAATGTTTTAAATTATAGCAAATATTATGCATTGTATGCGAATCTAAAGCCAAAAGCATAAAAATAAATTAATTTTCATATACACCTACATATATAAAATATACATCTATACATACATATATTAAACTGCCAAAACAAAGTAAGGAAAAGGAAGGGTTCACGGAAAGGTTAGAATTTATGGTTTATATTTATTGTAAAAGGAAGTGCTTTCAATGATTACTTAAAGGTGGACAGCGAGCTAGCGCCTCTAATGGTTGGAGGAAATTGATTCCACAGTCAAGCTGCACGTACGGTGAAGGAATAGGAAAAATCATTGGTTTTGTGTTTTGGGATACGTAGAGTATTATTCATCTTAGTGAGAAACCATCTTAGTGAGTCATCTTAGTGAGAAACCATCAACATTAAGAAAACCTTGTTTTTTCCCATACACAATAAAAGAGTCAATTTTAAAAAGGTCAACCGAAGTGCGGGATCTGGGAATTACATTTGATACGCAGTTGAAATACCGCGCACAAATTATAAATATTTGCAATCGTGCTAGCAAAATGATCGGTTTTGTTATTCGCATATGCAAACAGTTTAATAATATTCATGTAATATTTCTACTATATAATTATTTAGTCCGTTGCATACTTGAATATAACGCAGCCATCTGGTGTACAAGTGAAAACAAATAGGTACATTCAGATGGTCAGGCTTATTCAAAGAATTTTTTTTATATATATTTATTATAGAAAATAAAATATTTATCTATATTTATTTTCGTCTGGTTTTGTGCTAGGAATGGTAGGATACAACAGTCTTGAAACGCGTAGATATATTTCCTTAATTATATTTGTATATAAATTAATTCAAGGAACTATTTATTTGCCCGAGATACAATGTAAGTTTGAATTGCACGTACCGGTAAATTACATAGCGAGGAGATCTCATATATTGTCTAATGTGCCGTACCATCGTACAAATATTTTTGTAGACAGGCCAGTGGGGTGGGTTAGAGCTCTTCTTAATTTCTTACCCACTGAAATAGACATCTTTTGTATATTCCTTTGGCAGGTGTGGGTGTATGTGTGTGTAAGGGTGTGTGTGTGGAAGTATGTTTTTGTTAGGGTGTGTGTATTATCTGTATTTAGACGTGTGTGCATGTATAAGTGTAAGAAAATGCATCCTGGGACTAGTCTTGACATTAAATTGAAGATGACTTATTTGGGTATAATAATCTAGTGTGATATACATTATAATCGCTAAAGGTTCCTGTATATCGCATTTGCGGAATAGCGATACGGTTTGCGAGAAAAGATTTTGAAGTTTAGAAAAGTTGGAATTCTGTTTGAAAACGCGACGTTTAATGCTATCGATTCTACTCGTACGCACTATCCATCCGTATATACTATCCGTACCTGATCGACTAGATTACTTGCATCTACGTATAATATGTACATGAGCCTGTCGATAGAGATATTCGTCCGTGAAAAAAAATCAAGTGATCCGCGAACGATCCAGCCAGTATGACGATTGATTAATGCCATGCGCTCGCCCAGTATGAGTCGTCCATGAGCGTATCGATCGCTCAAATAATCACATTAGTATCTGGTACGCGGTTGTGTAAGTAGCCGCCGAGGCAGGCTGCCCAGTTGAGGGCACACAAGAGATGCGATGGAGGAGCGATAAGCTGGCAGCGGACGAAACGCCATAACGATATATTTATTATCCGTAAATAAATATGTTAAAAATGTCCGATGATCAACGGCTCGTGGAGTAGCATTGGAATTGTGCTTATCTCTTTAGGGGCCATTATCGATTATATCGTTTTGTGTGAGCGCGCAGGTCGCGGACGCACTAACAAATCGGACAATGTGCGCTGTGACTTTTGGGCTATGATGGCCAAAAGCTATACTATCTGGCTTGCCTTACTCACGAATAAACCTATATCTGGTGACCTTCCACGGCCGTAATATTGCAGACAGAAGCAGTTGGATCAGAAGATCGCGGATTCTGGGGAATACGTCGGTCGGGACTGCAAGGTTGGTACACTGTTCGGTTTGCGTTCGGTTTGCGGGAGCTAACGGGCCCATGATGAGTTGGCCACGATGACCCATGTGTTCAGGTTCGGTCACACTCACGGGTCAACACCCATCCGACGGCCTCCACGCACGGGGTGCGAACCTGGGTAGGACACTGGGTCAACCAGTCTCCCCTGGGAATCAAACCTCTGGCGATCCTAGACGGTCTGCGCACCGTGCGGCGCAAGCTAATCGATTGTGCTCTCCGACTAACAGTCGGGGGAGTCTGGGAACTGTATTGTTTCCTATAGAGCGGGGGTGGTTGCGTACCTTACGGCGACTGCTCTTGAATTGACCATTGGCCATCCGATCCCGGTTCAGAGCCTTTTGATCTACATCTAAATCGGCACAGGCTTAGTAAAGTGCGCAACAGTTTCCTTCATCAAAGCCTGTGTTATTATAACAAGGTCCCAACACATATCAGAAGTCTTGGAGAGAACCAATTTAAAAAAGTCTTATTTAATGGCCTAGTCAAGAATCCTGTATATGACTTAAGAGATTTGGATAATGCTGATTTCTTATTCCAGAGCATCCTAATGTAAAATAACGGATAATTCATGATAATCAACTTTGCCAAAGAACGTAATTTTTATTTTTATTTTTATCGACGACGGCTGTATTGCTAGATTTGACAATTAACTTAAATTTAGATATTTTTAATATACCCTCATCTATTTTCTTGACCATCATATTATTGCCTTGATAATTATGACTACAGACATTGAGCTCTTTTTTTGATCAGCAATTCTGATTATTAGATTATTTTCTATTTATCAATGGTTTTCAAACCAATTATAATTTACTAAAATTAATTTATATTGCCACAACTATATAATGATAGTTAATATTCTTTAATTAATTACATTATTTAAAATTTTAGAGACAAAGACGCATCCAAGTGTAGGAAAGCCTACCTACTGGAGCAGAAATAAATTGAAATTGAAATTGAAATAGAGCCGGGCAAAGGACGCCTTGGTCCGCGATAGATTCGGTGTACTCCGTTTCACCGCTTCGTAAGGGAGAGGACCGCGCATGCGACCTCGAACTCGGAACCAATCGAGAGACCGGAGAAATCTGGTCACAATTGGAAGCAAGGGCGCGAGAGTCGGCCCGCCAGGTAACTCTGGCTATCTCGCGGTAAGGCGTTGGCTTCTTGCGGGTTGTGACGTAGCTGGACGTTGGATTTTTTCTGTCCAAAGTCTTCTACGTTCACTGCAGGGCGATAGAACGAGAAAATCGTTAAAACGTCCTGTGGTGACGGGCTCGCCCGTTGTATTTGACACCGCAAGTTGTCATTCTCTAAGTCTTATACGGTTATCCCACGTCTGAAAGAACGATCTACTATCATCATACTAGCTTAGAGTTACGGGTTCACCCATTGTAGTCGACACTGACCAACTGTCTGTGGCTAGAGGCAACTGTCTATGACATAGGTAAGTACTTAATATGACAGTAATTCTGCTGTAATTTTGGTTAAACAAGGCAGGCATTCTGTCTGATGATCAGACAGTGAACATTAATTCAGATATCACCATTTCTCGTATTGTAACCGATACCTCGCTATCCCCCGTGGCCCGGGCAAAAAATCCCGGTAAGCATATAGACAAAATAAAACATTTAAGTGGTGTTTAACGAGGCCGTGCGGTTCGAGCCCGTCAAGCGCCCCGCGGAGCGCGGCACTCCCGCCGTTTTCAGCTTATTACCATCCACTCCCAGCCGAGCCGCAGCACCACAGCCTCAGCCTCAGCTCCAGCCAACGCAGCGCACCGGATTATTATTAGGGAAGTGCGCTTTTACGCTTTAATATAATCGATTAGACCTCCAAGTGCAAGCTATCGAAGCAACAAACCAAGTAATACACACAAGAATAAAACCAAAACCAAAAAAAAATCCCCTTTATGGTATGCTACATTGGGGCTATTTATTATTTGTTGTTTGTTGTGTGGGGCTTTTCTAAGGTCTTTATGAGCCTTCTAACTCTGCGACCATTGCCGATCTATTGTGTTCGCCACCTACTATAGTTCTGCGCTAAGCCTCGTCTCATTTAAGAACTTCAACAGGCTTTTGGCGACAGATTGTTTTACCTTCTCAGGATGGAGGTAATGCCGACCCAAGTGGGTGTATCTTTTACGTATCAGCGTGCCACACTCGCACATAATGTGGGGAAGTTTCCTCTGCCCCTGGCAGATACTCCACATTTTCGTGTCACGGAGCTTGAGGTTCTACATGAGTTTGTTCAGGCCACAATACCCCGTGCGTGCCCTCACCAGTATGTGTAGATTGTTCCTATTTAGCGATAATGCCTCACGGGCAGTCTTATGGTCGTAAGCCTTAATTAGCGATATGGAATGATTCAAATCGCTAATTGCACACCAGTGGTTGACGTATTGCTCTAAACATATTTTTGAGCATTAGATTTGCAAGGTTTTTTGGTACGCCACAGCGCATACATACATTGGCGCTATACATAATCATGTACGTAAGCTGAATTACGTAAGTAATAATACATAAATTAATAATAATTAATTTACCTCTCTTATAGGGCTTACTAGTCGACAGCTTAATAATTCGGTTCAACAATTGCAACTTATACAAAATAGGACAACTAGAGCTGTCGACTACAACGGGCGAACCCGTCACCTCAGGAAGTTTTAACGAAATTTGATCATTCTATCTTCCGTGAGGTGAGCGCAGAAGACTTAGGACAAAACAGTCTACCTTCAAGTTCCGCCACATGTCCGTAAGAAGCCAACGTCTTACCGCGAGATAACCAGGTATGATACCCAGCGGGCTGACAATCGCGCTTTTACTACCAGTTGCAACCAGATTACTTCTTTCTCCCGACTGATTACGAGTTCGATGTCGCTTGCGCAGTTCTCTCCCTTACGTAGCGATGAAACGGTGTCTACCGAATCTACCGTTGACCACGGCATCCTTTGCCCGGCTGTTCACCCGGAATCGGGTAGCCGATGATCGTTTC
The DNA here is from genome assembly GCA_944548615.1 of Micropterix aruncella. Lineage (NCBI taxonomy): Eukaryota > Metazoa > Arthropoda > Insecta > Lepidoptera > Micropterigidae > Micropterix > Micropterix aruncella. The sequence continues at coordinate 9,989,972 of OX155971.1, read as the reverse complement.
AAGAGCAGTCGCCGTAAGGTGAACAACTAACCCCGCTCTATAGAAGACAGTACTGTTTCCAGACTCCCCCAACTGTTAGTCAGAATGCACAATCGATTAGCTGACACCGCACGGTGCGCAAACCATCCAGGAGCGCCAGAAGATTGACTCCTGGGGGAAACTAGCCCTAAGGCCAGAGTCCTCTTCGGGCTCGCACGTGGAGGCCGTCGAAAGGGTGTGACCGACCCTAACAAATGGGTTTTCGTGGCCAGCTCCAACAGGGACCATTAGCTCCCACAAAATAGGACATACATATAACGCAGCCATATACAAGGAGAGAACCCACACGTACTCTGCAAACGGCGTTCATCGACGTACTCAGGCCCGGACTGGCCAGGTTTGCTAGTCTGCGATAGCCGAAGGGGCCTTAAAAGCATGCCATGCATGCCAAATTTCAGCTCAGTCGGGTTAAGCGTTTGGGCGCTATCTAGGAGGAATACACACACACACAGACACACAGACAGACTTCAATCTGGAAATGGTCTTTATCGTCTCAAGGGGGTCAAAATGGATATTTCCGTCTTCATCACAAAAAAATAAGCGCGTTCATAATACTTTCCCTAACCGTTGGTTTGCCGAGAAAGCAAAATTTAGATAGATAAAATTGATTGAAAGAAATCGATCTTCAAAATTCATTGACAATCGACATAGTTCACCTCCCTATTTACCTTAGGTCGAGTGTGAACGTGCCACTACAATCAATTTCCCGCTTATTATGAACGTTTCTTTAATGCGTCGCGGACGACAAACCAGTAATATCATTACGGATTAACGTAAATTAATTACGGGAGCTGACAATAATTCATTAGCTATTATTATTAAATTTTAATCATATTTTTATTATTATCTACTGGAGAATGATAACAGGTTTGTAAATCAAATTAATGAGTAAAGCAATAAGTAAACTAGTTCGTTCAAAACACCATATGTTTATAAGTGCTAGACTTTAGAACTGTGGGCTGCTAGCCATTAAGCCAGTATCTTTTTGATTTTGAATTCAGAAATATATTTATTTAATTGCCAGAAAAACAAATAAAAGAATTTATGAGATATCTACTTTTTTGAACAACGTACTACTACTACGTACTACTACTACGTACTACTACTACGTACTACTACTACTACGTACTATATAAAATACTCCAATCGCATCGAGGGCATCCAAAGGAAGTTCCTTTAATACTTATGCTTCCGTACCAAAGACAAATACAGTTCAGACGACTATGTCAAATTATGTAAAAAACACCACCTGCTTCCACTGGCAAAACGGCGAGAAATCGGTGACCTCACTTTTTTGCAAAAAATTTCCCAAGGTTCTTTAGATTGTACCGAACTTTTATCATACCTATCTTTTAATGCCCCGGTTAAATCCATGAGACACACCATCCCAATTCGGCTACCTGTTGTTACATCTAATTACATGCAAAACACCTATATTTGGCGTGCGAGTAACAACCTCAATAAACTGATTTGCGGCGACGTTGATGTCGATCTATTTAGCACTAGTGTTGTATCAGCGAGACTTATCCTCAGCAACAATTTCTTTTAGTACCTACTCTTCTGCTTTTCTTTATTGTTATTATTGTTTTGTATTCGATTTCTCGATATTGTTTTTTTGCCTTCTTGTCCCTTTTGTTTAATTTTTATTTGCGTTTTGTAAATTTATAGTACCGGACCCTGCCAAGCGTTTTTGCTGGCAATTCCATATTCTCTAAACTGTTTCTATATGTGAGAAGTAGTGAGAACCTGTTATTGGCTATCATTTACTATTTAAGTTGTTATTTAATATTTTATATGGCTGTTGGTTTTCCTTAAAATAAATAAATAAATAAATAAATAAATAATACTCTAATGATAAAGTCTGGTATTATTAACACGCATTTTTCAGGTTCACTTTCTACATATAAGTAGTAGTCCAAGCATATGATATCTAAGCGTGTTGTTTCCAGGAAAAAAAATCGGATGTATTTTTGTCAACGGTTTTATATGTATTTTTATTTTTTTTATTTATTTATTTAAATCCTAAATAAAAAATTACAATGTTGACATAAATAATACAGTGTAAAAAAGAGCAAATACTTAATCATTGTTTGCGAAGCAAAGAAAGTACATTTGATGGATTTTATCAGCTCCACTAGACTACAGTCTGTTCTGGAGTGATACCACTCTTATATTTGTTACATAGTACATGTACACATTTTTATAAATTTTCGGTTGTATTTATAACCGCTGTTATGTCGCCAGGCAAAAGCCATGATGGAGCAACCACTACAGAAGAAAACCAAGGCCCTACTTGACATGAGCAAGAAGAACCTTAGAACCACTATCGGTCTCCTCACCGGACACACGACCCTTAGAGCTCATCTATTCAACCTTGGCTTGACTGAGAGCAAGGATTGCCGAATATGTGGCGAGGAACCTGAAGACAGCATACACATTGTTGGCCGCTGTCCAGGGCTCGCCGCCAAAAGACACAGTTTACTGGGACGAGCTTTTCTCGAACCCAGCGATCTGCCCAACTTGAAGGTCAGTGACCTACTTAGTCTGGTAAGAAGTACCGGGCTACTAGCTGACAATTGACCTAACTACACAGTGGGTAGTTACAAAAGACCTTACAGATCTAGGTGACATCAAGGGCTGGAAACAAGCCCCCCACTCCATCTACTACTACTACTATAACCGCTGAATCCGATTTTTAACTTTGCGACCTCGCGAGAGGTGAGCTAACTTCAGGAATCGTGAAAAACCGCAAAAAAAATGCATTATATTTAGTTTTTCGCTTATAATTCACGAATAAAGCATTTTTTGCTTTTATGGAACGACTACTCAGTACAAAATTTGAGTAGACAAAATTTTCTACAATTAATAATTAATTCAGACTTAATTCCTCCGATGTACCAAACAGCCGCTAAAGCGCTCTCATAAATGGTCATGCTATGCCATAAAGTCCATAGCTCGGCTTTACCGCACTTTCAAAATGCCATTTTCTGCGTTTTTCTCTAAGTGATAAAAACCATTTTTGAGCATGCTTTAGCGGCGGTTTGGTTCATCGAATGAATTAGGTCAGTAGTTATGGTCAGGTCAGTAGGAAATTTTATTTACTCTAATTTTGTTTGGAATAGTCGTTATCAAAAAGTGCTCTATTCGATAATTATAAGCGGAAAACAAAATGAAATGCACGATTTTTGTGGATTTTCGCGATTCCTGAAGTTAGCTCACCTCTGTCGAGATCGCAAAGTTAAAAATCGGATTCAGCGTCCAAAAACCGTTGAGAAAAATACTTCCGGATTTTTTTCCGGAGAAAAACCCATATGTTTGGACTATAGTTTAATTTTAGAAAACTACAAGGATCTGGCTTGAAATGGATTGCATCTTAACTTCTTGTAAATTACTTTTTGTAAATTGTCGCCACTTTCTGTAAATTATTAAATTGCAGAGAACCACAATATTACAACAGAAATGTATTGCTCGGCTATTATGTATATATTATAACAATGATGCCAACCAAACAACACTTACCGGGTATCTATATGTTATTTATGCGTTTTATTCATTTACTTATTAGCTAAAATGTATAGAGTTTATTTATTTTTTGTGAAATCCTTGTAGAACAACACTAGTATAGCCAATACATTGCAAATTACCATATAACATAAAGCACCTACTTAAACAGAAAATAATTTTTAAAAAATATAAAGAAGGAAAAAGAAAACAAGCATATTAAAATATATTAGTATAAGTACAATGGGGAAGGGAGAGGGGAGAAAATGTAAGATTGATATGATTAGACGTAGTATTGAATATTTCACATCTACATATGTACATAAGATATATGTAATACACATATACAAATATATACATACACACCTATATACATCAATACAAATATATACACATAAAAATACACATACATATAATATGTATATACACGTGCAAAAGTAACAATTCGTAATAGTTGAGATTATGATTTAACCTCAGATTTAATGTTCCCGTGGCATAGCAGTTAGGTCGCCTGATCTTACGTTGTAAGGTCCCAGGTTCAATTCTCGGCTGGGTCACCATTTTCCATTAGGATAAAATTAATGGAATTGCATTTCAACTCTGTCGATGGAATGCAATAACAAGACACACATGTTACACACCCACATACATATAACACTTCATAGTGGTTGGTTGTAAGAAATTGTCGTATGACAATAAACCCGCATATTGTGAAATTTCACAATAAAGACCAGAAACAGACACACTTTCCCATAAGTTAGATTTTGGAAAAATATTTTAATTTATGAATTCGACTGTACGGCCTCGCAGCCATAACAACATCTCGCAGGCGTATCGGAAACTAAAACCAATAAAAAATTAAAGATGCCGAAATAATGCGAGGGGTTCATGTTTTACTAAGCAAATGAAGCGAGAAAACTTGCCTTTGTTACCACTGCATAACCAATGATTTATGGTATTCGAGTAGTGGGTGGATATAATGGAAATTGTGAGAGTTTAACGTTGGTTTCAAAAATAGTAGTCGATAATACCACTGAGCGCCGTAAGAGATTTGTATGTTTTCCTAAGCAAAAAGCGGAAGGTACTACTTTATATTGAGTGAACTTACGAACGCTGCCTTAATGATGAGAGATATATGATTGAGTTCTAGAGAAAAGCTCTAGAGCTTGATAATGCCTACAAAAAAGTCAGCTACAGCATATGTCTAACTTTTATATTTAAGTCACAAAAAGTAGTTTTTTATATAAAAAAAATACATTAAATCGTTAGGTCATGTTTATTGGTCATATTATCAACAATTAGGAATTCTTATCAAAAATAAGTAAATTTATCACCTCAAGTGTTTAAAACAAAAGACTTTTCCCCTTTTTCTGAATATAATTTCCTTTTTATTTCATAAATGATTAAAGAGATAATACGACATAGGTATGGAACCGCGACCGCATCTCGGGTTGGAACTCCTGAAAGACAATATATTTTGGTACCAAATAATAACATTATATCTAATATAGTATACAGAGAAGTTTTGAACAATTAAAATAAATATAATTTATTCAATCATAATCATTCACTCATTTGAACCCCGGTAATATAGCCAAATTGGCATGCAAATACATACATACATATGCAGTAAAAATATAACCCTCCTTTTGGCAGTCAGGAAATATGTAAATCATAGCACTCAGTACTAACCGAACCACACTCATAATTTCATCACAAGTAAAAATGTTTAAAAGTGGACACGGGTCAGCTAGTACCATATATAATCAAATAAAGAGGACTTGCGTCATTTTAAGGTGCGTCTGAGTAAGGTTCGGAATAGCTTTCTCTGCCAATCTTACTTATTCTACAACAAACTTCCATTACACATCAGGGGCCTTGGGGAGGTTCACTTTAAGAAAAAGGTACAGGGTATTTTGACTAAAAACCCCATTTATAGCATTGAGGATTTCGACAACATCAATTTTTCGCAGCTCTATTGACCTAGTTGACTATTATTATTCCTTATTCTTTCTATTATTGACTATTTTACAATTGCGTTTTTTTTTGGTCTTCTAACTATTTATTGACTATAATTATTATTACTGATTTCTTTGTATTTGTGTTTTTTCTTTAAAACATCTTCCCGTATGATAATTTGTGAAATTGTCCAATATTTGTTTGATTATTTAGGACCTACTTAGGATTATATAGAAAATTTTACGAAATTACTTAAGAATTTTGATTGAAAATATTGGAAAATGTTGTTTCCTCTACATATATAACCTAGAAAATCTGCGCTTGGATGTTCAACGTTCATACCTTGCAATACCGACGTTCATATCTGATACCTTAATAGGTATTTATATTATACTTGTTATTTTTATTACTTTTGACATAACCAAGTGTAGGAACTCCTATCAACTGGTTTAAAATAAAAATAAAATAAAATAAAATAAATCAATGCCGGCACCTACAGTTATTTGCATATAGGATTGATAACTGTCCACAATCCAAATGGACACAAAATCCCCGTTAACATTATTTAATATTTGTTCAACGACGCGATTCAATCACACCATAGCAAATAGAATTTTGAAGATTTTAATTTTCTACCCATTGTTCGTATTAAAAAAATCGTACCTCGCTCTACACCAGAAGTGCGACTGATAAAAAAGGTGTCCGGCTTCGTCGAGCAAATATGGAAACGTGTCCGTCAGTTCAATGATACGCACGATTTTTAATCATCGTGCAAAATTGAAAACAAATAAAAATGCGCGCGAGTGAGAGATGTTGGATGTACACTCTTTTACATGCGAGAATACAATCATTGAAAAAAGTATCCGGATCTATACTAATACTAGCCGACCCAGTGAATTTCGTACCTCCTAACAGTCAATGATTGTCGTGTTACAGATTAGCTGAACTTAATTTATGATTTTATAAAAGTAATACAATGAATACAAAATAAATATTAAGTTCACTACTTTATTAAGATAATAACACAAAAAGAAATATAAAATACAAAAATTAAGCATATCAATCACGTGTCAGCAATACATGATTGAATTAATTTATTTACATAATGTGCAGCATGGGATGCACTCGGTTTAATTCTCTTCATTAAAGCACCTTGTGATATATATGACATTTTTTTGTTTATTTATCAGGCGCAAGAACAAATAAAGCGGATGATTTGCCGACACGTGAACATGCCACGTACAACTGACCATAAGAAAAACATGGATTTACATTTTGTATGGGAAAATGTTTTTTCTTTTATTTATTTTTTTGTCAATTTTCCAATTTTTGTTTTTAATAGTTATTCTGCTATTCGGGACGGAGACAACTACTACAAATCAAAGACCATGAAAATCGGTCTAGCCGTTCTCGAGTTATAAGTGTTCGAACAAACCCGACTTTGATTTATATATATATATATATATATATATATATATATATATATATATATATATATATATATATATATATATATATATATATATATATATATATATATATATATATATATATATATATATATATATATATATATATATATATATATATATATGTATATATATATATATATATATATATATATATATATATATATATATATATATATATATATATATATATATATATATATATATATATATATATATATATATATATATATATATATATATATATATATATATATATATATATATATATATATATATATATATATATATAGTTTGATAAGAATGTTTGTATAAGAAAGAAGCGTAATGTAAGAATGTTTGTAAGTTTGTATGTAGGAGGTAATCTACGGAACTAATAATCTGATTTCAAAAATTCTTTCACTAGTGGAAAGCTCTATTATCGAGAAGTGGTGTAGGCTGTATAAAAGATTTTATATGAGTGGTTTAATTGTGATTAATGTTGGTTTTCAATGCGAAATCATGATATTTGTAAATCAAGTCGGAAAAAAATGACATAGTGAGTTGCTTTATTGCGTGCGCTGGCGAAACGGTTTGATATTGTATATATAAAATCAATATATGACAAAAATATCGGCCTAAAAAAAATCTTTAAAAAAAGTCGGCTACAGCATGTATCTAACTTCTATATTTAAGCTACAATAACTGCTTTTAAGTCACAAAAAAGAAGAAAAATTAGTAGGCTGTGTTCGTTGAAGACATTAGAAAAAAATAAGAATCTTGATCAAAAATAAATTAATGCATCATCACGTGTTTTAAATAGAGATAAAATTAGCCATTTATCTATTGTATTTTTAGGTAGTATAGCTTTAGAGATCTAGCGGGCGGCGGCGGTTGCTGGCTCAGCAAGGTCAGCGTTCAGTGAAAGGCGGCGGGTGGCGAGGAACGTGCTATAAAGTGCCTAAGATGACTATTAATATTCTTATAATAATTATGTATTTTATATGGCATACTCATGTACATGGATTCAGCTCTATTTTTTTTTATTTTGTTTGTCTGCCGTGTAAAGCCGACTTTAGTCAGACCTATTGTCGAATTAATATTTATGCTTTTATAGTTTTATATCTACGTATATTAATATATTACTAGCAACGGACGAATGCTAATATGCGATAATTAGCTTTAATAATTCTTGCTTTTATTGTATATTCTGAATGAATAAGTTGAATACTGAATACTGAATACTGAACAAAACGCGTACGTCTACGAGATAGGTAGCGTGCATCTTAGGGAAGGGGGGGGGGGCTTATTGAACTATATATTTAAAAGTAGCATCTAAGAAGGCAAACAAACGCCACCCTACATAAATTAACAAATCGGTTCGAAACTTTACGCGACAACAACTTGGGTTGTCGACTACAACGGGCGAGCCCGTCACCACAGGAAGTTTTAACGATTAGTCGTTCTATCGACCTGCAGTGAGCGTAGAAGACTTTGGACAAAGCAATCCAGCGTCTAGCTACGCCACAACCCGTTAGAGACCAACGCCTTACCGCGAGCCAGTTATGCTACCTGGCGGGCCCGACTCTCGCGCCCTAACTTCCAATTGTGACCAGATTTCTCCGGTCTCTCATTGGTTCCGAGTTCGAGGTCGCTTGCGCAGTCCTCTCCCTTACGAAGCGGTGAAACGGTGAATACCGAATCTATCGCGAAACATGGCGTCCTTTGCCCGCCTCTTACCCGGGATCAGACGGCCAATGGTCATTTGAAGAGCAGTCACCGTAAGGTACGCAACCACCCCCGCTCTATAGGAAACAATACAGCTTCCAGACTCCCCCGACTGTTAGTCAGAGAGAACATAATTGTTTAGCTTGTAAGATTTTGTTGCTAGATTTAAGTTCATATATTTAACTTCAGTAGTTGTAAGTGAAATGTATCTTTTTTCTTTTTATAACAATAAACGGTTCACGGGGTGCCGGAGAGGGCAAAAACTCGGAGAATCTCTTCACCAGCTCCGTTCGTCCACCCCTCACGCGCCACCCTTCTGGTGAGCGTGAGGTTGTCGTTGCATGACATCCCGGGCAGATAAAACGACCTACGTCGTTAGAACTGCCCGGGTGGTGGGCGGGGTTTCTCCCCTCGCCTGTCACCGCGTAGCCTAATCATGTTAGTCAGAGAGCTAACGGGCCCATGATGGGTTGGCCACGAAGACCCATGTGTTCAGGGTTGGTCATACTCACGGGTCAACACCCATCCGACGGCCTCCACGCACGGGGTGCGAACCTGGGTAGGACTCTGGCCCTGGTCAGTTTCCCCTGGGAATCAAACCTCTGGCGCTCCTGGACGGTCTGCGCACCGTGCGGCGCAAGCCAATCGATTGTGCACTCCGACTCATGTGTTCCAGACACTCCGACTAACATCTTGCGATGTCGACTACAACGGGCGAGCCCGTCACCACAGGACGTTTTAACGATTAGTCGTTCTATCGCCCTGCAGTGAGCGTGGAAGACTTTGGACAATAACAATCCAACGTCTAGCTACGCCACAACCCGTGAGAGTCCAACGCCTTACCGCGAGTTAGCCAGGAATAAACCCGGCGGGCTCGAGATACTCGCGCCCTCACTTCCAATTGTGACCAGATTTCTCCGGTCTCTCGATTGGTTCCGAGTTCGAGGTCGCATGCGCGGTCCTCTCCCTTACGAAGCGGTGAAACGGAGTACACCGAATCTATCGCGGACCAAGGCGTCCTTTGCCCGGCTCTGAACCGAGATCGGATGGCCAATGGTCAATTCAAGAGCAGTCGCCGTAAGGTAGGCAACCACCCCCGCTCTATAGGAAACAATACAGTTCCCAGACTCCCCCGACTGTTAGCTCCCGCAGGCAATAGCTAGTTGTTAAATAAGACAAAATCAAAGCTGGTTGATCTGCAATAATATGTACTTTCTTACATTTCGTCTTAATACAAAGCGCCGCTGTATATAAGTATTGGAATTGAATATATAGCGTATTAGAACTGATCACTTAGGGGTTTCAACTACAACGGGCAATGCCGTCACCTCAGGAAGTTTTAACGATATTGATCGTCCGTGAGGTGAGCGTAAAAGACTGATTAGATGATTAGACTGATTAGATTGCTCATTTTCTACGCTAGGGACATGCATGTGGCGCTGATAGCATGTCCGGCGAAACTAATAGCAATTTATTTGGCCTATAATTATTTTATTTTATTTTGATCTATAATATTTTTTTTTTTATTTATTTTTCAATATTTTATTGCTGTTTTTAATCTAAAATCTATAAATTATCTATAATAATTATACTTTATTTTAATCTATAATAAAACTGATAATGAATCGTTTATCATAAAGCACTGATTGATTATAACAACCCAATTATTTAAACGATGATTATATTAACATTAAATTATTTTCGCCATCGATCGCATTTTCACTTACTTAGGCTGATTAGGTACATCACAGAAATAATACGGAGTGATAGAATGCCATCTGTTAGTCTGTCTGAACTTTAAAGTGCATAATTATTACGCATTATAACTTGTAAACCATTTTTAAAATGTAGGTAGGTACATCTTTATTTAATTAATATATTCATATTTTATTTTTTGAATACCATATACATAGTCGTGTTTAGCGCTCCACCTATAGTGGAGCCACTATACTGCCATTCAACGAACACCGCCATATTTGACATAAGAGAAGATTAATTAATGTTTGTAAATAATTAATTATCTAAGAGTGCCATCTACATAAAACTTGTAAAACTTGTATGTAAGCAATCAAGCAAACTTGATTGTAATATTAGAGTCCTGTCCACCCTAGAACGGGCTAGTCCCATTTGGGTGACAGAATCAAATAAGCAAAAGGTTAAGGTTTTGCCATTCGGTTCCTGTTATTTTTGTAAGCAAATCAATTTATTTTATTTATTTATTTATTTGTATCAAACATAATTATAAAACGCATAAAAATGGTCATAACAAGTAATGGTGCGAAGAAACAACGGCCCACATTCACATGACCATGCTCAGCGTATACCCAACTAGGCCAAATATAGCCTGTATCGGGGCATACGACTTACTTTCTGACTTAGGTGGAGAAGCCTAATTGACGTAGGTACTCATATAGATACATATACACATACACACATACATATACATACATACACAAATATATAAATATAACGATCTAAATATATTATAGTATTATTCTTTTGCATTATATTACAATATAGTACATTTTGTTTAATATCTTATATCATATTATATAGTATAATAGTAAAGTTATGCAGAAATATATTTTTTTTTCAAGATATGACTTGCAGCAGTTCTTTCTCTGTCCTTGAACAACCTATGTCGTCAAGCCATTTTTTTATATTTTTTTTTAATAAAATGGTATTTTCTATTTCCTTTATTTTGTCATCAAGGCGGTTGAATATTTTAGGTGCTATATAGTTGAATTGTCTTTGGGCCAATGAAGAATTAACTCGGGGAACGGCATAATTCAGACCTGCAGATGCTCTTGTAGTTCGGTGTTGCTGGCTTCGTAGTCGTTTGTCTGAGGTTCGATGGAAGAACATGAGTGACTGTTTTACAAACAGCTGGCGTATATCTAACACATTACTTTCTTTGAATAGCATGTTGGAGTCAATGTTTTATAGTAGGTAACTAATTCTTAAATAATAAATAAATAAAATAAACATGTCGCGTTTCTTAGTGAAACCCTAGCTGTTAAATCGTAGTACGGCATTGAGTAATACGCTATAATCAATTGTATTGGCTATATATTGGTGAAAATAGAGTACATATAAATAATTTCTTCGCACTCAATTTTCAAACTCTTTTGTTTTCATCTCTTCTATTTATTATTTTTTATCTATAATAATCGTGACTGTAATCAAAATTTCGTTTCTGTGCTGCCGTCCGTTGAGGAGTCCTCTCATTGGAAGCGGTGAAACTTAGAACGGGCTATCATAATTGAATGCGTATACAAAATTGTGTGTCTGAGCTGTTAACCGTGGAAGAGTAGCATCGTCGTGAGCCGAGCCTGGTTGTATAACCAGGTCATGCTCACCATGAAGATGCATTGTCATCGGAACTGAACCAACGTGTAAAGTTTCAACTTCATAGGATAACAGGAAGTGGTTCTAATTCAGCTTGCAATATTTCACCCAACAAACATACTACATACAAACTAACTAACATACAGCAATATAAATAAAAGCTGTAAAAATAATTCGATTTGTTAAAAAAATACTAATTCTAATCGTATCTTAATAATATTAGTACCAAAAAAGTACTTATCTGATTTCTTTAGTGGTTTTTACCAGTGAAGAGCATAGAATCCGTCAGAAATAAACATTATATAAAATACAATACATAGTCGACTTATATCGTCTTCATTGTCAGTAATATAATTGAGGAAATGCAATAGTCAAAATGGATATCCCGGATTTTTTTTTTTTGGAAAACTGAGAGTCTATTAAACTAAGTAAAATATTAGGAAATACGAAAACAAGCTCAATGAATGTTTTGTACATACCTACTTCTAAAAAATATGAAAGGTTACAAAGAAGTATTGAACAAAGATACCTATTTGACAAAGAACAGGTAAATTACGGTAATTTATCCCTAAAATACTATTATTTTACTTACTTGTACTTAAAAGACTGTTTTGCTTATTTTATAAATTTTGCTTATAAAAAACCTATAAAAATACTTGTCGTTAAAATATTATTATCTTTTATACTATTCTTGTCTTTTGGCGTATAGCTTATATACGCATTACTAGGCATTGTATTTATAGCAAGAGGCAGCGACAAAACAGTGCAAGAGTTTTGTAATAGATCAGGCAGTATGTTGGACATAGAACGGTGGGGTGGTCAGCAGGCCAGACGCTTGGACACCTGCATGGCGCTGGCGCTAGGAAAAGTGTGTTTTTAATTAGTACCCTTACAGTGTTTTGGAAAAGCTAAAACTCATCAGTAGACAGTGGATGCAATACAGAACTCGAAACAAATGGTCAGACTGCTTAACAAAAAAATGCGTGGTGGCAGCATTACTCCATACATGTCACATTTATGAAGTCCATTACATTGCGCGGCACATTAGACCGACGCGTAATAGTTACCGACAAATACGTACCGGCGTATTTGCAGGGACTTTTGTGACATGTATAGATTAATGCTGACGCCACGCATTCTATTGTTATGCAGTCCTACCATTCGTTTCGAGTTCTATATTGGATCCACTGTCTACTGATGAATTTTCAGCTTTTCCAAAACACTTTAAGGGTGTTAATTAAAATTACACCTTTCCTAGTACGCCAGCGCCAGGACCGTGTACTGGAGTCTAGTCTGCTGATTCTATCACAGATATTACAAAACTATTGCAGTTTTTTGATCGCTGGCTCCTCAACTATTACGTTATTTAAAATAATTGATTCTGATTATAATCGATGATCCCGTATACTATATTTTCTCTAACTATTAAAAATCAACCCTGTACTGATAAGCATTTTTACTTATAATTTATAACTTTGTGACTTGTTACTATGAAGAAACGAGGCCCTGGTACCAAATTACATACCTATACGATTAAACCGTGGTTTCTCTCTAATTTAAAATCACGTTAAAGATTAAACTACTGATAATTGAAAATAATGCATGTACATAATGCATGTACAGTTTTTATGGCCGCTGCTACGGGCGTCGAGAAATCGATTAATAATTACCGCCCAAGCGGTTATAATCGTAAACCATTGTTGTATTTTTATGTGCCGAACAATATAAACTGGCCAGGTAGCAGGCATCTAACTGGAACGCCATACTTTAATACCGTTTTTGTAATGCTTCTGTTGTATGGGTGGTCCCTGTAATTTTATGGTATCAGTGAAATATAATCTAGTAAAGATACAATTATATCTTATTTACAGTAATATATCTTGTGTATATTTGCATTTAAAGCAATACTTCATATAAAAAGTATTCCGGAAAATAGTGAGAGAAGAGGTCGTTACGTTTAACGTCTTTTGGAACGTCAGTTGGACGTCACTACAGCTTTCTTGCTCCTAAAATGGCTAAATATGAGACAGCGAAAATATCGCCTTAAATTTATTTATTTTTGTTTTTTTATTTTATTTTTTAACTTAATATTCAGATAAAAAATACATTTTTTCAATATTAAAATCTTGCCAAACTGGTATACAAGCTCTTGGCGTTGGCGAGACAAACTCTTATTTTTCTAATCTTACACTTGTCATTTTGTGATACAAAAAGACATTAATAATATAAAAAACAATGCACAGCAGTATTACTACTGGTCTTACTACAGGCTTAAATTAGGCCAGTATTACTACAAGCTTAAATTATAGAAACGTATAACAAATTTACTTATGACCACTAATTAATAAATTTTGCAAAAGATCATGTTTGTATGCTTCTCTGATAAATCGAAAAAGTTAGTCCGCTGTGTCTTACAGTTTATGTATTTCGGATACGGTTCCGTTCCCCATTAGCATCATTTGTGGTACAAGTATGCGACTAAGTTGAAAAAACAAATATCAGCCAACGTCATCCCATCTCCCAACAAAGGCATTTAAGCTAAAGATAGTATCGGATGCGGTAAGCGGCGCTTTGGAAAACAATGATATGGCAATCTGCAGGCAGGCAGGAGCAGCACAAAGAGAGAGCCAGTGCCAGTGGGCCAGCCCCTCCTTGGCTAATGACCACTCGGGGAGCATGACACGGTGTTTAGGATGACGAGCGCCTCTTCAGGTGGCTGCCACCTGTCAAAGCGGCCGAGATTTATTGTCCCTGTCATATTACCCACATTCTGGAGGGCGGAAGATGCCACATCATGCTGATTTCCACTGCCATACCTTTTCCTCTACTTTGAATTTTTGGTGTTCCATACCAAATTATAATTCTGACTATTTCTCTCATACCACAATATAAGTATTTAGGATCGTTGGTTACGGAAAAGAAAGTGGCATCGACGGCCGATATAGCTGGATAGGTCATAGCCGGATAGGTCAAGCAACAGCAACATTCGCCTCGCTTAAGTGGTGCATATGGAAGCGAACGAATATTACCATCAAAACCAAAGTACGACTATACCGAACGTTGGTTCTTCCCATTCTTCTTTATGGATCGAAAACGTGGACGTTACTACAATCGAACCTCAACAAGTTCGAAGTCTTCCAAATGCGATGCTTGAGGCAGATTCTCGGTGTCTCACTCCGCTACTTAATTCGAAACGAGACCATTAGAGAAAGATGCGATCTACTAACAACGATTCAAGAAGAAGTACAAAAACGTCGGCTACGATGGTTCGGCCATGTTTGCCGAATGAACGATAATCGCTTGCCACGTAAACTTCTTTGGCGAGACCGTCCGACAAAATGGAGAAATCAGCGATCGGCACTGAAGAAAACCTGGCTAAATAACATCAAAGATCACCTTAAGAATCAACGATTATCAGCTAGGGATTCTCGAAACGTGGCAAAAAATCGTCAAGAATGGAAGCGAATCGTGAATAAAGTACGAGATCCAGCGGCACCGACAGCAGCGTATTGGCTGCGAGGGCGACCCCCTCCCCAATCGCCGGCTACGGAATAAATAAAATTTAAAAAAAACCTAATCTTTGTTGGCGTCATTGAATATATTATTAAATGCTTTTTTTTTGCCTTTCAATATATGTTAGTTAGTATGTATGTATGTTTGTTTAGATCAAATCTTGCAAGCTGAATTAAAACCACTTCCTGTTATCCTATAAAATAGATTTTTTTGTGTCGTTTCAGTTCCGATGACAATGCATTTTTCTGGTGAGCATGACCTGATCCTACACCCAGGGTTGGCTCCCGACGAGGGGACTCCTCAACGGTTAACAGCAAAGACACGAAATTTTGTATACGCATTCAATTATGATAGTCCGTTCTAAGTTTCACCGCGACAGAGCTGCTGCACCCAGGGTTTGCTTCTCGCGAGGGGACTCCTCAACGGTCAACAGCACAGAAACGAAATTTTGTATACGCATTCAATTATGAAACGGCGTTCTAAGTTTCACCGCGATAGGGTTGCTGCACCCAGGGTTGGCTTCCAAGTAGGGAAATCCTCAACGGTCAACAGTACAAACGCATCATTCTGTATAGCATTCAATTATGATAGCCCGTTTTATGTTCCACTATGACATGGCTGCTGCACCCAGGGTTGGCTCAGGACAGAGAATTTTAATAAAAGCTTGTTTTTAAAAATGTGTTTTTACTATTAACCTATTTCTCATTTGACATTTCAATGTGGGCCTTAATCTCAAATAAATTATCTTCAAAACGCAAAATGAGACGTCTATCTGTATTAAAGGTGTTAACTACTCCAAATTTAAGAGGCCGTGTACGAAATCGATGTGGGCCGTGCTACCTCTATAATCAATGGTATAATATAACTATAGGTAGGTAGGATTTTCGGAGCCAAAGAGATACGTCCACCCTTTGGAAGCGCTTGGCGGGGACTAGCTGACTGGAGGCGTGAATCGTATCATAGGTGAGTATCATAACGCGAGAATTAGATTGTTTTAAAAGACTTTATTGCCAATTTTAATTAATGTTTTGCATATTTTTTTGAGGAAATGGATTGATATTGAACTAAAGTTTATTTCTGTTGTTTTTATTTTATGAACGAGAGTTCTAAAAGGCCAAAATCAAAAGCATTTCTTCGCCCATTTTCTAAAAAATTTGACAAAGTTAAATATTTTTTTTATCAACAATTTTATATGAAAGTAGTAAAAAGTGATTCACTTATTATATAGAGGACTTTCACAACAATACATTGTAATTTTTTTATACCGTTTAGATGTCAAAACGATCCGTAAATATGTTATATTCTAAACCTCTTACAGCAAAAATTCACAAACAGTCGCCGGTTTAAGGCCAATTAATCAAAATTATATAATAATTTTTAAAAAAGTAGCCCACTCATTAGACAATAATATAAATGATCTTTTATGTTGTGCAATAAAACTTATAGAAATACAGTATTTTAACCTTAAATTCACGTCTGCAAAATTACGTAAATTCACGAAATGCGCAAAATTTCGTGTACGGCCTCTTAAGAGTAGTAATGAAAACATAAAAGTTAGTTATTGTTATTAGGAGGCACATTATTTTGTAATGTAATGTGACATATTATTACGCTACATTAAATTTAATCAAAATCATTATTTTGAAGCGTAAGACTCATAATATGTAATTATGTCAATGGACGTAAATTTGAAATAAATGTTTTATAGCAAGGGTGTTTAGTTCAGCTGAAACTCACGGAGTATTTTTATATTCCATATTTATTCTATTGATTTTTACCAACGATGGTTACGTAATATTAAATTTTAAAATAAAACACTAATAAGATTCCAACCAGTGGGGTGCTTTATTTATGCACACGTTCTGTGAGGATAATTCAACCATTTCACGATTTAACTGCATTCACAGCTTTCATGTCTTCATCACAGGGTCGACTCAACAATATTACAGTGAAAGACTAATCCTGAAACATACCTAAACATCCACGAAAAATCCGATTAAATTTACTGTTACATCGGCTTCTATCTATCGCATTGCCTTCCAGTCTTCCGTATGGAATGACTTCAAAATTTCGATGAGCCCCACAGTTTATGTCCGACACAGAGAAGATGCACTGATACACCTTAGTTTTCAAGTATTGCGGTATATCTATATATATATATATATATATATATATATATATATATATATATATATATATATATATATATATATATATATATATATATATATATATATATATATATATATATATATATATATATATATATATATATATATATATATATATATATATATATATAGTGGTACTCATCCAAGAATACATCTCGTTTAAACAATAAGCATTTCCCAGTCCAGTCCGGGAAAACCTTCCAGCTATGTAAGTGGCTTTTATTATTTTTATTTTTTCATCAAAGTGTCATCCTTTAAACGAATTCTTTAAAAAAAGATTTTACAAAAAACCAATCAAATATTAACAATATTATACAATTTTATCTTATGTTTTGAACTCTTGTAAATATCATATAGCCTTAAGTATAAACTTCTCGACCAGAAATTACGATTTATATCTTATTTCATGGGAACGAGCAAATGAAGTATTTTATTTTTATTTTCATTTAATAGCTGGCTGATAGCGAGCCCAGCAATCGTATATCGTCCTTTTATAGAGTGGATATATTCGAATTTCAAATCGAATTTTCGAAATGTCATTCCGCATTTAAGAGACGATTGATTGTGATTTTTTTCATTGTTTTTTGCTTAAATTTGTCTTTAATAAAGACATTTTATTTTGGTTTGCAAAAGGATACGCTTTGTTTTTGAGATGTGGATGAAGGGTGATCGTTCGCTAGCGATAAAGGGATCCCATTAAACCTACAGTGTACCGTCGAAAGTGGTACTCATCCAAGAATACATCTCGTTTAAACAATAAGCATTTCCCAGTCCAGTCCGGGAAAACCTTCCAGCTATGTAAGTGGCTTTTATTATTTTTATTTTTTCATCAAAGTGTCATCCTTTAAACGAATTCTTTAAAAAAAGATTTTACAAAAAACCAATCAAATATTAACTATATATATATATATATATATATATATATATATATATATATATATATATATATATATATATATATATATATATATATATATATATATATATATATATATATATATATATATATATATATATATATATATATATATATATATATATATATATATATATATATATATATCTGGAGGCCAGTATCAATAGTGGTTAAGTCCAAATTCGGTGTTTTTTTTTTATTGCTAAAATTGTCTCTTCATATTTAAAAGAATATGATAACCGGTGCAAAAATGGCTAACACCTAATAGTTTCTTCATAAAATACGATAGAAAAACCATGCCTGTTGCAAAAATGGTTAACTTTATCCCATGTCAGTTGCAATCTTGGTCAACTCCATTTTAGCCAATCAGTGCTCTTCATTTCTGGCCGCCATATTGAATTCCTCTAATGTCTGCCATACATCGTGTCTCGCTTGGTGGAGCAAGATTTTTGCAAGACCTCTCGTATTCTTATTCAAATAACAAATTATTTTATTGCGATAGTGTGGGGCAGTATGGAGAAAAACGTAGAAGAAGTCCCTCCGAACGAATCGCGTAAAAGAGCACTTCAAAAATGTGAATGGAAACGTGAAAAAGAGCGCATCAAAAGGTGAGTAATTCTCTGCATTTTTTCCGTTAAACAGTAAGGGCTGTCACTTATTCGCATCGCGAAAGTATTACTGACTATGATTGTTGTACGTAGTTTATGTAAATATAGTACGTTCCCTTAGCTTCGAAAAGGGCCAAAATATTTCGTTTGATGATACCAACACCAACTTCTAGTAAGTTATTAAACATATTATACTCTCTACAAAACCTAGTTTTATATGAAATACCCTGAGCGCTATTACAAAAATGATTTTAAAATTTTGAAAATAAAATTCTGAAATACTAGAATTTTGATTATAGTCTCAAAAGTATTCATTTTAGACAAAAGCTCTCTATGACAGAACTATCGAAGAGTTTATCAGTTTTCCACAAAAAAAAAAACACACCCTTGACGCCAGCAACAGTTGCAAGAAACCTTATTTTATAAATGCAAGGGACGCTGCATGAGATGTCGATGTGGGAAGAACGAACTATAATGCACCCTCCTTTGTGCATGTGAAGGAGCAGCGAAAATATGTACTTGGTATCTGATTGGAAATTATACAATAAACAGGCTATTCTTACTGCTAATTTCACATACTTGAATTTTTTATGTTAATATTATCAAACAAGTAATTTTGTAGTTCACCTATTTATCTTTCCATTGACTCCGACCCGCGACGCCTGCACGCACTAAAGTGAATGCCTTGCTAACAGCAGCATAACTAAGGCATTTTCCACCTGATAAATTTAATGTTTTTTTAATTGAAAGCTAATAAATTCTTCGTTATTTCTGTCATATGTAGTTTTTGTCTAAAATCAATGCCTTAGAGACTATAATCAAAATACGGACTATTTAAAAATTTAATTTTCACACAAGTTTAATTATTTTCGTAACTGTGTTACTAAGGTAGTCTGAATTGAAAACACTATTGTATAAAACTTGATTAAATTAGATTAAATACTATTGTATAACATTGATTATCTTTCTTTTGACACCCTGGACATGTATATAGGGCTAAGCCTTTCAAAATAATTCGGGGTTTTCAAAATGCGGCTGCGGCCATTTTGATGATGTTATATCTGCGGATCCAGACTCTTTAGAGTTTGGTGTCCCAACGGTTTTGAAGAGAGAATAACATTTATAACATATTAGAAGTTGGTGTTGATTGCACCAAGTGAACTATTTTTATAATAAGAGAAGGGACTAATAGTAGACCCATGTTCATAGGTATCAATGTACTTAAGTAGGTACTCTGAGCCGAATCGACCTCTAGTTCCACAGGTGAGCTTTGGTTTCTGGAAGCGTCTTTTTCAACTTGTTGTTAGGTTAATCATTCTTAGCTTTTACATTTAACCGATGTTTTAATACTTGTAACTTTAACTGATTTGATTGTTTTAGGTATTCCGCTTCAAACCTGCCAGAACGCCCAAGCTGTGGTCATAACTCCAAAATTAAATGTCTCAGCCTGTCGATGCGCGATATTGCGGCATTTCATAAAACATTTTATGAGTTCAAAGATAAGATATATCAAGACAACTTCATTTAAAACACTGCTGTATTGAAAATCCAACAAGAATACGCCTAAAAACGGGCACTGGAACGTCAAAGTCAATGAGCATCAAATATACAGTTCGAAAGTTTAGTGAGGAGTACGTGCAAGTATGTAAAAGTAGTTTCCTAAAAATATTACAAATAAAGAAGGGCCGTGTGACGAATGTGCTAAAAAGACACAAAGCTACAGGATTAATGGCACGCGAAACACGCGGAGGAGACAGAAAAAAGACCCAGTATAAAGAAATAAAGGAAAAAAATTGCGACTTCATAAAAGGGTTTAAAGGTGTGGAATCTCATTATTGCAGAACAAAAAGTAGGCGCACGTATCTTCCATCTGAATTAAACATTACCAAAATTTACAAGATGTTTGTGGAAGAGCATGGACCTAATGTAAAAAAAGAGCTATTTCGTACCGTCTTCAACACAAAATTTAATATAGGATTTCAAAATCCAAGAAGCGACGTCTGTTCGCAGTGCCTTAGGTACCAAGAGCTAATTAAAATAGAAAAAAATGAAGAAGCTGTATCAACATTAAGGAATGAGCTAAAGGTACACAAGAAAAGAGTCGATACGTTTTTTCAATTCTTAAAAGAAGTTAATCCAGAAATAATGACACTGCCAGAAGAATCAAAACCTCCCAAAAATACCAGATCAGGCTACTTATTATTCAAGACAGTTGTACATCTATAATTTTACTATTGTAAAAGGAAGTTCACACGATAAGCTCACACCGAATAATGTTTTCTCCTACGTGTGGACAGAAGATAAACATGCCAAAGGAGCAAATGAGATTTCTAGTGCTTTGTATGACTGCCTAACAAATGTGCTAAGATTCGATGAAATAAAAACATTACGTCCTTTGTGTGACGGGTGTCCAGGTCAAAATAAAAATTCAATACTGATTTCTGTTGTATCAAAATGGCTCGCATGCAATGCTCCGACCACACTAAAAAGGGTAGAAGTGATATTCCCAGTTCATGGGCATTCTTATATTCCACCTGATAGAGTATTTGGATCCATAGAGAAACAAATAAAGTCAGAAAATACTATAGTGAAACCGGAAGAGTACGTAACAATTTTTAGGCAACATGCAACCGTTAAAATATTAGGAACCGACGCAAATGTGTATGACTGGAAAACTGGCATGAAAGTCATAACCAAAGACACAAAGGATCTACACTTTAAGATAACTGAATGCAAAAGGATTCTATTTACAAGATTAAAAAAAGATATTCGAAATATAGTTGTCCGAGGAGAAAAATATTACAACACCGATATGGGAACACGTAAATGCATTACCAAAGACGGCAAGTACCCTGGAGATCTCAATCCACCCCTTATTAGCAGTGGTATACCAGTTAAACCAGCCAAAGTACAAGACGTCACGAAGCTCCTAAGAACACACTTTGGTCAAGAGTGGCCCAATATGGAAAGCCTAAAATACTACAAAGATGTTATATTTCCCAATATCACTGGTGAAGAGGAAGCAGTAGACCTAGAAGAAAATCTGCTTTGTGAAGAGCACTCTTTATACGAACCACCTACAGAGCTAATATAACTTGGTGCGGTCCAAACATTATGTCAGACTTAGAGAGTGTTAGTAATTTGTGTTTTGATTAAAATTCTGAATAATTTATATTACTGTGTTTAGTAAAATAGTAGTATTTATCTGATAATATATTTTAATAAAAAAATGTTTTTTTTTGTAGATTTATATTATATAATAAGTAAAGGTTAAATGAATGCGATAACTGCACTATTTAAAAAAGAAGATGATCACGAATGTTATAAAACTTACTTAACTTTGTATGTAGAACATTATTATATGTTGTCTAGTGTAGACTGGACTAAATAAAAACCGATCAGAATCATGATTTGTTTTTGACAACCCTGGCATATGGCAACATATTTCTTTGGTATCAAAAATGGTTAACTCCAAATTTATATGTCGCAAAAATGGTCAACTCCGAAAATGTCCTTTTCAAACTTAGTCAACTCCACTACCCAGTTTCAAACATGGTTAAGTCCATATTTTAAATCGATTTTCCTGAAAACATATTATACTTAGACAAAGGTTTTTGGATAAATAGTACCGTAAAAAGCCAACTTTATCAAGTAAAAGCAGTTTTACTCATGTAAATAGTACCATCACCTGGTAATAAGAAAATGACGATATCTCATGACATCGAAAAGTGGAGATGACCACTTTTGATACTGGCCTCCTGATATATATATATATATATATATATATATATATATATATATATATATATATATATATATATATATATATATATATATATATATATATATATATATATATATATATATATATATATATATATATATATATATATATATATATATATATATATATATATATATATATATATATATATATATATATATATATATATATAACAGTTAAAACCCGTTTTTAGATAGAACGCGTTTTCCCTAGTTAGAACTAGTTTTTACTTAATGCTTTTGTTAAAACTAGAAATACCTAGTCAAAACTAGAATTTACCACTGATATTTTTGATTTTCAGATAAAACTAGTTGTCACTCCGAGCCTTAGTTAAAACCAGCACTACAGAAACTAATTTGGGATTGAAAACAAGATATACTTTAAAAATATTTATTAAAAAGATCTAGGACACAAAATAATAATCTTACACTAAAGGAACATTTTAGGGAACATCGACATAAAGAAGTTGCCAAGGTAACAATATTAATTAAAAGTAAATAAAATAATCAAACAAGTTGTTAAGGAACATTTGTTACCATACAATAAAAAATAATCAAAACCTTAAAATTAGAAAAGGATGAGGATCTACTTGTTATTGCAAGACAAACTATCGTTGCATTTTGAGTTACAAAGGTAACCATTTTTCTTGCAGAGACACCTTTTTGACATACATCCTTTCTTGCATACGCAGCGCATAAATCCTTGGCCTGTTCCTATGGCTGCTTCCTTAGCAACAGTTCTCAAAGGTAAATTGGTATTCGGAACATCTTCTTCATGCAAAAATTTTTCTTTGCACTTATCAAATTCTGACCTGAAAAGCACATTTAAATAGTTGGCATTTACCTAATAGCGATATAGTTATATGATAAAACAATTAAGCAACCCATAGGTACATACCTGCAATATAATTTCTCGAGTATTCCATATTTCGTTCCAATCTTGTGAAAACCCTGATCATCCTTTTGAAGAACCACTCCGACTATATTACGTAGATCTGCTTTTGCTCTGTCGACATCAGGGATTTGTATAATGACATTATCACCAATTTCTACTGGAACGTGAATTGCATCTGAAGCCAATGTCATTCTCTTGGCCTGTTTTTTTAAGTTTCGATGTGCTGTTTCTCTGGATGCCATTATTTGTCGATTCACATTTGTTACAACTTCGAGGTCTTTGTCATTTGGTGGTATTATAAGAGGCTCTACGGTCGTAGATGCTTCAGCTTCAATGTCATATTCACTGGCTTCTGGTGCGATTGGCGATTCTCCACTTGTTTTGGATGAACTTTCTGCGTCTTTTTGTTTGGCTCCGGTTATAATCTGACGATGTCCACTGCAACTAGCCACAGGCTCAGCTTTTGCATTATCTGTACTATCCGTCATATTTATTTTATTTAACGCATTTTCGAGATCATCTTCCTCTCGTATATCCTCAATAGCATCTCGTGGTAAAGTCGAAGTCATAAGACCTACTCGTGGTTCTATACCAAACATTGCTTTGTATGGTGATTGTTTAATACCGGAATGAAGCGCCCGATTTTTCATAAACTGTACAAACCGAATACCATTTGACCAATTTGTGGTATCGTTATCTTGCATCCATGAAGCTAACATTTTCTCTATGTCTTGGTTAGCTCTTTCAACAGATCCTTGGCTTTGACTGTGTCTTGGCTTTCCATGGACCAGTTTACACTCCGGCCAAAATGAAACGAGCTCATTTATGACAGAATTTACAAATTCTCTGCCGTTATCCGAGTGTAAGATGCAAGGAGCACCAAATGTCAAAAATATATCAGTCAACTGATACGCCACCTCTACGGCTCTCTTACTTTTCAGTGCACGCAACAAAACAAATTTTGTCAAATGGTCCTGATACACCATTATAAACTTAAATCCCCGATCTTCTTGAGTTTGCATGTCGATAAGATCGACTTGGCAACGGCTGTTCATTTCAGAATGTAGTATGGGTTTTGAAACAAGTCCTTTTTTCTTCATACTCTTTTTACGCTGACAAGTTTCGCACATAGAGAGAAAAATATTTATCATTTCTAAAGTTATGTTCGCATATTTTCGTGAAGTTTCATTTTTAAGTCTATCCCGACCACCATGACCAACGGCCACATGAGCTGCTTCAATTATATCAAAAATTTCATCTACATACAAGTAGTATTTCATGGGCTCTTGTCTAGTCACTAATTTTCGTATTCCACAAATATTGATTACCTTAAATCGCTTCAGTCTCCTGTACTGTTTCTGAGATTTCTGAACAGCTAATTGTGCTTCTTGAATTTCGTCCACTAAATTGTCGTAGGTTCCTTTTGTCATAATACAGAAGTGGTCCTCTTTTTTTTCGTGATCGCGAATCGCTAATAACTGGTTTAAAAACTCCTCTTTCCATCGCGTTCCTTCATTTAAGTTTGCCATGACAATTGCGCTCGAATCAATCTATACGTGCTTATCAGAATGAAAACAAAGCGGTACTGAATCGAGCGAGCGCACAGCGCGCGAACGGCGCGGGCGTTTGGAAAGAGATTCCCCCGGAATTCCCCCGGTTTGGAAAAACGCGTTTTGTCTAGTAAAAACTAGTTTTACCTGATATTCAATTTTGAGCATTAGTTAATTCTAGTTTTAACAAAGGCATTAAGTAAAAACTAGTTCTAACTAGGGAAAACGCGTTCTATCTAAAAACGGGTGTTAACTGTAACATATATATATATATATATATATATATATATATATATATATATATATATATATATATATATATATATATATATATATATATATATATATATATATATATATATATATATATATATATATATATGTGTATATATATATATATATATATATATATATATATATATATATATATATATATATATATATATATATATATATATATATATATATATATATATATATATATATATATATATATATATATATATATATATATATATATATATATATATATATATATATATATATATATATTTCTGCATAACTTTACTATTATACTATATAATATGATATAAGATATTAAACAAAATGTACTATATTGTAATATAATGCAAAAGAATAATACTATAATATATTTAGATCGTTATATTTATATATTTGTATATGTATGTATATGTATGTGTGTATGTATATGTATCTATATGAGTACCTACGTCAGTTAGGCTTCTCCACCTAAGTCAGAAAGTAAGTCGTATGCCCAGATACAGGCTATATTTGGCCTAGTTGGGTATACGCTGAGCATGGTCATGTGAATGTGGGCCGTTGTTTCTTCGCACCATTACTTGGTATGACCATTTTTATGCGTTTTATAATTATGTTTGATACAAATAAATAAATAAAATAAATAAAATAAAATATCAGATTTGAACACGCCGCGGAGTTTTCCAAATGCTTCCTAGCCCCGTCCTATTTTAGGTAAGTTTAGTCTACCGAGCTGGATGTTCTGCCCTAGGTAGACTTATTCCTCCACACGTCGAGGGTCGTATTCTCAATGGTCACCGCTGTCGGATCAACATTAACATTAAGTATAACTTTTGTTTCATCAATATTAATCCGGAGATCCACTCCTAGGGATGCTTCTTTGAGGATCTTTCA
This sequence comes from Micropterix aruncella, assembly GCA_944548615.1. Taxonomy (NCBI): domain Eukaryota; kingdom Metazoa; phylum Arthropoda; class Insecta; order Lepidoptera; family Micropterigidae; genus Micropterix; species Micropterix aruncella. Next base: position 9,963,340 of record OX155971.1, on the reverse strand, counting down.
ACATTTGTTAGAGTTCTTCGAGGGTCTCTCCTATAATGACCTCAAATCTTTCCACGTTTTTAGGGAAATGACATATCTCTGTCTCTCTGCTTTCTCCAATTGGATCAGTTTAGTAATGTACTTCGTATCGGTTATCGGTTTTGATTTAATCATCTTGTTCGAACTCGAACTCTCTTTTGTCATCAACTTTTACGACAATCACAGACGGGAGGCTTTATCACCTTTCCCGGCAATTTTATCCAATTTTATTTGATACATACTTCCAGCAGTATATATCGCGTGTCCCCGATTTAAAGCTAAAACTGAAGCGGTAGACTCGTGTTATGTAGGAGAATACTGAATACCTGAGAAAAACTGCCCTAAACCAATAAAAAGGGTAAGATGGTTTTCATCTCAGTTTTTCGTTTAGAATAATTAAAAATCTCCTAATATCCAAATATTTTTTTCCGAAACAAAACCAAAATACAAGAAATATAACATTAATTAATGAGTCTACTGTTTCAGTTTATACTTTAAAAAATTAGATACACTTTGTGTGTGTAGATTTCTGTTTCTTGATTTTTTCACATAATTGTGCCTTGTTATATACACTTTCCCAGCTATTCGATTCGAAAATGAGGGCAGTATCATCAGCGTAAGATATTATATCTGCGCCAACATCCATTTCACAAAGCCCATTTATGTAAAGTAGGAAGAGAGTCGGCCCAAGAGTACTTCCTTGTGGGACCCCATGATTATTGAAAAGACTATTATTAAAAGAATCGCCTATCCGGGTACGCTGTTTTCGGTATCCAATATAACTGCGAAACCAGTTTAGTTCGATACCCGTAATACCATATTTCCCAAGTTTCATTAGGAGTATTTCATGGGATATTGTATCAAAGGCTTTTGCAAGGTCAAGAAATACAGTAATACACTTTTTGTTGGCGTCTACATACCTAGTGATATGACCCGTCATTTTTAGTATTGCATCTTGTGTTCCCATTTTGGATCTGAAGCCGTATTGGTTTTCGGATAGCATGTAGTTGGTTTCTAGGTGATTACAGAGTTGTGTATTTACTATTTTTTCCAAAATTTTGGCTAAAACATTAAGTACTGATATCGGTCGATAATTCAGATAATTCGGATCAGACTTCAGTCCAGCTTTAAAAATGGGTGTAACATTTGCTTCTTTGAATTTGCTTGGGAATATGCCACTAACTAAACTACAGTTAAATAAATGCGTAAGTGGAGTTACTAAATATTCAGCATATTTTTGAAGGATTTTGGCACTTATCATATCTGGCCCACAAGCAGAATTTGTTTTTATATTTTTTAAGGCATTATAGACCTCTTCTTCTATGGTTTTAGTAAGTTTGAACAATGGGTGAATAATAGTCCCACCCACTTCCTTAGCTACTTTAACTTCACATAAATTTAATCTACTACATAGTTTGTCAGCAAGATTTTTTCCAATGTTAGAGAAATATTTATTCAATTCATTTGCTATTTTGGCGTTTTCTGTTATTAATTCATTATTAATGACCAGTTCGCTTATACGTGAAGTTGTCTTCTTCCTATAGCTCAATTCATTAACTATATTCCATACACATTTAATGTCGTTGTTTTCTGATTGTAGTTTTAGTTTATAATAATTCTCTTTTGCAGTTGTTATTAATTTTGCACATAGATTGCGGTATCTTTTAAAGTAGCTTTTTAAGGCGACGTTGTTTGGGAATTTTTTGACTTTACTGTGTAGTTTGTCCCTTTTATGAATGGATTGGACCAGCCCTGCGGTGATCCAGGGTTTAATTTTTTTATTCTAATGTGGGATCTGTTTGTTTGTTGTACAGTCTCTAGAACATCATGTCCCTAGATTCCTAGTTATACTTATCTCATCTTATCCTCTTTTGTCCTCCGCTTATTACGGATATTCTCTAAATCCTATTTATTTATTTACAAAATGGCTATATTGTTATTGTATTATTTTTAGTTAGGTATTAGGTTTTTTGTTTATTATGCTCTACTGACACCTAAACTCTTTCACTTCCACGAAGGTTGGTTGTAAGAGTCTATAACTTAAGCAATACATCCGCCTAATGTATGTTTTATTTCAAAATGTACAATAAACAATTTTATCTATCTATCTATCTATCTACCTATCTAGTGTCTAGTTACACGAATAGAAGTAAACAGTGGCTCATGACACATACTATCCATAAGGTAGACGACCTCGAAAAAATATTACAATATCTTTAATATGGATACTTATAATAAAAAATAATAGTATTTCTTATAAGATACCTCTGATATTTATATGTGAAAACATACGAAGTAAACCTCGTAGGAACAATTTGATTAATCATTATAATTATTGTCATTTTAGTTATTTGATTACTGAGCTTTGTCTGATGATGGTTATTAATAGTATTATTTTTAATGATTTTTTTGCATTAATTTTTAACTATTCATATCTTAGATTTTTTGTTGATTATTTGTTTTATTCATATTTTGATTATTTGTGTTTTGAACACATTAATAATAAAATGATACAATTATATACACAATCATGTGTTGATTATTTGAGTTTTTCTTGTGACATATCCATTTGTATTTGCAATTTTGGATGACTAAAAGACTATTGAGACTATTTACTATTAACTAAGCTAGATTCCACTTTAGGCGAAAGATTGGAAATTGTCGGATGCTTCGTCGCTTGTGCGTTTGGTCCGCCGATCCGAATTACAGATCATTTGTCAAAATGCAGTCCCTTCAGCAGGTGGTTTCGCTTCCACGAACAACAGACGCCACATATTTCTCCGTGAATAATGAACTTCTAATGAATCACCGAGCAATGGGGCAAATATGTCATTGTGCCCCAAACACATATATTTTATCTTTAATTATGCGGGGATCCACCTTTGTGCTTCTGCCGAATCGCCACATTACTCATAAATATCATCCTTTAGATTGTGCTGTGGCAGATACCTTAACACTAATCTACTCGTCAAATCTTGTCTGGGGGATGATGACTGATTTGTTCTGTTTGAATACCAGTTTTTTTTAATTTACTATGCTGTTAGATTAGCTATTGTTTATTGTAGTACAGTCATTCAAATACGTAAATTACTCATGAAAATTTGATCAGTTTTCGTTACATCCATCAACAAGCAAATATGTTAAAGGAATAAAAACACGAATGCGAATACAGAAAGTGAAAAACTGTAACATTTTATTTGCGTTTTTTTTAAATGAAATATTTGTGGTTTATATATTTATCTATATTTTTATAGAATGGGTACTGTGAGGAGGGATTATATGAAAGGCTTTAGTATCTTAATGTGAATTTAAAACTTTTTGTTAAAATCTTTTGAAATAATTTGTTTAGAGGATGCTGCTTTTGATGTAGAAGTAAAACTAATTAAAACTACTCACATAGCAGCGAAGAGTCCTCGGATTGGTATGTTTGTAAATATATAGGTATATATAGGTAGACGTATACTTTGGGTCTGACCAACTAGAAAATGTCTCCTCCACGAAATTTCTCGGATTAGAAATCGATCAAAAATTACAATGGTCTGATCACTTAAATGATCTCAGTAAAAAAATATGCAGTGCCATATTCGCCATTAGAAAGATAAGAAGTTTATGTGGTTTTGAAGCAGCTAAATCCGTTTATTTTGCATATTTCCACTCCTTAATAACGTATGGCCTACTGTTTTGGGGAATGGCACCAAACTCAACAAAAAAAAATCTCCTCCAGAAAAGAGCGGTACGCAGTTTATATAGTCTCACCGAGAAGTTCTTGTAAGCCGCTATTTGTAAAATCAGGAATAATGACTCTATTTTCTTCTTACATCTACCAAAATATTATGTACGCTCGTAGACACCTAACAGAAGCTCCGGTGAATAGTGATTTTCATCATCACGATACGAGGAATAAATCCAATCTCCACATAAACCGACAGCGACTTAGCAAAGTGCGAAACAGTTTTATTCACCAAAATTTGTCCTTCTATAATAAGATTCCAGAGCAAATGAAAAGCCTTGGAGAGGAACAATTAAAAAAGATAATTATACATAATTTGGTAAGAAACCCAATTTATGGTATAAGGGAGTTTGAAAATTCTGAGTCTATTTTCCATGTTGATGATTAATGAAATGCGTAAAGTTTTAAACATAATGGTATTATGATAGCTGACATTCTAATTTTCATATAATTAAATTTTTTTTTTTTTTTAATACGAAGGCATATTGCTGGATTGGCAATAAAATATATATTTTTTGATTATTCTACATAGAATTTGCATTTCTATTTTAATATATTATTCTCCCTGACATTAGCATATTTTGATTATTTGTATGTAGGTAATATTGAATATAATATTACAGCCATAACAACTATCACGATAGTTATGTTTATAATAATGAAATTTTTAGCATTTAATTATGTGACGCATCCAAGTGTAGGAATGCCTATCTACTGGAGTAGTTGATTGTATTGTATTGTATTCTAAATATAGAGGCTTCTTTGTGCAATGAACAAAGAAAGGCAGAAAAAATAATAAGTATAACAAAACTTCTACAATATAGGGATTTTGAAGCTAGCTAAACATTAATTTTGTTTACAAAAATAACTGGAACCGAATGGCAAACCTTTGACCTCTTAAGGCTGATTTACATTGATCCAGTATCTGGATCCAGGTCACTAGGTTCCGATCGCCACTATATCAAAGTAAACACGTTTCTATACAGTTCAGCGTTCAGTATCCAGTGCTGGAGCAGAAAAATCGGAATAGACCGACCGTCTATTCCGACCCATCACTGGAGAATCAATGTAAATCAGATTGTATTCGATACTGACATCTCGCTGAGACTGACCCATATAGCGTGGGAAGGGCTCTACTTATATCATACTAACGTTGCAGTAAAATAGTCGTTAAAAACTGAATTGCCCTAAAATACGGTCATCAAAAAAATAAATCGCGATTCCATTATAAAATCGTCACAGACCTAAAACTAAAAGAAAGAGAAGGTCAAGAGAAAGAAAACAAAAGAGAAGAAAAAGAAACAGAAACGCATGAGAAACATAGAAAATCATTATTATGAAATATAAAGTAATATAAAATTCAATATAATAATACCTGGTTCAAATGAATAGAATATGATCAGTGTCAAAACAATAAATAACAACAAAATTTATGATGTTTGGTTAAATAGGCAAAATACGATCAACATACATAGGTACCCTACTTACCAAATGACTTTAGTATCTATGGTAGGGTATCTTTATTATTACTTCATTATACGTCTGTGTATTCAATGACGTATCCGGGGAGGGGGGGGGGGGGGGGGGAGCGGACATAAGAAACGCGTCCCCTCCCCCCCCCCCACCCCGATTTTTTTGACTAAAAAAAGTCGAGAAAAATGAGAATCAGGGAGAATCCGCGACTTATTTACCTAGTGTCAGGCACGTATCCAGGGGGGGGGGGGAGGGTAATAGATCTAATTTAACCCCCGGAAATCCAGCGTATTTTCGTTTCATTGTACCTACGGACGAACACAAGTTTGTTTATACTCTTTGTTTTTTTATACTCTTTATTGTGAAAATGTCACAATGGGCGGATTTATTATCATATGACAATCTCTTACAACCTTATTACCATCTTTGCTAATGTCATTAAAAAAATACTTATTTATTTATTTAAGAATTAATTACTATAAAATATTGATTAGCTTACAAAAATAACAGGAACCGAATGGCAAAACCTTAAGCTTTTGCTTATTTGTTTCTGTCAAATCAAATCTCACAAGACACTGAATCAAAAGTCATCTATGGATGATGTATAAATTTTAAAAAACTATCATTTTTCTAGAAATGTTTTCTAGTATAGTTTTCTATAAATTCATTTCCATTGATGTCTCTGGCTCTGAGAGAGGTAGATGAAACCATAAGAAACACAATTTAAAAAATAAACCTAACGAATCAATTTAAGAAATCGGTCCTCAGTTGATGTTGTTACCTATATATGTACCTATAACTTGATCGAATTTTGACTTGGGCGGAGCCGCGGGTACATATAGTATTTAATAAAATAATTCGCGGAATTACACTGTAATTTAAGTGGGCAGAAGTAAAAAAATGCGTCCGGACGCCGCCATTGCGTCAGCGCATAGCGCGACACGCGCGACGGCCATCTTTTAAATTTTGACGTTTTGTCGTCGGCCATGTTTGATTTCCGCATCCGCACCGCTGCACTGTCCGGCGTTCGGAGGCGGTGTATTACTTACAATTAAGCTAATTAATTTAATCGCACCGACACAGGTGTCATGTCGACACTTCTGTTGGTGGCTTTTGTATTAAATCACCGCGTAATGACTGCACTAATAGCCGTGGGAACGCTAACAATGTGCACGTAATGAAGAGGGCGCATTAGCCGTGTCAGGCTGAATTACCACCAGTTAATTTAGGTGTTTAACAGACTCATGAACACTATGGAATGGACGTCCGGTCTCTTTATGCGTAGTAACGAAATTTGAACAAATGAAAAAAACAGTTGTGTCACTCCAAGACTTTCCCGTCAACCAGTCAAGGACGTCGCCGTAAAATTTGCCGTTAAACATTCGAATTCCGAGCGAGCGACAAAACGCAATGAAGATTTAAATTTCGAACGTACGTCGCGCGATATCAAAACGCGCGACTCCGCAAATTTAAATGTTTACTTTAATATTAGACTTTAAATATTATTTGGGTCGATTGTTTATACAAGCGAAACAAATAATATTTATTGGGAATTGTAATTATTATATTTTTTTTGGTAATAGTCTTTATTCACAAAAAAGATACAAATTACGTCATAGTTCCCCACTAAGGCTAGTGCCTTTTCAGTGAGTAACTAAAAATAATGTGTTCACATTTGCCTTATATTATCTATTACTTATTATACTTATAATGTCTTTTACAGCCTCGCTGATTTACGTTAAATAGGTGTACTAACTTCCTAACCAAATCGAAATTAACCCTTTAATCCTATAATAACTAGCTGGATTTACATTAATAAATATTTACAATAAATAAATGACATCCACTAAATTAATATACCTACTTCCTAACATAACCTAACCTATATTAACTATCTTGGTTTACACTGAATATGTGTACTTACTTTGTTTAATTAAACGATTATAATAATAGGTAATTACACTAATCGAATGATTTACACTAAATGGATGTACTTGCGCCCTAACCTAACCTAACTTAAGGGGCTCTCTAGACGATCAAGCATGATTGTCAAGCTTTGAGTCGCGGGCTGAGAGGGGATCTTAAGCCGCAGGAAATATGCAAATATTTTTTTTAAATATAGTACCATAGTCACATGGCGTAAATCATTAATCAATCATCAATCAATCATCAATAAATTATCAATGCATCATCAATCAATCAATCACCAATCAATCAATCATCAATCAGTCAATGATCAACCAATCAATTACGTCTAATTAACGTGAATCCCTGGTATAAAACTACAAAATTAGGCATGTTGGTAAATATTAAAATATATATATTTGCATATTTCCTGCGGTTTACGATCCCCTCCCAGCCCGCGGCGCGACGCTTGTCAAGCATGCTTGATCGTCTAGAGATTTATTTGCGATTTGTTTAATTAAGGAGCTTGATTTGCCCTAATTATATGCACTTATTTCTATATAGTTATGGTAATTTAACCTAATAGAATGTTTACTTTTCATATTTATGCTAATGCTTTTACATATTATGTTAATTTAGCCTAATATATGTTTTCTTTTCGCTGTTACTAGATAAAAGATAATATAGCTATTTAGGTCGCTTAATAGTTTAAGCTTCAATGTTTTCTATTTGCTGATCGAGTTATCTAATTTTATTGAAAAGTGATTGACTAATTTTGGAACAATAAATTCAAGAGTTCTATCGCCGTAGTAATTGTTTTGCTTGTTATATTTCAAATACCTCTTTTCACGTAACCGAGTTCTGTGTACATGATCGGCAGGTATTCGGAACGAACAGTTTTCGCTGTTGTCAAGCAGAATCTTATACCATACGCAGAAACTTGTAGGCAAGACATTAATTAATAGAGGAGTATATTTTTGTGTAATTATTGTGCCTACTTTGTATTAAGCCATTTGGTGTCATTTGTTTTAAAGTATTCGAATTTGTGTATTTTCACTTTCCTAACATATGTGGGAAATATAAGTCCCCCATACCTTGATGCCGTATCCTAGTATAGAATTTACCAGTGAAAATTATATGATTTTCATAATATTATGAGGTAATACAAATTTCAGGTGAAAGAATAGTTTTAAAAATACCTGAGTTTTCCACACAATATATGATTTTCCCAATTAAAGTGTTTGCATTGTATTAAGTGGTATTAATATTTGGTATAATGTTTAGTATTAATATTGGTAGTAATATTTGGTTGAAATTCAAAATTCCACAATGTGATTTCGGCCAACAACGCACCTGTGTAACGAATTTCAAGGCTCTAACTCCAATATTTCGAGATTGATTTATAACTTTTCTTAAGAATAAAGAGTTTTATTATTATTAACTAGCGCTAAGTCTGGTGGACCGAGTTCAACCACAAGCAACACTTTTCAAAATGTAAATAACACGATGTAAATAAACATTAAACAGCTGATTTTGTGCGCCGTAATGAATGTGCAATATAAATACTATGGCCGTGACGTGGTAACTACACCGTTACGCGTCATGTTGATACATATGTACATACGGCGACTTTACATGTTTGTTATATACGTTTTGAAACATGTATATACCTTTTACATGTTATATACCTTTTGAAACATGCGTATTTTTGTGTAAAAGAAAATACATTCAGACATGGCCGTGCCCAGGGGGGGGGGTCCGAGGGGTCCGGACCCCCCCCCCCCCGAAATGAAATGCATTTACACTAGATAGAATCGACTTTCCAAAATGAAATAGATTTACACTAGATAAAATCGATTTTTAGGTGCAAAAAATACATTAGGGGTATTCCGCTAAGCTATGTTATCGGGTTAAAATCGAGGAAGAAATAACAGCAGTACGATATTTCAGTGACAGTGGAAATCTATACGATAACAGACCCTTGATGTCAGACCGACAAATCCCGCGCAGTCAAGTGTCAACTAGTAGAGTTGGACACTCGCATTCATCTCAGCGTCGTGCTTCGTCATATCATCAAAAGCTCTGTTAGCGGACAGCGCTTAGAAAGTTTCCGAGCAATTTTAGGGCGTTCACGGGTTTTTTTTAAGTGTTAGTTTCATATCCATCCGTTCCACTCATATCGAAAAGAGCGTAGAGCTGTCAAAATACTCAAGACTCAAATGTTTGTCTCCATCGCTTGAGTCAATTATTGGACGATTGGCATGGCCAGCACCCTGCTATTAGACGGTGTAACAAACGTTTGACGTACGTGATACGTCTAATGTTTGAACAGTTACCTAAAATAATTTTAAAAGCTGATAATGACGACGATGTTGTTCCTGTTGCCGCGGCAGTAGTCAGTCAGTCATGTTGTTTTGCTGCAAATTACTCCAAAATAAAGCTAAAAGCCTAATAGGAAGTGGTGGATGGTGTGTATAAATAAAAATAGGACTATAATAAAAAAAATCTGTAGGTTTTTAGGTTTGAAAACGAAAATGTTAGTTAGCAGTTAGTACCTATAGTATTTTCAGTGGCGGGCTTCTCCCGTCATAATGTAAGGGTAATAAAATTGAATTTGAATTAGCCGGTCTTTTTTTTTTGGACCCCCCCCCCCGAAAAAAAAATCTGGGCAAGGCCTTGCATTCAGACAACGAGTTCTCATAAGTAGGTCTCTGTTTGTACGTTTTGGTATGGAACCGTAAAAGGTATTTTATATATCTCAAACCAAAAAATATATAAGCCGAGAAATAACAAAATTAAGCTGTTTCGAATGTCCAGGAGTTCTGGGAAAACATCCCAAATTCGACAAATTCGAAGATACAGCAATTAATCGAGTCAGACGGGAATGCGACCCTCGCAAAATAGTGACGGCGATTGGTAATCGAGTGTGTGAAGGCACCGAAAAATCGAATAATCGATATGTTAAATAACTTTTAATTGATTCTGTACTGAAATTTTATCAATAATTTAGAGTACCATTGTTTCCTACTTACATTTGCTTTAGAGACTACGATATTAAAGTATTCTCAAACAGCTTGCACTATTCTTATACACCTTGTCGTCCTTATACATCGTACAATTATACATCGTACAATTATACATATACCATATTATTTAACACTCGTTATGATTATATTGAGAGTACACAAAATATTTTCATCAACGGTGACTTATAAAAATCTATTTCTTGGGAGAATTATCGACGAAAATGTCAACTTTAATGAGCATTCTAATATACTGGGAGTTGTATTTCTTTGCGAATACTATTTAAAAAAACAAAATCACTGAAAACTCGAGGGACATATATTACGCTGTAGTTAAATCAGAAATAATGTATCGCACACTTATCTGGGAAAATGCAGTAGATTAGAAAGGCATCCAATTTTAAACTGCTAAAATACTAGTAATTATTTTATTAATAATGAATAATAAAGAAAATTGTAGAGCAAACTTAAGAGCTTTAACTGCCTAATCGATATATATTTTAGAAATTATATAGGGTGTCTCAGAACGGTCCAACTATTTTATGAGTGAACGAGACGCAAAAGAAGCGGAGTGGAGATGAGTGAGGGGTAGCACTAGCAAGATCTGTTCTTACATTTTAGTTGCCGCCATGCCTTAGACGGGAGAGCCACGCTCATTTTGCTTGCGCGCGTATTTCGAGGAACAACCGATTGCTCATTCGCGTTCGTCTGCTATTTTGACTTCAGTATGGATTGCGCAAGATTGGAGAAACCCCTAGTAATGCGACTATCCTCGCATGGATCCAGGCATTCAACGCTACTGGAAACACACTAGGCGATATTCATCATGGTCCTCCAAGAACAGCGAGAATCCCTGGAAACATCGAGTTGGTTGCGAATTCTGTAAGTCGACAGCCTCGTGTTAGCATCAGGAAGCGCGAATCACATTTTTTTGGTCCAAGACTTACAGAAAGTAGGCACTACAATTGCCTCTCGTCGTTCCAACAAGATGGGGCCACGGCACATACCACGAACAACTCGCTAGCAGCACTGCAAGAGTTGTTTCCCGGAAAAGTGATTTCTCGACGGGGTGCTATTGAGTGGCCACCACGGAGCCCTGATTTAACCCCACTTGATTTTTTCTTGTGGGGTTATCTTAAGAGTGTTGTCTACAAGAACAATCCACAAAGTTTGGAAGATTTAAGAAGAAATATTGAAGAAAAAATCAGATTGATTTCTCAGCAAATTCTTCGAAATGTCTTCGATAATGTCCGCAAAAGGTTTGAAAAGTGTCGCCAAACAAACGGTCGTCACTTAGCTAATGTGATATTTAAAAAGTAAAATTTCCTTCTTTGTTTACATTTTGGTGTCAATAAATAATTAATTACAATAAGCATTTTTTTTTAATTACTGTTCGAAATAGTTGGATCGTTCTCGAAATTATATTTTATACTATGATGACTTTTTTGTAAGTGTATTTATTTATTACTTGTAAATTTATTTGCCCACATAAACCTTCAGTCACAATAACCCTGGCGGTATGGTCGGTAGATATTGCCACTTGGCAATAGGCCCACCACATTGTATTCTTTTCAAACAAACAAACACCCAATTTAAAACATTAAAACCACAGATGTTACGAAATGGTACCAGCGAGTGAATTATAATAACAAGGAATAGTATGTATACGGAAACCCATTGAAATATATAATACACTACAAAATTACTTAAACGCATATTGTCGCAAACATTTTTGAGGAAATATATATAATTTTATTTGAAAAGATATCAAGTTTAGTTTTTTCTAATGTTATCTTATTGAATAATTCTCTTAATACAATTTAATCGGCTAAGATTAATGTAAATTTTTAATACCATTAATTGGTTGTGCGAAAAATAAAGTAAATAAAATAATCAATTTGTGTATGGAAAGTTCATGATTACTCAGCATTTATACATGCATTTGCACTTGTGTTCCTTAGCCAAATGAATGCATTCCACATGCTTTAGTGAAGTTTGTCTTTGTTAATCAATGTAGTAGTAGAAGTAGTTTTATTCATAAAAAAGATATGAGTTGAATGTCATAGTTCCCCACTAAGGCTAGTATATCTTCAATGTGTAAAAATCAATATTTTGTATTGAATTCACCTATATTAACAAGCTTGATTTACACTAAATAATTGCACTTAGGTATATCCTAACCCAATCTAACCTATATATTTTAATAATAACTAGCTTGATTTAGGCCTAAATATATTTATATACTTCCTAAAGCATCCTAACCTAACCTATCCTTTATTGACTAGCTTGATTTACACTAATAAATGATTACAATAAATAAATGATTTACACTAGTTAAAATTAAATGTACTTACCTCTAACGTAATCTAACATACATTAACAAGTTTAATTTACACTAAATACATGTATTTACATCCTTGTACTAAATGACTTCACTAAATAAATGATTTACACTAGCTAAATCTACTAACTTCCTAAGCCTATAATAATTATATGTATTATTAACATAAGTGACTTATTTCTGAAATTTCATATAAATAAACATTTTTTAACAAATTTAAATTTTGACATCAAGTAAGGCGTAATAATGCTGTTAAATCAGTTTTATTGAATTACAGCCAATTTTTACCAAATTTTTTAAACTCAATCTTTATAGGGTAATTTTGCCAATTCGTTAAGTACGTGAAAGGGGAAGAATTTTAGGGGAACTGCTGTGCAAGCAGTAAAATAATCTTTCGTTTGCAATAGAAAGCAGCATGCAAAGCAACTGCGAAGCATGTAATAGGTATTGACCAGGACCTCACGCAAAAAATATTTCGATAAAGCAAGGCTAATTACTATGTATTCGGCGTTCATATACCGGTGTTTAATATATACTAAACAGAACCTCACAGAAACTGACTCGCACCATACACGCGGTAGCTCCCTTTTATGCATACCCCTAATACGACTGGCAAAAGTACAGAAAAGCTACCTTAGCATTAAATTATATAATCTACTCCCTACCCTACACACCTAAAGTCAGTAAAATGCAAAAAAATAAAAATAAATCCAAAAAACATCAAGGAGATGCTGATAGGCCACCGTAAGTAGAGAAGGAGTAGAGCGTTATTATCTGGTTATTTTATTTGGTTTTATTTTTGTACTTTTAGTTTTAACATGCATTTCGTAGATATAATTTGATTATTTAACATTTTACTGACAACCTAATAATTCTATGAATAACTTTTACTATGTATTAGTACTATTTATTTTAATTAAATTCTTGGTAAAGAGTAGTAACGAGACCTACTACCTAACCCACTCATTTTGACACGTTCAAGGGCGGTTTAGCCGTCAACTGGACACGACGAAAATGATGTACGCTTAGGACGACCGTGTTATATCGACATTTAAAGTTTCTTTAGTTTATTAACTAGTGAAGAATGCAATGCGATCTAAAAATCGACGCATTTTTCGATTGTATCTCGTCCAGGAATGCGACCCTCGCTAAATAGAGACGTAAATTGATAATCGAGTCGATGCGTTCTCGGGCAGGCGATAATAAATTGCCACAGCGACAAGTCATAAAAATACCCAAACACCACAAAACCACCATTCACACGGCCATTACGACCCGCCGCTGTGTGAGTGGGTGTATGCGCGCCGTCGGTGTGGGTGGTGCGTTTGTGTTGGTGTGTGGCGTTCCCTCGTTGTCACACGTAATATAATTATGGAAACCGATCAATTAGTAAGGGCAGGGGATTAAGCCTTGGTCCTTGTATGGGTCGTTTTGGGGTTGTTGAGGCAGTTATAGCCCTCGTTATAGATCCTTATGTTTATTGTTTATTTTTTTATTACAACTGCTACGAAGTACAACACCATCACATATCATTGGTGTTTTATATAATAGTTCAATTATTTACAGCAGGAAAATCGTATCACAGTTCTTGCCTTATGAAATCGTAGACTATCGCGGTTGTTTGACATTAAAAATATATTTTTTTTAAAAATACCGCGTAAATTTTGTAGTACCCGACGTTTCGACGATGTTGCAACCGTCGAAGTCTAAGATAGAATGGGTTCTTGCTTACTTCCCAACCGGTGGGGCGTGCCCCCCGGGGGGGGGGGGGCGTAGAGAGATCTTAGGGGGGGGGGCATGAAGTGTTCGGATATTTTAATCTAATTAGGTACTTATCATTGTTTAATATTTTAAACACACAGATTTAATCGCGCCATCTAGTTTCAATGGTCAATGTGCTGCAATTACCTGAAGATATTCAAGAAGAATTTCTGGAAATGAAGGCAGATTCGACAATGAAAGATGACTTTCACCTCTTGACTTTGGAGAAATTTTGGATAAAACGCTTTCTCCTTAATCCAAAAGTTCCAAAAGTTCCATTATATTGGCAGAAGTATACGCTTTCTCCTTAATCCAAAAGTTCCAAAAGTTCCAAAATCCACTCTTGCCTTGCGAATACTTCTGCCATTTTCTTCGATTTACCATTGATTTTATAATAAAATCAATGGACTTACTTATGTGAAACCGGATTTTCAGCATTAGTGTAAATTAAGACTAAGCAGCGAAATCGTCTTGTAGTCGATAATGATTTGATGATAGTTCTGTCAAAAACAGAACCTGATATCGACCAACTGGTTCAATAAATGCAGGCGCAAACATCCCATCCCATCGTGTGAAATAAATATCGTGAAAATAATTTGTGCAATTTTGTAATATTTTGCAATGAAGAAAAATGTAAGGGGGCAATTTTGTTTTTATAATCCGGGGCGCACCATGCAAAAAAGGTTGCGAAACCCTGGTCTAAATCATGTAGACAGGGTTCTTACTTACTGCTTAGACTAAATCAAATGAATTATTTAATATCGGCACTAAAGTACTATACCCAGGTCTCGAAATAAACTATCTCCTTGGATAACCGATGGCCTGATTTTCAGCATAAGAAAGCGAGACATTATACATAAGCAGATTAAACAATGCCCTAATGATATTCAACTCTTAATGTACTACAAAAGGTATAGAAATATATGTAAAAAACTTATAACAAAAACTAGAGATAAGTATTATAGAAACAAAATAGATAGAGTAAATGGGGATAAAAAAAAACTTGGGAAATTAACCAAGGGTTAGTGAACAACAGAAATAATAGCTCAGATATAAAAGAGATGTATATACATAAGGAATTAAAAAAAATGGACTTACACTCTAACGATATATTGAATTACATTAATGACTACTTCACTGGTATAGGACAAGACCTAGCTAACTCTATACTGCATAAAAAGGGTATGTCTGAGAGGGAGCTAGCCTTATCAATGCATAAGCAACCGAAATTAAATGAAAAATTCGAATTATTGCAAACGAATAAAGAAGAGGTCTTAAAGACTATAAAAAGTATCAGAGACGACTGTACTCCAGGAAAAGATGGGATCCAGACAAAGATAATCAAACAATCTGCAGAAACATTATCCGAGCCCCTTGCTCATCTAATAAACCTCAGTTTCTTGACTGGTATATTTCCAACATGGCTGAAAAAAGCGATAATAAAACCAATATTTAAAAGTGGTAAAAAAGAAGATATAGGAAATTATCGCCCTATCTCCCTCCTCAGTGTGGTTTCTAAAGTGTATGAAAAAATATTCAAACATAGACTAACACAATATCTAAAGACACAGAAGCTGCTATCTAATAACCAGTATGGCTTTAGACAGGGTCGGGGAACCAGTGAGGCCATCAATGCTGTCATACAATATATAGTGGAAAACATAGACAAAGGAAAAAAGGTAATTGCCACTTTCCTTGACCTGTCAAAGACTTTTGACACAGTTTCCCATGTAATCCTCGAAAAAAAACTAACTGACTACGGAATCGATGGGGTGGCCTTAAAATGGGTTCGGAGTTACCTAGACGGGAGGACTCAGAGCAGAGTAATTGGTCGACAAATAAGCGAAGCGACTAACGTGTCATTCGGTGTCCCTCAAGGTAGTGTTTTGGGTCCAATTCTCTTTTTAATCTACATCAACGAATTGTGAGAATTACCTGTTAATGGTAGAATTGTATCCTTCGCGGACGACACTGTCCTTCTTACTGCGACTAATAATTGGAATGATACATTCTTCAAAGCTCAAAGTGACTTGGAACTGGCTAAAACTTGGATCGACAACCATATTTTAACGCTAAATGCTGCGAAATCAAAATTTATCACTTTCAGCTTGCGGGGAAATCCCAGCCAGGTTCTCAACCAAACACTTGCCATTCATACCGACAAATGCTTGGATAAGAATAGATGTGTATGTACTAAATTAAGCAAATCTGCAACAGTCTCCTACTTAGGCATAACGGTAGATGAGAAGCTATGTTGGGAAAATCAGATTGCAAATTTGAGTTCGAGAATTAGAAAGCTGGTTTATGTATTTCTTCGGCTGCGCAACATTCTGTCCAAAACAACCATAAGAATGGTATACATGGCCTTGTGTCAGAGTATTTTGTCCTACGGAGTCGCGGCATGGGGCGCTACTACTAATGATAATCTGGATAGATTATCATTAGTAGTAGATTAGCATTAGAGACCACGCCCGAACTCAAAACAATCTGAACACAAGAATGTCCGCGAGTATCAATTATATAATTCCGTCAGTCAGGACAACATTTGCCCAGAGACATATATTCCACATAGCCCCAAAATTATATAATTCCCTTAGTGAAGACATGAAAAATTATCCTAACATAAAAATATTTAAAGCAAACCTTAATAGATGGCTACTTAACAAGGGATATGTAAAATCTGATCAACTTCTTTGCAACGCACGACAATTTATTTAGTATCACTTATCTATTTATCTTAATTAAATTTTATTAAATTACAACTATAAATGTATATATTTATTACATAGCTATATTTTTTATAAAATTGGTATATTTATGTGTATATACAGGTGGTGGGTCCAAATAATTTATTAAAAAAAAAAAACACTTCATTTCTTAAAATTGCATAAAAATATGCACATCTAGAGACGGGCCAAATTATCGCCTAGTTAGATGTGCTATTGGCAGTAAAGGTCATGTAAGATGTGTTAAACCTCCCTATATTAATTATTAAATAATTTATATAATTATTATAAGATTACATGACCTATGAATGAACTGTATACCTAATCCTATGTACCTAAATAAATAAATAAATAATAAATGTAATAGAATTAATTATATATGGTATTACATTGCTCAACTCCATAGTACGATTAGGCAAAAAAGTTATAAAAATACCCAAACACCATAGAACCACTATTCACGCGGCCATTACGACCCACTGCTGTGTGAGTGGGTGTATTCCTCCCGTAGGTGTGGGTGTTGCGTTTGTAGTGCGTGGCATTCCCTAGTTGTCACACGTAATATAATTATCGAAATCGATCAATTAGTACGGGCAGGGAGATTAGGCCTTGGTCCTTGTATGGGTCGTTTTGGGGTTGTTGAGGCAGTTATAGCCCTCGTTATAGATCCTTATGTTTATTGTTTATTTTTTTATTACAACTGCTACGAAGTACAACACCATCACATATCATTGGTGTTTTATATAATAGTTCAATTATTTACAGCAGGAAAATCGTATCACAGTTCTTGCCTTATGAAATCGTAGACTATCGCGGTTGTTTGACATTAAAAATATATTTTTTTTAAAAATACCGCGTAAATTTTGTAGTACCCGACGTTTCGACGATGTTGCAACCGTCGAAGTCTAAGATAGAATGGGTTCTTGCTTACTTCCCAACCGGTGGGGCGTGCCCCCCGGGGGGGGGGGGCGTAGAGAGATCTTAGGGGGGGGGGGCATGAAGTGTTCGGATATTTTAATCTAATTAGGTACTTATCATTGTTTAATATTTTAAACACACAGATTTAATCGCGCCATCTAGTTTCAATGGTCAATGTGCTGCAATTACCTGAAGATATTCAAGAAGAATTTCTGGAAATGAAGGCAGATTCGACAATGAAAGATGACTTTCACCTCTTGACTTTGGAGAAATTTTGGATAAAACGCTTTCTCCTTAATCCAAAAGTTCCAAAAGTTCCATTATATTGGCAGAAGTATACGCTTTCTCCTTAATCCAAAAGTTCCAAAAGTTCCAAAATCCACTCTTGCCTTGCGAATACTTCTGCCATTTTCTTCGATTTACCATTGATTTTATAATAAAATCAATGGACTTACTTATGTGAAACCGGATTTTCAGCATTAGTGTAAATTAAGACTAAGCAGCGAAATCGTCTTGTAGTCGATAATGATTTGATGATAGTTCTGTCAAAAACAGAACCTGATATCGACCAACTGGTTCAATAAATGCAGGCGCAAACATCCCATCCCATCGTGTGAAATAAATATCGTGAAAATAATTTGTGCAATTTTGTAATATTTTGCAATGAAGAAAAATGTAAGGGGGCAATTTTGTTTTTATAATCCGGGGCGCACCATGCAAAAAAGGTTGCGAAACCCTGGTCTAAATCATGTAGACAGGGTTCTTACTTACTGCTTAGACTAAATCAAATGAATTATTTAATATCGGCACTAAAGTACTATACCCAGGTCTCGAAATAAACTATCTCCTTGGATAACCGATGGCCTGATTTTCAGCATAAGAAAGCGAGACATTATACATAAGCAGATTAAACAATGCCCTAATGATATTCAACTCTTAATGTACTACAAAAGGTATAGAAATATATGTAAAAAACTTATAACAAAAACTAGAGATAAGTATTATAGAAACAAAATAGATAGAGTAAATGGGGATAAAAAAAAACTTGGGAAATTAACCAAGGGTTAGTGAACAACAGAAATAATAGCTCAGATATAAAAGAGATGTATATACATAAGGAATTAAAAAAAATGGACTTACACTCTAACGATATATTGAATTACATTAATGACTACTTCACTGGTATAGGACAAGACCTAGCTAACTCTATACTGCATAAAAAGGGTATGTCTGAGAGGGAGCTAGCCTTATCAATGCATAAGCAACCGAAATTAAATGAAAAATTCGAATTATTGCAAACGAATAAAGAAGAGGTCTTAAAGACTATAAAAAGTATCAGAGACGACTGTACTCCAGGAAAAGATGGGATCCAGACAAAGATAATCAAACAATCTGCAGAAACATTATCCGAGCCCCTTGCTCATCTAATAAACCTCAGTTTCTTGACTGGTATATTTCCAACATGGCTGAAAAAAGCGATAATAAAACCAATATTTAAAAGTGGTAAAAAAGAAGATATAGGAAATTATCGCCCTATCTCCCTCCTCAGTGTGGTTTCTAAAGTGTATGAAAAAATATTCAAACATAGACTAACACAATATCTAAAGACACAGAAGCTGCTATCTAATAACCAGTATGGCTTTAGACAGGGTCGGGGAACCAGTGAGGCCATCAATGCTGTCATACAATATATAGTGGAAAACATAGACAAAGGAAAAAAGGTAATTGCCACTTTCCTTGACCTGTCAAAGACTTTTGACACAGTTTCCCATGTAATCCTCGAAAAAAAACTAACTGACTACGGAATCGATGGGGTGGCCTTAAAATGGGTTCGGAGTTACCTAGACGGGAGGACTCAGAGCAGAGTAATTGGTCGACAAATAAGCGAAGCGACTAACGTGTCATTCGGTGTCCCTCAAGGTAGTGTTTTGGGTCCAATTCTCTTTTTAATCTACATCAACGAATTGTGAGAATTACCTGTTAATGGTAGAATTGTATCCTTCGCGGACGACACTGTCCTTCTTACTGCGACTAATAATTGGAATGATACATTCTTCAAAGCTCAAAGTGACTTGGAACTGGCTAAAACTTGGATCGACAACCATATTTTAACGCTAAATGCTGCGAAATCAAAATTTATCACTTTCAGCTTGCGGGGAAATCCCAGCCAGGTTCTCAACCAAACACTTGCCATTCATACCGACAAATGCTTGGATAAGAATAGATGTGTATGTACTAAATTAAGCAAATCTGCAACAGTCTCCTACTTAGGCATAACGGTAGATGAGAAGCTATGTTGGGAAAATCAGATTGCAAATTTGAGTTCGAGAATTAGAAAGCTGGTTTATGTATTTCTTCGGCTGCGCAACATTCTGTCCAAAACAACCATAAGAATGGTATACATGGCCTTGTGTCAGAGTATTTTGTCCTACGGAGTCGCGGCATGGGGCGCTACTACTAATGATAATCTGGATAGATTATCATTAGTAGTAGATTAGCATTAGAGACCACGCCCGAACTCAAAACAATCTGAACACAAGAATGTCCGCGAGTATCAATTATATAATTCCGTCAGTCAGGACAACATTTGCCCAGAGACATATATTCCACATAGCCCCAAAATTATATAATTCCCTTAGTGAAGACATGAAAAATTATCCTAACATAAAAATATTTAAAGCAAACCTTAATAGATGGCTACTTAACAAGGGATATGTAAAATCTGATCAACTTCTTTGCAACGCACGACAATTTATTTAGTATCACTTATCTATTTATCTTAATTAAATTTTATTAAATTACAACTATAAATGTATATATTTATTACATAGCTATATTTTTTATAAAATTGGTATATTTATGTGTATATACAGGTGGTGGGTCCAAATAATTTATTAAAAAAAAAAAACACTTCATTTCTTAAAATTGCATAAAAATATGCACATCTAGAGACGGGCCAAATTATCGCCTAGTTAGATGTGCTATTGGCAGTAAAGGTCATGTAAGATGTGTTAAACCTCCCTATATTAATTATTAAATAATTTATATAATTATTATAAGATTACATGACCTATGAATGAACTGTATACCTAATCCTATGTACCTAAATAAATAAATAAATAATAAATGTAATAGAATTAATTATATATGGTATTACATTGCTCAACTCCATAGTACGATTAGGCAAAAAAGTTATAAAAATACCCAAACACCATAGAACCACTATTCACGCGGCCATTACGACCCACTGCTGTGTGAGTGGGTGTATTCCTCCCGTAGGTGTGGGTGTTGCGTTTGTAGTGCGTGGCATTCCCTAGTTGTCACACGTAATATAATTATGGAAATCGATCAATTAGTACGGGCAGGGAGATTAGGCCTTGGTCCTTGTATGGGACGTTTTGGGGTTGTTGAGGGAGTTATAGCTCTTTACATTTATTGTTTTATTTTTTTTAAACAATTGCTATGAAATATAACAATATCACATATCACATATTAATCGTGTTTTGTATATTAGTTCAATTATTTTAGGTAGAAGAACCATACCACAGCAGGACACCACCACACAAAAAGAGGTATTGCTTTATTTTAGACTTAGACTAAATAATTAATTATACTTTATATATATAGTATTAGATTGTTCAACTCCACAGGACATTTTAGTAACCCTTTTGAGCAGGCGAAATTCAGGTGGCGCTGATATAATTGACGGCGAAACTAATAGCAATTTATTTGAACATCTTTAATAACATCAATAAAGACTGTTTTTTTAATAAATAACTGATTGATTATAAAAAGCCAATCGTCATCTATTGCATTTTAAAAATAGTCTGATTACATCACAGAAATAATACGGAGAGATATAATGCCATCTATTAGTCTATCTGTACTTTAAAGTGCGTAATTATTACGAATTGAAGCCTGTACCTATACCAAACTAAAAATTTACAAATATAGCGTGTTTTTACTGCGCGGGATTTTTTTTGTGGGTGACTCACTACATCAAAATAAGCAACTTTTGATTTTTAAAAAAAAAAAAAAAAAAACCTTTTTTATTATATTGTTTTTACTAGTATGGAAGCTGTGATCACGAAGCGTTATCTAGCGGTAGGTAAAATGTTGCTAATATAGTTTATATTCGTTATATTACCTGCCGCTAGATAACGGAGCGCGCTCAAACGCTTCTCAAACATTTATTTAGCAGTCCTTCAATTATTAAATTTTTAATAAATCAGAAAACATGTTTTTGTCTTTTTTCTAAAAAAATGTATCAAAAATATCAAATTTTCTAGTCGGTTATATAGAAACATTATGAATTCAAATGCACAGATGAATGCCAGTATTGATGTCTAAAGATATGAATCGTACGCTTTCTGACGTAGACGTTTTGTGGTGGAGAAATTTTTTGTCGTATGCTCACTGTACAATCCTTCGGGGGGCTATCCTGAAAAAAGCCTGGTTTCCTATTAGGAACTTGATTGTTAACACGCTTTTATTGGGTCGACCTGTATGTAACTATGTAATGGAATCTAAGGTAACTAATTTAACCATCTTCCAAGGATCGTAGCGTCATGAAAATTGGCAGCTGAATGTAGTTCGGATGACAATACAATAATATGGTACTGTCGAACTAATCTGATGATGGAGTCGGAAGATATGAACTGGAACTTCATGATGGAACATCGTATCATAGCTGTGTTTGGACTTGTTAGAAAAGTCTTGGAATGAACTTTGACCACGATTAGGTTACAAGGTCTGATGATGAAGCAGGAAGATAGGCACTGGCATTCCATGATGGAATATCGTATCATAGCCGTGTGTATTTGAATATCGTATCATAGCCCAAAAGCGTGTTTTTAGTGTTTTTTTTTAACTATTAATTAATTTTTAATTTCAATCAGCAAGGCAACTCTAATTTAAGGGAAAGTTAGTCCGATTTGTGTCGCATGGGCTATCACCGCAGCGTTGACCACAACCGAAAAATGCCAAAGAAAACTATTCGAACAAAAAAAGTGAGCGGACGAGAGACAACAGATGCAGCGACGGACACAGAGACAGAAGACACACACGGATGCGAGGCAAAAAGGGCAGTTCCATGAAAGGATCTGTTGCTTCGCCGCGTCTGCCGCGGGCGCAGAGGACCCAGATGGGTATCGCAAGCAATCATTTAACGATGGAGCGGACGGCCGAGCGTCATGGAGCCGGCCTGTCTGGTCGCGGCGCGGCGTGGCGGCTTACTATATATACCGCAGGGTAACGGCATAGCTTTATAACCATGGCATTGATTATATAGGATTTTATTTATTTATTATTTATTTTTAGGAAAACCAACAGCTAATTATAACATAATAAAAAGAGGAGGAGGATAACAGAGAACCAATTAAAGGTTTTCACATTTAAGTAACGTTGTAGAAACATATGTGACCTTTCAATTAAAGCTATCGATTAAAAATACATCAAAATTATTCAACAATTAATGATAAAGAATTCACTGTTCAGCTGCTGCCTAGCTGAGTTAATACTCGTACAGAATAGATCAAAGTCAAAGCGTTTAATCAAATCATTGAAATTGTCACTTGTTCGCCACAGAAATGCATTTTGCCTATAGTTGGTACCAGCATGAGGAACATGAAGAGCAGGGTTAAATATTTTATTTAGTTTGGAAGGAACACGGAGATTAATTTTATTTAGTAACTAGCATTGTGAGTGATAAATGAATTATTAAATATAAAACAATAGAATTACGATCAGGGTGGGCAGACGATATAGGCGAGCATAGCTGACTAGTGAAAATGCAGTATGGAAACCGATATCTGACGTGATCATCTTGCGCGTGTGAACGGCGAGTGAGCGGGGCAGCGGCGAAAGCAAGGGTTACAAACATTTTAGATTTCTCAACGCCATAGTACGTTTTGGCAATCCTTCTATGCCGGCGGCATGCAGGTGGCGCTGATAGCATTGACGACGAAACTTATAGCAGTTTATTTGGACATCTATAATAATATTGATAAAGAATGACTATTTGTAAGGGACTGACTGATTATAAAGCCCAATAATAACACTTTATTACTAGTGATATCTATCGCATTTTTATATAGATTTATTACATTACAGGAATGATACGGTCAGATTATATTGCCATATACTAGCATTGACGGCGAAACTTATAGCAGTTAATTTGGTCATCTATAAAAACATTGATAATGAATGATTTTTTGTTAAGGACTGACTGATTATAAAGCCCAATAATAATACTCTATTACTAGTGATATCTATCCCATTTTTATATAGATTGATTACATCACAGGAATGATACGGTCAGATTATATTGCAATATACTAGCGTTAACGGCGAAACTTATAGCAGTTTATTTGGCCATCTATAATAACATTGATAATGAATGATTTTTTGTAAAGGACTGACTGATTACAAAAGCCCAATAATAACATTCTATTACTAGTGATATATATCGCATTTTTATATAGATTACTTACATCACAGGAATCATACGGTCAGATTATATTGCCATATACTAACATATATTGCCATATACTAACATTGACGGCGAAACTTATAAAAGTTTATTTGGCCATCTATAATAACGTTGATAATGAATGATTTTTTGTAAATGACTGACTGATTATAAAAGCCCAAAAATAACACTCTATTACTAGTGATACAATGTTACCTGGCGGGCCGACACTCATGCCCTTACTTCCAATTGTGCTAGTCAGAGTGGGAACTAACGGGCCCATGATGGGTTGGCCACGAAGACCCATGTGTTCAGGGTCGGTCACACTCACGGGTCAACACCCATCCGACGGCCTCCACGCACGGGGTGCGAACCTGGGTAGGACTCTGGCCCTGGTCAGTTTCCCCTGGGAATCAAACCTCTGGCGCTCCTGGACGGTCTGCGCACCGTGCGGCGCAAGCCAAACGATTGTGCGTGGAGGCCGTCGAATAGGTGTTGACCCGTGAGTGTGGCCAACCCTGAACAGCATTTTTATATAGATTGATTACATCTCAGGAATGATACGGTCAGATTATATTTTCATATACTAGCGTTGACGGCTAAACTTATAGCAGTTTATTTGGCCATCTATTATAACGTTGATAATGAATGACTTTTTGTAAAGGACTGATTGATTATAAAAGCTTAATAATAACATTCTATTACTAGTGATATCTAACGCATTTTTATATATATTGATTACATGACAGCAATGATACATTCAGATTATATTGCCATATACTAGCATTGACGGTGAAACTTATAGCAGTTTATTTGGCCATCTATAATAACGTTGATAATGAAAGATTTTTTGTATAGGACTGATTATTTATAAAATCCCAATTATAACATTCTATTACTAATGATATCTATCGCATTTTTATATAGATTGATTACATCACAGGAATGA
Source organism: Micropterix aruncella (assembly GCA_944548615.1). Taxonomy (NCBI): domain Eukaryota; kingdom Metazoa; phylum Arthropoda; class Insecta; order Lepidoptera; family Micropterigidae; genus Micropterix; species Micropterix aruncella. The sequence continues at coordinate 9,938,027 of OX155971.1, read as the reverse complement.
TAGTCAGATTATAATTCCATATGATAGCGTTAACGGCGAAACTTATGACAATTTATTTGGCCATCTATCAAAAAATAATGATATAGGACTGATTTTTATATAGGACTGATTGATTATAAAAACCTAACAATTTAACCAACAATAACATTCAATAATAATTAGTGCCATTTATCGTATTTTTATATAGGTTGATTAGATCACAGGAATAATACGGTCAGATTATACATCTATATACTAGACTATTTGATCATTTAAGTGCCTAATTGTTATGAATTGAAACCTGTAGGTATATCGAATCAAAATTGATATTACTACGCAAGTTATACTTATTTCCTATTGTGATCATTAGTTAGTGATCATAGTTAGTTATAATTTGTAATGGTGAAGGGAATATATATATTTCTTTTCCTTTTTATTTTTTTTTCTATTTATTGCCGAATATATGTGATATAATAACTAGAGAGCTAGCTGCCCTGGAACAAGTCCTGGCACTTAGTTGGGCAGCAGCAGTACTTAAATGCTAATGCTCATATCGGCCGTGTTTAATTTTAATTTTAATTTTAATTATATATTTTTTTTTATTGATATGATTATTAGTGATACTTGTGCACTTGTAAATGAATTGTTAAATTAAATAAATAAATAAATAACTACTAAAATAATAATAGCTATGATCCGAAAAATGCGCGTGGTATTTATTATATTATTTTTTTAGCATTGATTATATAGGGTATTAGATTGATCATTGCCATAGTACGTTTTGGAAATCCTTCTATGCTGGCAATCCGCCAAACATACAATTGACCAATTAATCGATGGAAATGAAACAACCAGTAGGAATACCGCACCGCAGAGACTTGCAGATTATATAAATAAACATTTCACAAATGTTGGGCACACCTTAGCGCAAAAAATACAAAAAAGAATTACTCTTACGAGACATTTGCCCCCGTCGATAGATTTTCCTGTGTCTCTTTTCCTGACTCCAACAACGCCATATGAAATTATGCAAACAATAGGATCTCTAAAATTATACTCGGCTCCAGGTATTGACAATCTTAATTCAAGAATATTCAAGCTGTCAAAAAAAAAACTAAGTTGTCCCATTTCTCATATTGTGAATTCTAGTTTTAAATCAGGCATTTTCTCCGACATACTTAAATGTACAAAAGTCATCCCTATTTACAAAAACGGCGATAAATTAAACATTGACAACTATAGACCCATATCCCTACTAAACACACTATCTAAAATCATAGAGACAGTGGTTAAAAAGCGTCTTTCGAAATACCTGCAAGAAAACAATATTCTATCAAAAAATCAATATGGATTTAGAGAGGGTATGGGCACTACTGATGCTATTGGAGAGGTAACAAGTGTAATTTATAATAATGTGGATAAGAGGAAAAAAATTTTAGCTGTTTCACACGATAAACTGCTTCAGAGGTTAGGGAATGTGGGATTTAAGGGTATCACTCTGGGCTGGTTTACAAGCTATTTGACAAATAGGAAACAAATTATTACCGTTAACAATACACACAGTAAGCCAGAATACCTCCAGTATGGTGTCCCTCAAGGCACTGTTCTCGGGTCCATTTTATTTCTTATTTACATCAACAAACTCTCCAATCTAGTCGGCAAAACGATTTCCTTCGCCGATGATACGGTCGTTATTTTCGAGGGCTATAACTGGAATTAAACATTCTCCGTGGCCAATGAGGGTATTAATAAAGTACAAGAATGGTTAGACAATCTCCTTAGACTGAACATACATAAAACTAAGTACGTTACGTTAAGCAACAATAGTAAAGTAGTAGTAATACATTTAAACCATAGACTGACCATTCATGACTGCGACAGAAATACTCAGCATTGCAACTGCACTACTCTAGAAAGATCACAACAGGTACAATACCTGGGTATAACGATCGAGTATAAGATGCGTTGGCAACTACATATTGATAAGCTGGCGATGAAGGTGCGTAAACTCGCATGTATATTCAGGGAAATAAGAGATCTTGTGGACCCGGGAACACTAAAAAACACCTACTATGCATTGTGTCAGTCAATACTATGCTATGGTATTATAGGGTGGGGCGGTTGTACAAGGTCCACTCTACACCCTCTAGAAGTAGCGCAAAAATGTATTTTAAAAATAATCGCACGTAAACCGTATCGATTTCCGTCAGACACTCTTTACATCCAGTCCGAGGTTTTGGATGTAAGACAGCTTTATGTTCGCATGGCCCTAATATATACTAAAAATAAAATGACCCCTTATAATCAACAACGAGTTGGAAAGACGAGAGCAACAAGAACTGGTGATATGATGGTGCCAAGATCTTACACAACATTTGGCCAGCGCCATTTCACGTTCATTGGCCCTAGAATGTATAACAATCTTCCCGAAGCAATTAAAAGTAGTGAGGATACATCCACTTTTAAAAAATCTCTAACCGATTGGTTGTTAGAGGTGGGTAGGGACGGTTTAGGGAATATGCTGACTGTTGTATTTTGAATTATAGTATTTAGTACTTAGTATTTAGTTTTTCCATGATAATTTTAAATGTCTATTATAGGTATGTGAGCGTTATATCAATATGTAATTGATTTATATATGTATATTAATTTAGTTTTCATTTTTATTTATTTTGGTTTTATTATTATTTTCGTATCAATATATGTATGTGTGCATATATGGATATATATTTTATCTATAGATGTATATAGGTATCTATCCATATTTGTATATGCGTAAATATTTGTAGTTTTATATTTGTCGCTTTAAAAATAAGTACTAACTCTAGTTTAAGTTGACAGTGCACACTTAATATCGTCATTAAAAGTCTGCCTTAGAACAGGCCTAGGCCTAGTTAGGCGACTGTGTCAAACATTAAAAATAATGTCGCATCAATTTCTTGCTAACATCTTACTTACAAATATGACATTAATTGTTTACTAGATGTGTTACTAAAATAAATAAATAAATAAATAAATACGAAGGTGGCGCTAATATCATTGTGCGGCGGAACTAAGAGCAAGTATTAGACCATCTATAATAACATTGATAATGGATGTTTTTTTATATATAACTGATTGATTATAAAAACCCAATAATTTAATCAATGATGATAATAATAATAACATTCAATTATTTGGGTCATCTATTGCATTTTTTATATAGGCTGATTACATCACAGAAATAGTAGGAGAGATGGAATTCTATTTATTTATCTATCTGAACATTAAAGTGCGTAATGAGACCTGTATACCAAATAAAAATAACATTATTATGTAAATAATATTAAAATAATAAGAGCTATAATTTAAAAATGAGTTTGTTATTTATAAAATTTTGAGCTATAGTTTAAAAATTACTTTGATATTGATATCGCCTAGTGGGCCGATATCAATATCAACCTTTTGAACTATTTCCATGACGTAATGGTGCCTGCATGGCATATTTCAGCTCGATCGAATTAAGCGTTTGGAAACTAACGTGGATGAAAATACACTGACAGACACACAGAGACTCAGATAGACACAGAGCCAGACTCCAATCTGGAAATGGTCTTAATCAGAAGGGCTCAAAATGGATATTTCCTTCTTAATCTCGATTTTTTAGCGCTTTCCCAATAGTTTGAAATAGTCGTCCTAATAGTATTACTTTGGAATAGTAATATCCTTGTCAGTTGGCGAGCCAGGAAAATAAAAGCCGAATTTCAAATTTATGACGTGACGCAATAAAAATTTCAATTTCGAGCGAGCGATATCTCATGCAATTTAAAAATCGAATCAAAACGCCGTAAACATAAAAAAATCAAATTTCGAACGAGCGACACAACGCAATGATGATTTAAATTTTGAACTTGCGTCGCCCCTAATTTATCTATTACTCGCTATCTATAACCGCTAAACTTGTTTGTTTGCTTCTACTTTTTATTGTGAAATTTCACAATGGGCGGATTTATTGTCATACGACAATCTCTTACAACCAACCCTGCTATAAAGTGTTTGTATGTAATAAGCGCGTAACATGTGTGTCTTGCTATTGCATTCATAAAAAAGATACAAATTACATTTTACAGTTCCCTACTAAGGTTTAGTGCCTTTTCAGTGGGTAACCAATAATAACGTGTTCGTATTTGACTCATATTATATATAACTTTTTATCTATTATAACTTGATTTACGATAAGTAGATGAACTGACTTCCTAACCTAACCTAAACTAACCTATATTTCCTATAATAACTAGCTGGATTTACACTATAATAAATACAAACGGAGCTGCCATGGAATTCACCGACCGGAGTCGGGCCCATCATAATACTATTTTTTTTACACTTCTGGGGGGTGAGCAGTGGATTCCGGACTTACGAACCGGCTGTGGTAGGTTTAGGACAGCTGTCTTGCCACATGTGAGCGTTCACCTTGCCACCCATTCACTCCCCCTTCGAAGCCATAGAATTTGAGATGCGCAAATCGCAGTTTTAGATAATTTTTCTAAGAAAGAGTTGATTATTTTTCTGGAAAGGCCAAGATCTTTAAAGAGGTGAAATAGAGATTTAGCTGGCAGGCCACGAGCGCCAACTTCCACCGCGTGAAGGTGAACAGTGAAGCCGTTCCGGGTTACGGCATTTGCAAGATCATGGTATTTATTTAATTTGTACTCGTGGTCTTTTGGGATATTTGATTCCCATGGAACAGTTAATTCTACAATAAGAGCCACCTTCCGAGATAGAGAGTAAAGAGTTATATCTGGACGGAGGGCTGTGCATCCGAGACTTTCAGGGAATTTATACTGCTTAGAGACCGAATCAACCTCCAGAATCCAATCTGTAGCTTTCTCGATTATTGAGAAAGGTTTTGTAGTTAAATGTTTTTTGCCTTTAGAGCCATCCCGCACAAACTGTATTGGGGGTTTGGAGGATACTGTCAAACCCTTGTTGGCACGAGCCACTGAGAGACTAATTACCTCGCGAATAACAGCGAGAACTTTGTCATGGCGGTAAGTGTACCGTCCTTGATCTAAGGCCACCTTGCAGCCAGCTAGAATGTGTCTAGCTGTGCAAGGGGTATTGCTACAGAGGGGACAAGAACTATCCTCGGCAAAGCTCCAACGAGCGAGGTTACTGGGGTCTGGAAGTGTATGCTGAAAGGCATTCAAATAAAATTTCAGCATCTCTGGCGTCCAGTCATAGAGCATTACCTTCCAGTGCATTGGAGGCGGAATGCAAAAGTCACCAATTGTTGTCCAATCATTCTGGCATTGAAGGCCAATAGCATGAGCCATACTCTTGCTGTCGTAATCTCCCCGCAAAAGAGACTTCTTCAAGTCCACGTCGCTCGTGGTTGTACTGCCATACCCCAGACCAGTGCCATTCTGGCTGATTCCAGTAAGGAACCTTTTGTGGAAGTCTACGCGGGCTTGTAGTTCATTTGAATCACTACAGCCACTTATTACGTGCTTCGATATTGCCGGATCTTTGGAATTGCACAGAATCGAATTTTTGGTTATTCTGGAGTTGGCGTAGAGCAGAGAGGGCAGTTTAAGCGCTAGCCCAAAATTTTGTTTGGACCTGAAGAGAGTCGAGGGGTCAGCTGGTTTGGCTAAGGACAGCCAGGATTTTAAACTAGCTGTCACCAGTGCATCTAGACGGGACAGTTGGGTTTTGGTAAAATCGTAAATAAGAAAGGGCCATGACAAATGTGACGTTAGATAATTGTCATAAATCCAGGCCTTACGGGGGCCAGAAATTAGCAAGGCATCTATTTTCGCCAGGCAACTTTTGAAATGCTCTATAACATGATCGCCCGAGACGTCTTTTCCCTGATGGTTGATTTTTCTGCCGAGGAATTTGAAATGATTGTTTGGGTCTATAAGGGAGATATTAGAGCCCTTATAGACCAATTTGGGGTCATAGGATGTAAACTTTGTGCCCATGCGGGCGAGTCCAAGGCAAAAACATTTGGAGGGCTTCACTTTTATACAGCCTGACCAGTCGCAGAAAAGCTCCACTTTCTGTAATAGCAGGGAAAGCTGCTTGGGGCTTCTGGTGATGAAAGTTAGGTCGTCGGCAAAAGCGAGGCACGACGAGGTGTATTGGCCGTCTGTTTTAAAACGGTAGCCCCAAAATATTTACAATAATTAAATGATTTCAACTAAATTAATATACCTACTTCCTAACCTAGCCTAACATAACCTAGCCTATATTAAATATCTTGGTTTACACTAAATATTTGTACTTACTTCGATCCACTAATTAAAGGATTTACACTAGATATATGTACTTATGCCTTAACATAACCCAACTTATCTTAAGTAGCTTGATATACCATAATTATACGCACTTATTTCTACATAGTTATGGTAATGCTATTTTGGCCTTAAATAATGTTTACTTTTTATAGTTATGCAAATACTTTTGCAAATTTATACTAATTTAGCCTAATAAAATTTTTACTTTTCGCCGTTATAGTATTGCGCCGTTATAGTATAGCGCCGTTATAGTACGCCGCTTGGGTAAGTCATGATTTAGATTGCTTTTTAGTTTGTTTCAATGTTTTCTTAAGTAAGTATTTGCTGATTGAGTTGTCTAATTTTATTTTAAAATGATTGATTAATTTTGGAACAATGAATTCAAGAGTTCTCTTGCCGTAGTACTTGTTTTTCTTGTTATTAAAATGCAATTCCGTTAATTTTATCCCAGCGGAAAATGGTGCCCCAGCCGGGAAACGAACCTACGACGTTGTCTTACGAAATAATTAATGAAATAAATAAATTTAAAATTACAATTGCAAACGCGCGGCGCCGAAAATTTCAAATTTAAAATTTCAAACGCGACGCTCTTTACCTAAAATTATAAACGGGTTATAAGGCGTTTGATCGTTGACATAATTCCCGTGGTAATTTTTCCGCCAGTTCACGTTTCCCGCCTAATACTATGATTAACAGAAAAGTGTTAATAGCCACTTAACGTCGTGATAAAGGTGATATACGCGGTAGTATAGGCGGCCGTATTAGGACAGCCGTCATATATCACGTTCTCTAATTAGCCATTTATTCAAATGTGGACACACTCATAGTCCGCCTCAGCTCCACTCAGCTACATAGAGAATGCCTATGCGAGAATGCATCTAACACCTTCCATGAAAAATCAGAAATACAATTTTAGATTTGCGGCTTGAAATTCGAATATTTAAAATTGCCAAATTGCGTATTAGAAATTCGAATTTTAAATTTGGGGCTTAAAATACGAAAATTTAAAATTACAACATTGCGTATTAGAAATTCGAATTTTAAATTTTGCGGCTTGAAATTCGAATATTTAAAATTATCACATTGCGTATTAGAAATTCGAATTTTAAATTTGCGGTATTGTTAGTTTAAACCTTGATTTTACTTACCCAGCCCACCAACCTACCAAAAGGAAAAATCTTGTGAAGACATTTTTTTTAAATAATTAAGATAAAAACGAATTTACCGCGTGGAGTTTGTAAAATTCGACGTTTCGGCGATGTTGCAACCGCCGTTGTCTAGTAGCCCGTTGTCGGTCTACCCTGTACAACGGCGGTTGAAACATCGCCGAATCGTCGAGTGTTACAAAATTCACTCTGTAAATTCGTTTTTATCTTATTTATAATGCCAAAGAACCGTGATAGTTTTCGATTGCATTTTTTTCAACATGACGAAAATATTCGTTTCAGGTTTGAGGCGATTAAAACCATTTCCAGACTGAGGTCTGGATGTGTGTCTGCGATAGCGCCCAAACGCTTAATCCTATTCATCTGAAATTTGGCATGCAGGCATCATTTGGTCATAGCAAGAGTTGAAAAGGTTGTGGTTGAAATAGGTTGTGGTTGAATTTAGTATACAAAGGCTTTGATGCGCTGAAACCATGTTGTCTAATTTTGGTTGGAATATCTAATATACAAGCTACACTAACAATGCTTAAATCCCGCCATAAATTTTATTCAGATAATAACGCCATCTGTTGGCGGTTTGCCCGTGCCGCTCTTAGCCGAGAAACTAACGGAGTCTAACCGAGTTCGGGCGCTCATCGATTTATTTTTATGAATTTAATATACGAATAAAATCAGTCCTTGGCTACTTGCCGGGAAAGTCATGGGGTAATAAAACCGTTTTTTTTAAATTGCGGCCTAATATTCGAAGTTTGAAATTTTCGCTAAATTGCGCATTAGAAATTCAAATTTTAAGTTAGCGGCATCGTTATTTTTTTAAATTCGAATTTTAAATTAGTAAAACCGCCCATTTAAATTCGTTTTTTTTAATTCGTGAAACAACGCATTGAAAATTCGATATTTTTTATTCTATTATCACTCATAATATACAGTCCATGGCCATATTATAAATTATTAAACGCACCGTGCGTTTTCTGTACCAGTTTTCAATATTTTGAAATTGTAATGCATTGCTTAATTCTAAGTGTTTAATTGTTGTACACTTAAGCTATTCATTTATTAAAGTTATAATAATTATGATTAGTGGATTGTACAGCATTTCAAATTTTTTGCAGATATATGTACCTATTTATATCTAATTTGTATATGATTATTTATGCAAAAATTTTAGGGGTCTGGCCATGTATTTTGATAATAAAAATATTGCAATTCCATACTTAAACAGACAATATTTTTTATATGAAATTACCTTCCAGTATTATTTTTTGATTAACTATCAGATTGCGATTTCATTGACATGTTGCGCAAAATGCTAGGGCAGATATTGAGCGCTAAGAAGTCAAAATATTTTATTGCATACATTTATAACCCCTAGGTTTTTATTTAGTATATAGAGTATGTTTTAATTTAGTATACAGGATTAGTTTTTATTTAGTGACATCATAGTGGGTGAATCAGAACGACGAACTAAGCAACTTTTAATATGAATATTTCCGAAAACACAAAGGTAGGTAAAACATCGTTAATAAATATTGTTTATTAGCATTATTTTATCTAGCGCTAATGGCTCTTAAACTTTTCTTCAATAGATAAAATTTAAAAATTTGACAAGAAAACTAAAGTATTTTCCAAAAAAAAAAAATATTTTTAATTTTTCCCATTTTTTTAAATTAAAAGTTGCTTATTTCGTCGTATTGATTCACCCACTACATGGATGTTACTAATTAAAAACTCACCCTGTATTGAATTTAAGTTAGCAACTCCAGAGAATTTATAGGCATTTCTTTATTCTATGCAGTAAGATCCAACTCTCATAATTATCGTGATTAAAATATATTTATAACCTAACTAAACAACAATATATTTTAATTAATAACTATAAACATTATATTTAAGCTATGTATTAAAGTTTGTCAATATTGAAAATAGCATTTTAGCACAGAAAACGCATGGTGCGTCTAATATTATGGCCAGGAACTGTAGATATTGCTTTTCATTTTCTTGAAGCGAAAGGGTTAATAAATTCCAAAGGCGAATTAAATTAAAGCCAATGTTTAAGTTAACGCGTGGCTCGTCCGCGAGCCGCGATAACATCGCTTTAAGGCTTAACTATCATTTTACAAATTGCCAGTTTCCAAGTTTAATAATGTTGTTTTTACAAAAACCAGGAAATAACTCCATGTTAACAGGCGATTCCGACTCTTTGTTATTGTAATTAACGACTAATTATTAAATTTAACGACAATATCGCCTTAAGGAGGTTGTTAACCTGGTTTTATTGATGTGTGCTTACGAGGATTATTGCTACAGCAACACCCACGATAATATCTATGTAACATTTCTTTTATTCAAGGAGGGGCACCACCCTAAATAAACAATATATAATAACAAATATTGTACGAATAAATAGATAAATGTATATCGTTACACATAACTGAAACTTTATTTAAAAATGTTTTATATTCCTGGCATGATCAAAAGTAACGGCAGTTTTGAGATTCACCTAGTTTCGATTTATCAATTTAATAATTTTATTTTTCGTAGGTTGGTAACATTCTTTCCAATATTTTCTTCAGGTTTCAGACATGTTGATTTTGTACTTTTATTATAACGGTTATTTGAAAATGACGCCTTTTGAGGTGTTTGTCGCTTTTTTCATATTTGATTTCTTCAAAAATGGTCGATCTGAGAATTCGCATTAAGTTTTGTCTTTAAAAAAAATCAAGTGTGTAGTTGTAGAGAAGTATGAAGTATGAAGTATGAAGTTGTATAGAAGTTAAAAAAAGCTTTTCCTGATGATGTTATGTCAACTCAGATGATTTACAGCTAAGGGCGATGTTGGGCCAAGCGTCGACATATAGCGTTTATATTTAAGTAAAATGTATTATTAGTGGAGCTTGTACCTGAGATATAAAAACCAAAATTTAGCAATGTGGTTTTGGCATCTTTTTGCCACATTTCAAGTCTCTAAGTCCAATATTTCGATATTGAAATATGACTTGTGGCCCGCTGGTGGACTGTTTTCAAACACAATACAACTCTTGACATGACCAATTGATGCCTGCATGTCAAATTTCAGCTCTTTGGCGCTATCGTGGAGGAATACGCAAAAACACACAGACAGACTTCAATCTGTAAATGGTCTTAATTGTCTCAGGGGGGCTCAAAATAGATATTTCAACCTTCATCTGATTTTTTTTAAAATACTATTGTGAACACAAAACTTTCTCTCTCCGTCGGTTGGTGGGCCGGGAAAGAAAAATCAGGTAAATCTAATAAAAGAAAACAACAGAGTTAGATTCGTTCGAGTGTATGTAAATTATCGCGCTTATTATAGAAAATTCCTAGAACAGCGACGCAATGTATGTCGCTTCATCAAAATGTAATGAGTTTATATTTTTGGGATCGGCCAATAAACAAAATCCGTTTCCTATGCATAGCAAACATACAATTATGAACGGGCCCTTATTCTAGTTCTTTACAAATTAAGATATCTATCAATCCCCCCAAAAAGCTTTACTTTACTATATCCTTAAAAGTCGAATATCTTATTACGAAAATACTTCGCGTAGTGCAGGAGCGGCGAGCGTCTGAATGGATCGCGTCGTTATTTGAAGAATTCGAAAGAATTGGTCCGCGAGCCGACATTCTTGGTCCTGTGAAATTAGGGAAGATTCGCCTTTGTTTGTCTTTGAGCACAGTGAGGCCGAGAAATGGAGAGAGGGCAGGACATGAATACGAAATTTTGAAAGAGAAATCAAAATTTAATACGTGAATTTTGTGAAATATTTAAAGGATTATTTATTTTTTCTGCACCAATTATTTGTGTTTTCTTAGTACTTTTATTAGATTATAGCTGCTGATCATTTCGTTTTATTAATTATTATATATGGTATTAGATTGCTCAACTTCAAATATAGAGTTGTCAACTACAACGGGCGAACCCGTCACCTCAGGAAGTTTTAACGATTAGTCGTTATCTCTCCCGACTTTGACAACAATCCACCACCAAGCTCCGCCACATGCCCGCAAGAGGCCAACGCCTTAAGCGCGAGATAGCCAGGAGTGTCACTCAGCGGGCTTACACTCACGCCCTTGCTTCCAATTGCGACCAGATTACTCCGGTCTCTCGACTGGTTACGAGTTCGCGGTCCTCTCCCTTACGAAGTGGTGAAACGGTGTATACCGAATCTATCACGGACCACAGCATCCTTTGCCCGGCTGTTCACCCAGGATCGGGTAGCCGATGGTCGTTTCAAGAGCAGTCGCCGTAAGGACCGCAACCACCCCCGCTCTATAGGAAACAGTACAGCTTCCAGACTCCCCAGACTCCCCAGTCAGAGTGCGCAATCGATTGGCTTATGCCGCACGGTGCGCAGACCGTCCAGGAGCGCCAGAAGGTTGATTCCCAGGGGAAACTAACCATAAGACCAGAGTCCTACCCAGGCTCGCACTTCATGCGTGGAGGCCGTCGGATAGGTGTTGGCCCGTGAGTGTGACCAACCCTGAACAGAATGGGTCTTCGTGGCCAACTCAGCAAGGGCCCATTAACTCCCTTCATAGTAAGTTTTGTACGCTCAACTTCATAGTCCGTTTTGGCAACCCTTCTGCGCAGGCGACACGCAGGTGGCGTTGATGGCATTGACAGGCGATACTAATAGCAAATTAATTGGCCATCTATAATATCATTAAAATTAATGGCCTTTTATAAAGGACTGAATGATTATTAAACCAGACTTATTTAACCAACGATATCAATAATATTATTTAATTATTGGAACCATATATCGCATTTATATATATAATAGGCTAGGGTCTCATTGGGACGCTCTGAAATGAAGGCTACCCCGGGTAAGACTCTCGCGTCTCAGGCCTCACGGCTGGTGGATCGGTTTGCCCTGGGGGATTGCCTCCCGGCGCTACCGGGCGGTTTGCGCACCGTTGGCGACTCCAATCGGTTGTGCACCCTGAAAAATTGCTGTAGTAGTCTGGACATATGGAAATATACTGACTCCTAAGCAGCAGGGGCGGAGGTTGACCTGTGGTCAACCACTCTTGAAATGACCAAATAGCTACCTGATCCTGGACTCAGAGCCGAGCAAAATATGGCATTAATCCGCGATAGATTCAAACTAAATCACTGCTGAATATACGGCAGGTAGAGGCCGCGCAAGCGACTTCTGACCCGTAACCAGTCGGGAGGTTGTAGGTATCCTGGTGATTAATTTCAGATGGAGATATCCTTTAAAAACTGGTAGTCAAGGGGCGAGGCTTCCCGCTTATTACCTTAACCGGTGCCTCGCCGTCAGTCGTTGGCCTCTGTCGGGTATGTTGGCTTTGTCATCTACGCCACAGTATACCAGATAGTAACGTCTCTAAGAACAAAATTAAAAACGAAACTATCTACGTCACGAGTCCAAGGGCCAGATATGTCCGCTACATGTCCACTACTCCACCAACACAGATGTTCCAATGCTTTGAGAAATTCGCCAACCTTCCCACACACGAAACGCTAACAAAAGGCGTTCGTCAAGGATTTCCCCTCTGCTCATTTCCCTCGCACCCTCTTCTCGCAATCCCCTGTCACTTGAGAGTGCGTCTACTGTTCTCTCGGTATACTGTGTCTACACTGAGGTAAGAAACGAGCTACGTCACGAGTCCAAGGGTCACATATGACCACCACATGTCCACTACTTCGCCAAGTTTTGAGAAATTCGCCAACCTTGGCACACACATAACGCTAACCAAAGGCGTTCGTCAAGGCTTTCTCCTTTGCTCACTTCTCTCGCACCCTATCCCCGCAACTCCCTGTCACGTAAAAGTGCATCTACTGTTCTCTCGGTATACTGTGTCTAAAGTGTCTACACTCACCTCACGGGATATAGAACGATCACTATCGTTAAAACTTCCTTAAGTGACGGGTTCGCCCGTTGCTTCCTTAGGTAGTTGACAACCCTTGTTGTCACCAAACATTTTCACACTGTAAACTTTCTCAAGAGAGCGTTCCAAATTTTGCGTTTTCCTTGAGCATTTCAGGTGAGGAATCCTCTTAGTTATTCCCTTGGCGGTTAATATCTTCATTATGGTGCGAAAGGCTCGAAATATACTTGGCATACCAGCACGCCTCTGTGTTTTGCGCAACCCGCCAGCTATCTCTCGCCTTTTTCGCGCCTCACTATGCCGTCTTAAGTGGGGCAGGAATTCGCTCATCGAATATGATGGCTTTTTGCTCCGAGAGTCCCAAAACGCGACGAATTCGTGTTCGTAATTTAGTGATTAAATTACTCTTGGGTCGGCGGGAAATTAAAGCGAGTGATGATTGTGACTTTCCACTTTAAAGGAGAATGGGCATTTTGGGCCCACTTTTCCAGTAGCTGTAAATCATATACCAATGAAAAGATAACTTTATGTAGAACATGTATAAAAATGAATTTGACTTTTAGGGAATTCAAAAATAAATTAAAGAAATGGTTATCGAATCATGACAGACTAACCATACATCAAATATTAGAAATAATAGTTTAATAAAACTTAGGTGCACAAATTTAAACATATTTTTAAACATGTATGTTGAATATATTTTAACATTGAACTATCAAAAATTATTTCACTTTGTTGTTATATAATATTTTGACAATGAATTGTACTTTTTTTGACTTTATATTTATATATTAAATCCTTTATTACTTAACATATATTAAATATTCATGACTGTTTCTTTCTTTTCTCACATATAATTTTATTTACATTATTTAATCGAATTTCATATTATTGCCGTTTATATAATGGAATTGCATTTTATTTATTATATTGTCTTTTAATATTTATTATTAATAATATTATTATTATTATTATTTTTGAAGACCACATTTTAGGGCAATTTAATGTTATTAGCTTTTTACTAAAACTTGTACATCTGTAAGCAAACAAGCTCAAGCAAACTTGATTGTAATATTAGAGTCCTGTCCACCCTAGAACGGGTTAGTCCCAGTTGGGTGACAGAATCAAATCAGCAAAAGGTTAAGGTTTTGCCATTCGGTTCCTGTTATTTTTGTAAGCAAATCAATATTTTATAGTAATTTATTCTTATAAATAAATAAATAAAATAAAATAAATGTATTACTAGGACGACTGATATTAATGTTGAGCCGTTTCTGAGTTATATCCTATTAAATATGGCTAACTAGCTGATCCGGCGAACTTCGTACCGCCTAACAGTCAATGAATGTCGTGTTACAGAACAGCTGAACCTAATATTTAATAAAAAAAGTTTCAGCTAGCTATATAATAAATACTAACTTAATAATTTAAAAAAAAGTTTTAATTTCTTAGAACATACTTGTAATTATAGATGTATTAGCTGAACTATTTAATTTTAAGTTCTGAGAACATACTTGTAATTATAGATGTATAAGCTGAACTTAATATGCATACAAAATAAATATTAAGTTTACTACTTTATTAAGATACACAAAAAGAAATATAAAAGTACAAAAATTAAGTATATCAATCGCGTGACAGCAAGACATGATTGAATTAAACTATTTACATATTGTGCAGCATGGGATGCACTCGGTTTCATTCTAATTTTATGTTTTTTCATCAGGCGCAAGAACAAATAAGGCGGATGATTTGCCAACATGTGAACATGCCACGTAAAACTGACCATCAGAAAAACACGGATTTACATTTTGTATGAGAGAATGTTTTCCTTTTATTATAATGTTTCGCCAATTTTCCAATTTTTGTTTTTAATAGTTATTCTGCTATTCGGGACAGAGACAAATACAACAAATTAAAAACCATGAAAATTGGTCCAGCTGTTCTCGAGAAGTGTTCGAACAAACCCGACTTTGTTTTATATATATATATATATATATATATATATATATATATATATATATATATATATATATATATATATATATATATATATATATATATATATATATATATATATATATATATATATATATATATATATATATATATATATATATATATATATATATATATATATATATATATATATATATATATATATATATATATATTTAATAACTGTTTAAACCAGAGGTACCCAAACTTTAACTGTTCCGTAGACCACTTGCTCTTTTCCGTAGACCCCCCCCCCCCCCTGCCTGCATAGTATTGTTTTTTGTAAACTTATTAACTTTAAATGTGTTTTTGACAGCTGGCACAGTAGTGGTCACTTACATAGTGTTTTTAGTAAATTGGACATTTGTAAAAAATTAAAACATGACAAATTTTTAGTTGTTACATTCTAAGCATACACGACCATGAAGTACGAAGCATTTGAGAAAGCCCGCACATAACATTAACACAACTTATTTCATCTACCTCAAGTAAGCACAAACTACGCCCAAAATAATTACATTTATCGAGTATCTCATTTCTGCAATACCAAGCTAAGCGAAATCTCTTATTCCGGGTCTTCTGAAAGGCAATATTCAAGGACGAGTGAAATAATTATATTACATTTTTCTTTTCTTCTTTCTTTTCTTTCTTCGATATTAAAATAAACCATAAAATTTCCCTAATAATAAAATATTATTAAAACAAAATTTATAACTTTAATTCCCCTCCACTTCCTCCTATCCCATTCCTAGGCGACTGTATATTTTTACGATCTTTAAGTGGAAACTTTTAACTGGCATTGTAGTCTATAAATAAAATTCAGATATTTCTCCTGTAATAGCTGTAAGTTTCCTTAATAATAATAAAATAAAAAATAACTGCACATGTAGCACTATCTCACTTGTTCATTTATGTGACGCGTCTATCCTATTCGCACGCACAGATACCCATCGAAGGGCAATTTTTTCACATATCTCTCGCGCCTCCTCTCGTTTGTCATTTGCGATGGCCTCCCCAATCAACTAGTGGTGCAATTTGAGTTGAGTGTTGATTTCATTCCATGATACTTCTGATGTGCGCGTTTGTTTATTGCTATCACGATAAATTTAAAATACTGTGCTGTGCATACAATCTGCTTTAGAAGTAACTCAACATTTACGGATCGCCTAAACATTTATGATGACCTGCCTAGATGGGATCCGCTAACGTGGACCCCTATTTACATCTCGTGCATCCCGATTTTTTTGTCTCTGACACGGACCCCCTGCAATTCGAAATCGACTGCAATTCGAAATCCCTGATTTAAACAAAAACCGTCGCAGAATACCCGAACGATAAAGTGCATACGCTGTGTAAGTCCAAACTATATATTTCTAAGAATCCTCGAGTTTGTCAGCAGTGTAGGGAGGAGAAATACTGGGATATGTCGCTTGAATTGTGTAACGTGTCTCATGATTTCATTCCCGTGTTGTTTTCTGACGTATGTAATATGTAATATGCATGTTCGACATGGTGTGCCTAGTGACCGTACATTATAATATACTATCTTTTATGGATCTTCAGTACAAATTTTAAATAAATAATTTACACCATGGTTTTTTTGTAATTAGCCATATTAAATAAGACTCATAATTGAGGTAAGTTGTAGTAGCCATAAATATTCTGGATATATCATTTCAATGTTAAATACTTTTTTTTATTGGAGCGGTGGGCCCAGCGCCCATACATTTTTGCCCATTGTCCTTTTGAAACAAAAGAAGACTAAATAATAGAAACGTTATATGTACACAGTAGAGCGATGTCAACTACAACGAGCGAACCCGTCACCCCAGGCTGGTATAACGATATGTATGATCGTTCTTTCAGCCGTGGGATGAGCGTAGAAGACTTGGGGACAAGACAATATACTCTCTAGTTCACCAGCAACCCGTTAGAGACCGATGCCTGACGGCGAGGCACCGGAAAAGGTACCCAGCGGGCAGCGTCGCCCTCTAACTACCAGTTTTGGCAGGATATCTCCGCCTGGAGATATCCTGCCAAAACTGGTATCTCTCGTCATATGTACACAAATAGAGTTGTCAACTACAACGGGCGAACCCGTCACCTCAGGAAGTTTAAACGAAATGTATCGTTCTTTCTCCCGTGAGATGAGCGCAGAAGACTTAGGACAAAACAGTCCACCGTCAAGCTCCGCCACCTGCCTGTCAGAGGCCAAATACTTACGGTTAAGCACCGGGAAGGGTAACCAGTGAGCAGCCTCGCCCTCTGACTACCAGTTTTGGCAGGATATCTCCGTCTGGAATTAACCTTCAGAACAATTAGCAGTTGACTTTTTCGACTTTTTTTTACTTTTTCGACTTTTCCGATTTTTTTGACTTTTCCGACTTTTTCGACTTTCTCGACGTTTTCGACTTTTTCGACTTTTCCGACGTTTTCGACTTTTTCGACTTTTATAACTTTTTTGACTCTTGACTTTTTCGACTTTTTCGACTTTTCGACTTTTTGAAATTTCACACAATCGCATGGAATGAATAACAGTTATGGATGGCGCAGCTGTCAAACAATAGGATCGCCGCGAACGCCATCTATTGAAAGTGGCCCATTTCCCAAAATGACCAACTTCGATTTTTTCGATTTTCAGTTGTTCCTTTTAATTTTTCCTAAATATTTTTTTTTTGTAAACCACCCCTGAATCAAGGCAAACAAAACAAAAAATAATAATTCAGATGGGTCGAGTCATTTTCGAGATCTTGCGAGACTAACGCACGGCGATTCATTTTTATATATAATAGAATAAGAAGAAGAAGATAATGATGTTCCAATAGTAATTTTGTTGAATTACAAGGAATTTTGTTGAAACTCTATTACTCGATGTTAAGCAGGTACAAACCAATGTAGAAATAAATGGAACTAGACTGGAGCCTGCTGCTTCAACTGTGTTACTAAGGATAACAATTGACTCCAAATTACAATGGGGCCCACAAATTGGGAAATGTCAGGAAAACTTAGCTCTGCGGCTTACGCAGTTTAAACAATAAGGCGGCTGACTGATGTAGATACACCAAGAATAGTATACTTTAGTTATTTTCATAGCATTATGTCCTATGGGATTCTTCTCTGGGGAAGCTGTGCGGACATCAATGTCATCTTTATACTACAGGAACGTGCTGTAAGAGCTATATATAAACTTGGTTCTCGGGTTTCACTTAGAGAAAAATTCAAAGAGATTAACATTCTTACTGTTGCATCACAATATATATATATATATATATATATATATATATATATATATATATATATATATATATATATATATATATATATATATATATATATATATATATATATATATATATATATATATATATACGAAAATCTGTTGTATGTCCACAAGACTATTGACAATTAAAAAAAAAAGCGAAACTCATAATGTTAATACTAGACATAAGCATAACCTTGTTGTACGTGCTACTCGTCTCCACAAAATAAGCAATGCTTTTTTGGGACAATGTATACGCTTCTATAACAAACTTCCTCATATTATTAGAGAACTATCTGAAAATAAGTTTAAAGCTACCATCAAAGCAAAATTGTATAAAAAATCATACTATACATTATCTGATTATGTAAATGACAAAACGGTTTGGGAGTAAGGCTTGGACGCATCATAAGAACATAAATTAAAAATAATATTTAATTTTGTCTATATGAATAAAGAACATTTTGATTTTGATTTGTTTTAACATGTTCCTTACGGTTATTATTAAAATAACAGTATACTGTAGCTTCAACATGATTTATATTCCGACTTAGGACCTTACGTATGAAATGAGATGCTGTCATGTTAGAAGCAAGAACTCGAGGTCGCGACGTAATGAAATAACATTACGTTTTGTTGGGCCATCGTTTTGGAAAGAGAAGAGACACCATTCTAGGTTGTTACGAGCTACGTAAGTGCGGATACATCTACAAATAATGCTTATTCATCCAGACATTACTATGTAAGTATATTAAAATATGTAAGTTACTTCATTTCAGCAGTATGCATTCCGATTCTATACGTATAATCGCTACAATACAGCGTAAGGAAGAATCATTACTGGAATGGTTCCACAACATGCCCGTGACATTAAATACCGTCACGTTAACACCGTTACGCGTTCTGTTAATTCATACGTATGTTCCACAGTACACTTTATATACGTAATCCTTGTTGAAGCAAGCGTGTTTCAAAATCAAAAATCAAAATCAAAATGTTCTTTAGTCATATAGACACAATTAAATATTATTTTTAATTTATGTTCTTATGATGCGTCCAAGCCTTACTCCCAAGCCGTTTTGTCATTTACATAATCAGATATTGTATAGTATGCTTTTTTATACAATTTTGCTTTGATGGTAGCTTTAAACTTATTTACAGATAGTTCTCTAATAGTATGAGGAAGTTTGTTATAGAAGCGTATACATTGTCCCAAAAAAGAATTGCTTATTTTGTGGAGACGAGTAGCACGGACAACAAGGTTATGCTTATGTCTAGTATTAAAATTGTGAGTGTCGCTTTTTATTTTAAACTTGTCAATATTCTTGTGGACATACAACAGATTTTCGTATATATATTGTGATGCAACAGTAAGAATATTTATCTCTTTGAATTTTTCTCTAAGTGAAACTCGAGGACCAAGGTTATATATAGCTCTTACAGCACGTTTCTGTAGTATAAAGATGTTATTGATGTCCGCACAGCTTCCCCAGAGAAGAATCCCATAGGACATAATGCTATGAATTACAGCAGTTTCGATGTATTACAGCGTTATATTTTTCTCAGTGCGTCCATTACACTTACTCCGACCGATCCGACTATATACATATGTAGGAAAAAATAGCATAAGTAATTGGTAGTTGTAGCAAAATATTTCGGATTCTGGTGAGAAATCCCAGCGTCTGCAGAGCTGTATAGATGGTTCGGCGGATGATTCCGTTTCAGAAGCTTTTCGAAAGCTCCCATCCGAGTCAAATGTGCGGATTTGTTCGCGCCAAAACCGTCTCGCGGCGGATCAAAAGCATTTTGGATGAGGCGCGTCCACTTACGCGCGAAACACGGCAAACATATCGTAATAACTCCGATTGCAACAAAACTGCTACTCGGCCACGGAACAGATACAGGCCATTGTGTACAGCGACTTATACGAGATTCTGCGCGTAGTTTTCGCACACAGGGTTGACACAATCAAATACCTGGGAAATACAGTTATAATAAATACAAACGGAGCTGCCATGGAATTCACCGACCGGAGTCGGGCCCATCATAATACTATTTTTTTTACACTTCTGGGGGGAGAGCAGTGGATTCCGGACTTACGAACCGGCTGTGGTAGGTTTAGGACAGCTGTCTTGCCACATGTGAGCGTTCACCTTACCACCCATTCACTCCCCCTTCGAAGCCATAGAATTTGAGATGCGCAAATCGCAGTTTTAGATAATTTTTCTAAGAAAGAGTTGATTATTTTTCTGGAAAGGCCAAGATCTTTAAAGAGGTGAAATAGAGATTTAGCTGGCAGGCCACGAGCGCCAACTTCCACCCCGTGAAGGTGAACAGTGAGGATATATAAAGGTTTTTGAGTTGAAAAAATAATATATTTATTTGTTTATTTATACTTCGGGAAAAATACGAATACTTCGCTTCGTTCAAAATACAAATTATTTTGGTACAAAGTTTTAATGGCCAAATATTTTTGTCCACAGTAATGTCTAAAGTATTTACTTAGACGATTAATGATGAAAAATAATATGAAATCGAAGACTATCGCAGTTGTTTGACACTATAAATAAGTTTAAAATACAATTTACCGCGTGAACTTTGTAACACCCGACGTTGTGGCGATGTTGCAAACGCCGTTGTCTAGGGTTTTCGAAGCTCGCGCGCGCCGAGCTCGCTCCCCCACTTTTGCTTTTTCAGCTCTCGACAGCTCTTTCAGTCAGGGAGCTAATGGGCCCATGATGAGGTGGCCACGATGACCCATGTGTTCAGGGTCGGTCACGCTCACGGGTCAATACCCATCCGATGGCCTCTACGCATGGGGTGCGAACCTGGGTAGGACACTGGGTCAACCAGTCTCCCCTGGGAATCAGACCTCTGGCGCTCCTGGACGGTCTGCGCACCGAGCGGCGCAAGCCAATCGATTGTGCTCTCCGATTAACAGTCGGGGGAGTCTGGGAACTGTATTGTTTCCTATAGAGCGGGGGTGGTTGCCTACCTTACGGCGACTGCTCTTGAAATGACCATTGGCCATCCGATCCCGGTTCAGAGTCGGGCAAAGGACGCCTTGGTCCGCGATAGAATCGGTGCACACCGTTTCACCCATTCGCAAGGGAGAGGACCGCGCAAGCGACCTCGAACTCGGAACCAATCGAGAGACCGGAGAAATCTGGTCACAATTGGAAGTGAGGGCGCGAGTATCTCGAGCCCGCCGGGTTTATTCCTGGCTCACTCGCGGTAAGGCGTTGGACTCTCACGGGTTGTGACGTAGCTGGACGTAGGATTGTACTGTCGAAAGTCTTCTACGTTCACTGCAGGGCGACAGAACTACTAATCGTTAAAACGTCCTGTGGTGACGGGCTCGCCCGTTGTAGTCGACACCGCAAGAAGAAGCTCTTTCAGTCTTTAGGTAGCTAATGACCCATCCTGAGACCTCCACGCATGAAGTGCGAGCCAGGGTAGGACTCCTCCAGGAGTCATTGTTTTGGCGCTCCTGGACGGTCTGCGCACCGTGCGGCGTAAGCCAATCGATTGTCTGGCTAACAGTCGGGCGAGTCTGGAAAGAGTATTGTTGCCTACAGAGCGGGGGTGGTTGTTGACCTTGCGGCGCAAATGCTCTTGAAACGACCATCGGCTACCCGATTCCGGGGGAACAGCCGGGCAAAGGATGCCATGGTCCCCGATAGATTCGGTTGACACCGTTTGACCGCTACGTAAGGGAGAGGATCGCGCAAGCGACTCGTAACCAGTCGGGAGGCCGGAGTAATCTGGTCGCAACTGGAAGTAAGGGCGCGAGTGTCGGCCCGCTGGGTAACATACCTGGCTATCTCGCGGATAAGGCGTTGGCCTCTCACTGGCATGTGTCGGAGCTTGACGGTGGGCTGTTTTGTCCTACGTCTTCTGCGCCCACCTCACAAGAGACAGAACGATCAAATTTTGTGAAAACTTCCTGAGGTGACGGGTTCGTCAGTTGTAGTTGACAGATCTAGTTGTAGCTCTTTCAGTCTACCTTAGACAACAGCGGTTACAACATCGCCAAAACTTCTGGTGTACCTTTCTTATCTTATTTATAAGGCCCAATATAAATGATTTTAATTAAATTATTATCGAACTACATTATATTTTAATTGCAAATTCGATAAATGCAAGCAAGAATAATAGAAAAAGAATAGAAAAGGAGAGGGATTTAAAAGTGGGATATAGGTCATAAATTTATATCGCAGGGAATACATTTATTATTAATTTATTATTAGTAATTATTAATAATTTATTAATTAGTCACTAGTATTATTGGTAATTTAAATGCAAGCAAGAATAATGGAAAAAGAATAGAAAAGGAGAGGGATTTAAAAGTGGGATATAGGTAATACATTTATATCGCAGATAATAAATTTATAAATTTCTTATATTTTCGCTCTATTTGTTTTCAAAGCCTACATATATGTGTTTATTTATACCTATTTCCAATACGCCAAGTGAGCTATGAACAGCCTCGCTGAATGTTGGATTGGCTGACTGTGGTAAAATATGTCGACATCTAGAAATGGACTGTTGTATGCGGTCACCAAACGGTACATAATAGAGTTTTGATCGTAGTTAGTGCTGACACAAGGGACTTTAAATGTACGAGGAGAGCGAACCATTCACGGCGGTAGGAAGAATTACAAGTTCTCAAACATTTGCTCTATAATCAAATAAAAGTAGAAAGTTTGTTTAAGGAAGCATGTTTTTAAGCTATTGCATAGCTTTTTTTTGTTTAATGAGTGGTTGGAAACCGAATACATTCATTTTTAAGCTATTGCATAGCTTTTATCGCGGGCCTAGGCCAGCGCGGCGACCGAACGAAGAAATTTCTTAACGAAAATTAATGATTTTAAACTGATAATTACGTCTAAACGAGTACTGATTACGATTCGAAAAAAATATATGTTAAACAAGAACATTTTCCTAATATTCTTAGCTTTGAATATTTTAGATTCTGTTTATATTACATAGTGTAATTAATTTGTGAAATTAGGTCTAACCGAACACAAAAACGACTACTACGCAAATACTATCTGGAGTATTATTATGAAACCTGCACTATGTTAAAGATAATTTAAATATCTATCTTTTTATCTACATTTTTTTTCGAATAATCCGTTTTTTTGCTTTATCGAATAAAAAATTCGTGCGCGGCGCTCTATCGGAAGACGTTTAAATTATTCCGAATCATTTGCTACCGCAGCCGCGAATGATTCGGAATAATTTCAACGTTTTCCGATAGAGCGCAGTTATCTGATATCAGAAAAAATAAAATAAATAAATAATTATAATTGCATAAGTTGTTAAAAATGCTATGCAATAGCTTTACCGCGGCAGTCCCCGAGTGCCACACGTATTTTTTTTTTTTAAATAAGTAAACGATCTGCAACCATCTACGTCCTCGGGATGGAAAAAACTTCCAGGGAGGCCACAAAAGACTTTGGAAGGCCCCGAAATAGCAGTGCGAAACTACTGCAGATCGCACTGCTGTTTTAAAGCTGCTTTTAGTGTACCCTAGCTATAAATATCATGATTATCGAACCTAATGTTATACGCATGAGGCAACCGGTACAATACGGAATTACTAGTGTAATTTGTTCCACGTCTGGGTTGAAAAAATAGCTGGGTGGATCAAGTCACTCGCTGCAGCACTATATCGTGCAGCAGCGCCATATTATACTGGTAGCGAATGGCTCAACTCCTATATTCAGCTCCTATTCAGAAGCCTTGACCCCCGGGTAAGACTCTCGCGTCTCAGGCCTCACGGCTGGTGGACCGGTTTCTCGTGGTGGGATTGCATCCCGGCGCTACTGGACGGTTTGCGCAACGTACGGCAACGCCTATAATAATAATAATAATAATAATGCTTTATTTAAGAGAAAGTAGTACAAAAATTATGTCTTAAAAACTACCCAACTAGGTTAATGCCCGTACTAGGGTAGATTCTTTTCTTTTAAATTAAGATGCGCACGTAATTTTATACTGCAATTATAGAACTATGGTGATATTAAACATTATACATATATTATTTTCATTTATATATAAATATATATATTTACCTACTTGTATTATTTACATACTATTGTTATTTACATACATTTGCATTTACATAAACGTATTTATTAGTAATATATAATTGTAATATTAAATTAAATTGATAACGTCGTTTTAAACGAGGATATGTGTAATAATTTCAGCTACCTTTTCCCTGCCGGTCTCAAACAGCCACAAAGTAAGTTTTCCCTTTTTCATATGTAAGCTTTTGCATTGTTTTAACTTATCCTGAAAGTAATTGTGGAGTTTAGGAGCTACACAACTAAAGTGCCTTTGCGCAAATTTAGTTTTGGTTTTTTTAATTAGATGTTTTTCTGACGCGCAAACTCTAGTTAGAATCTTGTGGTCAGTGATGTTGTGTGTGTGCGGATTGTTGAGATAATAAAGTAGGGTTACTTTTGCATAAATCTGTCTAACGTCCAAAAGTCTCAGCTCTTTTAGTAGTTCGTTTGTTGGATATCGATGTGGCTTTCTGGATATGACCCTCAGGAGAGCTTTTTGCGCTTTAACATGCGGATCTATCGCCGAATCTGTAGAACCCCCCCATCCTAATATTCCATATGTAATCGTGCTGTGGGCTAGCGCGTAGTAGACTTTAATGAGGCTTCTTAACAGTAGAACATTTCTAAGGGCCTTAAAAGCAAAAATCAGCTTCCTGATTTTACCCGCAGTAATAAGTACGTGAGGATCCCACTTTAGGTTATTGTCAAAGGTTATGCCTAGGTATTTCACATGGTATTTGTGTTTAATAATTTGGCAGTTACAGCGTGTGCTTGTTAAAGGAGTGTTCTGAAATGATTGCATATCGGTTCTGCACTCTGACATTGCTGAAGGAATCTGAAGACTATGGATATATACTGTCTCCTAAGCAGCGGGGGTGGATGTTGACCTGTCGTCAACCACTCTTGAAATGACCATTAGGCTACCTGATCCAGAATTCAGGGCCAGGCAAAAGATTCCTTTGGTCCGCGATAGATGCAAATCGAATCACCGCTGAACATACGGCAGGTAGAGGTAGGGCAAGTGACTTCGAACCCGTGACCAGTCGAGGTATCCTGATAAATACTTCCAGACAGAGATATCCTTCCAAAATTGGTAGTCAGGGGCCTCGCCGTATGGCGTTGGCCTCTGACGAGCAACAGGCGTAGCTAGACAGTGGATTGTGTTTCATCCCAAGTCTTCTGCGCTCACCTCACGGGAGACAGATCGATATAATATCGTTAAAACTTCCTGAGGTGACGGGTTCGCCCATTGTAAATGACACCTCTAGTTCCTTGTATTATACTGTGTCTATAAGGTAATAAGCATATATAAAAATGCGATAGATGGCACTAATAATTTAATGTTATCAGTCCTTTATAGAAATAGACCATCCATTATCAATGTTATTGTAGATGGACAAATAAATTGCTATCAGTTTGACCGACAATGCTATCAGCGCCACCTGCATTTCGTCCTTTTAGTAGGGTTGCCAAATCGTATTATGGAGTTGAGCACTCTATTATCATATATAATCAACAAAGGCAAGCATAGCCCTGCCCTGGTCGTTCGTTCAGCGTGTACCTTTTTGCCGCTTCTGTTCGGCCGTCCCTCGAGCTGACGCATATCAATCAGCATCAAACTGTCGCGTCCACGGCATCACCACCACCAGATAAGAGGCTGCGAAGAGTGGAGAGGTGGGGGGCGAGAGGGGGGGGGGGGAGGGAAAAAATGCGACCAGAGCCAGCGCTCACACCCGACCAGCGGGCAAAAACTAACGCGATCTCCTCTCCGGCCCTCTAGCCACTCGTCAACGTCACTTATAGTGAATTTCGTTATACGGCATGCTACCTAAAATCGTGACGCTAATATTACCCATATTGAACTAATCCTGTACAAATTTCATTTTATACCAACATCCCATCAAAGCTGCTATCGTCATAATCATCATAGAGTGCTGTTACTGGAGGTTGAAGTCCACAAAGAAATATAAGTAGCTTTATTACATTACGAAATATAAGTAGCTTTATTACATATTAGCGTTACGGTGAAATGAATGACCTAAAAATAACACCACAAAATAAGCCAACGTTTTATTTAAAAAGTTTATATAGGTCGCGTGAAAGTTTCTAGCCTGACTCATAGATGACGCTAACACTAAATTTGCAATCTGATGTGCCAAATGTTTTTTTGTCGAAGCCGTTTGGGGTTTAGGAAAGTTTTTTAATATGTTTTTTTTTAATCGTGCTACCATCAAATATTCATTTAAAAAGGTTTACCTGTACAACTTGGGTTGTCGACTACAACGGGCGAGCCCGTCACTACAGGGCGTTTTAACGATTATTCGTTCTATCTCCCTGGAGTGAGCGTAGAAGACTTAGGACAAAAACAATCC
Organism: Micropterix aruncella; assembly: GCA_944548615.1. Classification (NCBI taxonomy): domain Eukaryota; kingdom Metazoa; phylum Arthropoda; class Insecta; order Lepidoptera; family Micropterigidae; genus Micropterix; species Micropterix aruncella. Next base: position 9,911,018 of record OX155971.1, on the reverse strand, counting down.
ACCGTCTAGCTACGCCATATCCCGTTAGAGACCAACGCCTTACCGCGAGATAGCCAGTTATGTTACCTGGCGGGCCCGACACTCGCGCCCTAACTTCCAATTGTGACCAGATTTCTCCGGTCTCTCGATTAGTTCCGAGTTCGAGGTCGCTTGCGCAATCCTCTCCCTTACGAAGCGGTGAAACGGTGTATACCGAATCTATCGCGGACCACAGCGTCCTTTGCCCGGTTGTTCTCCCAGGATCGGATTGCCGATGGTCGTTTCAAGAGCAGTCGCCGTAAGGTCCGCAACCACCCCCGCTCTATAGGAAACAGTACTGCTTCCAGACTCCCCCGACTGTTAGTCAGAGTGCACAGTCGATTGGCTTACGCCGCACGGTGCGCAGACAGTCCAGGAGCGCCAGAAGTTTGATTCCCAGGGGAAACTGACCAAGACCAGAGTCCTACCCAGGCTCGCACTTCGTGCGTGGAGGCCGTCGGATGGGTGTTGACCCGTGAGTGTGACCAACCCTGAACAGAATGGGTCTTCGTGGCCAACTCAGCAAGGGCCCATTAGCTCCCACAATGGACAATAAATTCCTGGACAATAAATTTATACTCATATGGTAAATGTGTTGAAAGTGCTTCATCATATGCAACAGTAAAAAAATTGGATCGCTGAATTTAGACGTGGCCGAACACACATTGAAAATGCACCACGCACCCAATCTGGGTATAGATATTATATTTTCAAGAATATATATATATAACGCATAAAATTATAAAAAATCTAATAAAATATGTAATTAATGAAAAAACATAAATATTCAGAAAATCAGTAACAAAAATTAAAAAAAGTAGAAAAATAAAAAAGGAATTAATAAAGAAAGTAAAAAACAGTAAATCAGCAATAAAAATATTTTAAAAAAACTTCAAAAATGGTAAGCAATCCATGAGTGTTCTCAAGTAAAAGACAAAATTAATTAAATTATCAAATTATAAAAAATACAATTGATTAAAAAATACAATTAGGAAACCAATAAAAAAAATAGGTCTAAAAAGAAAGTTAAAATATTAAAATTTAAATATTTGTATATTACCCTATACTTAATCAATGGAACGTTTTCTTTCGGCACTTAAAACTCGGGTTTTACCTAGGTGCATGTATCTAGACAAAAGCTATACCACGATATTTTTCACAAGAAAGGTTACCTTATATAAGTCATTAGTATATATAATTACCAATTAATTAGCAAAATAATTTCGTGTCGTTCTATTTCTTACATAATGCCGCACATGGATATTTAAAAAAGATAAATATATTCTGTTTTATAAACTACTTTCGGATTATCAAAATTGCCAGTTGACATTGTCAGCGTCTGAAACCTATGAAATCGCCCAGAAAAGTTGCATGAAAGAGCCCAATAGCTTCTGTATATTTGCTGGTGAGTTTGTGAGTGTTTCCGACGTATACAATAAGCGATTAAAATCTTTGAACCGTTTTACAGCGTAAATTCAAAAATAAAGATTGGCAAAATCGTCCGTCCACATGGGCGAAGTTTACGACTTCCTTGCGTTCATGTAGGTAGTTCAGTCAGTTCAGATACAGTCTCTTTCGCTTTTACGGCGGATTAAGATGCAGTTAGGTTGATAGATATTCTTAGCTGCTTTTGTCGCTGAGCGCCAATTTTTCGCACTTTAAAAGGGTTATTTATATGATTGGCCGATAAATCGGCAATAATTAAATTCCACTCTTATATATGCAACCTATTATGATCTGGTTTGAATTCTACATTTTATTTAAAATAAAGGAGCATTGCAAGTTCATTGATATTTAAAAAAAATATAAAGTTTTCACTTTTTTTTTATGTACAATTCAATACTAGCGAATTAGAGCAAAATAAACAATCAGCTTATATAATTTATTGCTTTAATTTCGCTGATTTCAACACACCATAATGTTTTGTTTTTTATTACTTCTATAAAAAAAACATCAAAAACCTAAATGAAAAGTTATGAAAATATTTACTTACCAAAATAATATTGATGTCAAACTGGGGAAAAATAAAACATTTGACATGTCAAATATAATAATAATTAACTGTTTATTCGCAATTAAATATTAGAACACGAAAACGCGAGCTTATTGCGATATGGCAATATCTTACAACTAACCTAATCACATTGCAGTGGTACATGCGTTGTGGTAATAAAGAATATTAAATTTGTCTGCATCAAATAAAAACTACTATATTTAAAATTAAGAATGCCCGAGGAGAAGAAATTCGGAGAGGAAGGAGAGAGAAAGGGAAGATCTGTCTACTTCTTAGAAAACTAGTAATTTTTGAGGTCAGTCTTGAATAATTGTAAAGTAGGCGAGCTTCGTATATTTGTTGGAAGAACTCCTGCTCTCTCTGTGGTGCAGAGTCTTGGACCACAGAGGGAGCAGGAGTATAAATCAGTATTACCATAGGGAAGTTTGAGTCAATTGACGGATACTGACCGAAGATAATGACTTAACTGACTGACGGACTTAACTAGAAGCTGACTTAATTACAGATAGTCATAAATTTAATGTCCAAAAAAATTTACATTTTCGTTTCAATATTGATTGTGTAAATTCGTGTGCAGTTTGTTTATACCAATGTCAATCAGCTGCTAAAATTCCTTTTCCACTCTTTGTGTGTAAAAATGGTAAATATGCTATGGGAACTCTCGGCACGCAAGTCCAACTCGCACTTTCGTCCAACTCGTCCAAATCGGTTTGATTTCTGTTCTGCAGAGAATTCGATTAACTCCTATATTCAATATCGTGTGTACTCTTTCAAGAACGGCACCGACGGACATAGCGATCTCTGTCCAGACACGTACCGACAAGTGATTGTTTGTACCGATAATACTGCTATCCCGAGCGTCTGGTGCTCGCCGAATGCGAGCAACGCCGAAATTGTACCTTTTGTCCGTTTTTGGCTCACCTTTGGAATGTCGCAAGAGTATAAACAAACAAACAAACGATTCATTCATGGATGCGCGATAATCTGATTAGCTTGGGTTGTGTTTTGTAGCTTTAAAATTTTAATTAAAATCAGTCGCATTCACCATCACTTAATTTAATTATACGCATGCCCAAGAAACATTGGATCTCACAAGAACAAAACAAAATCCGCCAGTTCTGTGTTGACTTTCATAGGCTGGGCTCCAAATGGCAACCAGGATTTTTCTCAGAATAAAATAATAATATTTTAAAAAAATACAAATGCAGCTGCCATGCACTTCTGGGGGACTAAGCACCGGCTGTGGTAGGTTTAGGACAGCTCTCTTGCAACATGTGGGCGTGCACCTTACCAGCCATTCATTCCCCCTTCGAATCAATAGAATTTGAGATGTGGAAATCGCGGTTTTTTAGGAAGGATTTTTTTCCTGGAGGGATTAGGATCTTTAAATAGGTGAAACAGAAATTTGGCTGGGAGGCCACGAGCGCCAACTTCCACCGCGTGAAGATGAACAGAGAAACCGTTCAGTGTGACGGCATTTGCGAGATCATGGTATTTATTCAATTTGTCCTCGTGGTCTTTTGGAACATTTGATTACCATGTAACAGTTAATTCTACAATGAAGACCATCTAGCAACATAGGGAGTAAAGACTTAAATCTGGATGGAGGGCTGTGCATCAAAAACTTTTAGGTAATCTGTACCGTTTAGGAACCGAATCGACCTTCAGAATCGAATCTGAAGCTTTCACGATTATTGAGGATGGTTTTGTAGTGAGATGTTTTTTTGCCTTTAGATCCATCCTGCACAAACTGTAATGGGGGTTAGGGAGGTATTGGCAGACTTTTGTTGGCACGAGCTACTAAGTTCCCATGGCGATAAGTATACCTTCCTTGATCTAAGGCCGCATTGCAGCCAGCTAGAATATGTCTAGCGTAACAAGGATTATTGCTACAAAGGGGACATGAACTATCCTCAGAACTTTCCTTAATTCAATTTATTTATTCAGAATATACAATAAAAACATGAATAATCAATCAAAGCTAGTTATCGCATATTAGAATTGGTCAATTTCTAGTAATATATTGGATATAAAACTAATCAAATAGAAATTTTCATTTAACAGTAGCGTTAACTAAAGTTGGCTTTACGAGGCGGAGAAATAAAAAAAAACAGAACTGATTCCATGAGTACATACAAAATAAATAATGGTCATAAAAATATGAATAGTCACATTTAGCACTCTATACAAAAATAATCACATAAAAAAATATATCAAAACAAAATTGGAAAAAAAAGTTAGTAAATGGTCAGGTATGTTACGTTAAACGTTGGAAGCTACATATTAAATACTAAATTCACAATAATATTATTTTTGTTTAAAATGATGTTTTTGCTTTTATAAAATTATACAATAAATTAAAAATGAGGTAGCCGAATGTGTTAATCCCATTTAAAGGAATCGGAATGCGCAAAAAAAACACCCAGCTTATAGAAAGCATGTGTGGATTGCAGCTTTTGTTTAATACCCTTACCATTGAAACGCCTTTGTATCCATCTTTCTTGTGGAGAGTGGTAGCTGGTTAAAGAACTTGAAGCTCAAAATATTCAAAGGTCTTTTGTGTTTGCTTAAGGCGTACTTTAGGCAGGACAACAACATCACGTCTGCGGGTATGGTGGAAGTGCATCTTCTCGTTTAGCCCTCGGTCGTTAATATTATTTTAATATGTAGTAGACATTTCAAAACATATTCAGAAGTAAACGTCAGTATTTTGTACTTAATAAAGTATGCCTCGCGTTGTGTATCACGGAATACTCCTGCAATTGCTCCCAGTGCGCTTTTATGCAAAATGAAAACCCTAAAACTGTCTGTGGCATTACTCCTAATCAGAATACTTAGGAGTCATTTCGGAATGGAAACAGGCATTATACGTAGTTATTGGAGCGACTTTGCCAGCTAAGAATTTAATCCTTTTATCGCATATGTTGTCGATGAAAGCGCACTGCACAGTTCATTAATACGGATATTTCAGCTGAGATGATGATCGATCATGAAAGGTAGGTACTATGTGGAGTTACTCAACTCTAGAGTAATATTATTGACTTTTATATTGATTGGTATAGTAAATGATTTGTGTTTTGAGGAGAAGTGCATAGTTACGGTTGTTTTTTACATTAGGCAAGGGATTATTCTCTGTGAACCACGAACTTGCTAGGTTTAAAGCATGATTGGCATTTATCCAGAAACAGGAAACTTGTATCATCCGCATAGAGCAAGGTTTTGGTGTTGCCAGGCAAGCAATTGCCTATATCATTAATAAAAAACATCCATCGCAAAACTTCGCAAAACAAACTTTTTTTATTGAACATAAAGTTTTTTATAATTATTTAAGGGTATTCTTTGCTACTGCTCCAACATTAACTGTCCAAGAGTCTTTTCTTCCTCATGCCTCCACTATCCACGAACATGGCAAGTGCTCCACTAGATGGATCCCCGTTAAAGAACCGCAGTCGGCTCGGATTTAAATGTATTCCGTCCGTTTCGCGGTGTGTCGGAGCAGCGGGAGGACTATTAGCGTATTAAAATATTTACAAACGCCGCTCGCCGTTGTTTGTTTTGGCCGTGTCCATTCTCGTTTGTCGCCCGGTGCGTCTTTTTGCTGGCCTTTCGCGACGCGGCGCGGTCGAGCGGCCGATCAGAACGCGGCGATCCTTGGCTTCGCACGCCGCGCCGATAAAGGGATGCAAATAACAAGGGACACTTATTCCGACCCTATTTAAAAGGATACAGTCACTGCCGGGAGTGACCGAAGTAAGTCAGTGTTTCGATGCAGTAGTTTTTTCTATCTCTAGCTCTGGAACACGATGGAGACAACAACACATTACTTCCTAAAGATGGCTATAGGACACAATGCCTACTAAGGTACAAATGAGCCTGTTCACCAAAAGTGTGCATGGAGATTTTGTCTTTTCTCAAGACTTCCATATTTTTTTCTTAGAAATAGTTTCGGAATGGACGTTCTCTGTTTTTTTTTGTCGAATTTTACTAAAAGAAACAGCAAGCTCCGAAAGGTTTGCAAATTATTTAGAGGGTTTTTCAACTCATAGACTCTAATATCAACGAATAAATTTTCAATGTATATCTCTACAGCGTCAGAGCTCTTAAGCTGGGCATTGACGGTCAGTTTTTCGCGTCAGTCTAGACGTAAAACTGTGGCGTCACTCCAAATGGTTTTATGCCAACTAGATTTGCCCATTGACTGGCGTCACTCCGGCTCTTCAGTTTTCGACCGGCCCGGCCGCATGAAGGACGTGTTTCTTTGCGGACATCCACGAATAAAAATGGATTCCGATTCCGAAAAAGAAACATTCCTTGTTACTACGGCTACTGTTTGTTTTATTTTATTTTATAGCAAACTTACAGATAGTAATTATATAATACTAGTATTTTAAATATATATACAAACCAAACAAATTTACTATCCTATGAACAGTTTGCAATGCTTGAATTACAAATTAACAGAAATAACATGAACACGTTTATATTAGAAAAAATTATAATAAAGCTAATAATAATATAAGGGTAAGAAATTTAATAATTAAATAAGTTGTTAATAAGGTTATTTGGATAGATAAAAATAGAAGTATGAGTAATGGCATAGTAATATTTATTATACATAATATGATATAATACAATAGTCTGTTATAATATAATAATCATATAATACAGTACATTAGGATGGCAGTTAGTGAAATCTTAAGAAGTAGGAGATAGGCTAGGTATGATCGAGTCTTTTATTAAATTAATGGAATCATAAAATATATCTAAACCTTTACACGATTTATCAAAACGCGACACATTGTTAAACAAGATACTAATATGAGACAAGCTATAAACCCTCATGAGAGATTCACTGGCACTCTTCGTTTCTTAGCATCGGGAATGAAATCTGACTTCTATAATATCTAATTCAATGTTATAAATAATATCTAAATAAAATTGGAATATTTTATCTAAATAAAATCTTCTGCAGCTTTTTGTCGATACTGTTTATTTTTTTAATTTTTGTCGATTATTTTCCATAAACATTCTGAATTTCTATATTTTTTGATGAAATCTATCATTATGACAAGTCCGACACCGCCATGACAAAAACAAAAACGCAGCACGCGCTGTCACCGCGGTCCGCGAGCCGAACTGACGCGTTGGATTGCCGATTGTCAGTTTGGCGCGACGCGCCAGTTGGATTATGGTAGCCACGGAAAATATTCCTGGCGCGTCGTCAGTTAAAACTCTGGAGTGACGATTCGACATTCACGATCAAATTTTGGATGCACGCCAGTTCAACTGACGCGAAAAACTGACCGTCAATGCCCAGCTTTAAAGATCATTATTTCAAACTAACAAACATATTTACAAAAGAACCCCATCTAATTCAAATTTCCAAATAATTTATTCAATTTCCAACTTACAATAATTACAATTAACAAAATTTAAAACCTAACTAGGCTGCCGCCTTTTATAATATAGATAATTTACTTTAATCGTTATCATTTTGAAAAAAAAATAACATTATCGTAATTAACTTTAATATAATGGTCAAAATTTTAACAAAAAAAAACTTTTTTTTTGTATTAGTGCAACAGCCATGTCATGGACATGGCTGTTGCACTAATGGACCAAGAACGGGCTATCATAATTCAATGCATTAAAAAAATATGTCTGTGCTATTGACCGTTAAGGAGTTCCCTCGTTGGAAGCCAAACGCAGTCTTATCTTAGTGAAAACTTAGGACAGGCTATCGTAATTGAAGGCATATGCAACATTTCGTGTCTGTGATGTTTACCGTTGAGGAGTCCCCTCGTCGGTTTTACTACCGCTTTTAAATAATGGTACTATTTTACTGTGTTTCATAAGATTAGGAAATACGCCAGTTTCAATACATCTGTTAAAAAGAGCTGATAAATGGGGGGTTATTGAATATATTACAGAACTAATAATTTTAACAGAGAGTCCATCCAGGTCGAGTGTCTTTTTCAAATGTAAATTTTTGAAAGTTTTAATAATTTCTATGGGATAGATCGACTTAAAACTAAAGTCTACATCACATCTATGAACGTTCTGTATGAGCAAAGATTCAGCCACTATAGAAGATGAGTTGAGCGTCTTGGTAGTTGAAACTGGAATATCTGCAAAAAACGATTCAAATGCATAAGCCACTTCTCTATGACTGGTAATGAGCTTATCTTTAATTAACAATTCAAATTGAAGGTCACGAGTTTTGAATTTTCCAGTTTCTTTGTTGATAATTTGCCAAGTCGTTTTTACGACATCTGTACTGTTTATAATTTTATTATTAATAAACTTTGATTTTGCAATAGCACAATCTCTTTTAAAACATTTTGAGACGTTTTTGACATATTTGGCAAATTCGTTACTTTTATTAAACGATTTCTCTGCATATAAATCAAAAAGTTTATTCCTATTTCTATATATTTCAGGCGTCGCCCAATCACTGAATGTAAGAATATTTGCAATTTTTTTGGTCTTAGTCTTAAATATTCTACTGCATTCTGATTGTATTACATCAAACAAAGAGTTATAATATCGGTTTGGGTCTTCATCATAGTCAACTTCTACTAATCGCGAACATACATTATCTCTAAACTGTGTAAGCCGAGTATCATTGACGGGAGTACATTTAATTTCTTTTTGTATCATATTTTTGTTCCTAATGTCTTTCAATATAACTAATTGGCCTAAGTGGTCAGAATCTATCTTATTCAGTGTCGATTTATGAACTGGTTCAATATTTGTGAAAATGTTGTCAATACAAGTTGAGGATTCTGAGGTAATTCTCGTAGGTTCTAAGAAAAGATTCACAAGATTATAGCATAGAAAAAAAGATGTAAGCCTACTACTAGTTGTAGTATTTTCTAATAAATTGATATTAAAATCACCACAAACCATAACATCTTTATTTTTATTATTGGTAATTTTATATAGTGCTTCATCCATGACCTGCTCAAAACGGTCAAATGATGAGTTTGTGGGTCTGTATACGCTTAAAACAATAAGCCGCCCCAGCTCCACACAAGCTATTTCAATGGTCTGCTCTACAGAGAGGCCCACAATATCAAAAATTGCTATTAGTTTTCCTAGACAATGCTTTCAGCGACTCTTGCATGTCGCCGGCTTAGAAGGGCTGCGAAGGTTTCTATGGCATTGAACAAACTAATACCTTATACAGTCAATGGTTGTGCCTTTGATCTTGGTCTGCCTATCCATATATAATACAATGTACAGCAAAATCATTTGTGAGAATGTTAAAATCTTATCAGGGGAAGTGCATTTTACCTAACACTTTGCGCTAAGTTTAGCTCGTATTACATTACATTTCATTACATACCGCTCTTGGACGTGTCAAAATAACTGGGTTAGGTAGTAAGTCTCGTTACTACTCTTTACTGAACATACATATGTAGGTAGTCAAGAATTAACTACTAGATTGTCAAACTATAAATATAAATAATCAAAATAGAAAAGCCTAATATTTGAAGTAGTTAGTAATTCGAAAAGATACATAGTAAAATTATTTATCGTAATATTCAAATTGTCAATAAAATGTTAAATAATCAAATTAATGCTACGTTATGCATTTTAAACTAAAAGTACAGATATAAGACCATATAAAATAATCAGAGAATAAGGCCCTAATTTTTTAAGTAATTTAAATGGGCACAATATTTGAAAAATCATGGCCCTCAAATTCGACCAGACTATAGAAAGGGTAGGGTGGCCTATCAGCATCTCCTTGATGTTTTTTGTTTTTTTTTTTAGGTTTTAAAATTTTTAACATCAGTTTTCTAATGCCTCTTTCTCTCCTTTTCTGTAACTAAAGGCAGTTACTCTCTAAAAGACAAACACCGGTCGATAACTGATCGCAGTCGGTCCAGGGCAAGTACGCAGTGAATCATGAATGTAGATTGGTTGGAAAAGGAAACAGGGCATAGACAACTTCAGCCGTAACGATATCCCTTTGTGGCGCTGAATATTCCATTTGCCCGGTTGACTATTTTAGATCTGCTCTTGCCGGACCACTCCTTCAACCTCTTTTCAGGATAGCGTAAGTAGACGGCTCATACCGATCCCAGTGCGAGCCGGAGTCAAAAAGAGATACTCCTCTCCCCCTTAATAGTCCAGTCGAAATAGCGAAAAAAGCTCTTCGTTTTAATTTTTAAATAAAATCAGTAACTTGTAGGCAACAGGTTGATTCTCTCTGTTTCGGCCCAGCTGAATCTGAAAATGCCGGTGACCAAGCGAACTACCGACCGGAAGTGGAATATTCAAGAGGGCTACCAATATGGCGACGAAACACAAAATCGGCGCTGTAAAGCTCTCCTTTGATATATGAACGCGTCCATATTGAGTTGTCAACTACAACGGGCGAGCCCGTCACCACAGGACGTTTTAACGATTCGTCGTTCTATCGACCTGCAGTGAGCGTAGTCTTCTGACTTTGGACATAACAAATCCGACGTCTAGCTACGCCACAACTCGTAAGAGACCAACTCCTTACCGCGAGAAAGCCAGGAATTACTTCCCAGCGGCTTGAGAAACTCGCACCCTTACTTCCAATTGTGACCAGATTTCTCCGGTCTCTCGATTGGTTCCGAGTTCGAGGTCCCTTACGAAGCGGTGAAACGGAGTACACCGAATCTATCGCGGACCAAGGCGTCCTTTGCCCGGCTCTGAACCGGGATCGGATGGCCAATGGTCATTTCAAGAGCAGTCGCCGTAAGGTACGCAACCACCCCCGCTCTATAGGTAACAATACAGTTCCCAGACTCCCCCGACTGTTAGTCGGAGAGCACAACCGATTGGCTTGCGCCGCACGGTGCGCAGACCGTCCAGGAGCGCCAGGGGTTTGATTCCCAGGGGAAACTGACCGCGGCCAGAGTCCTACCCAGGTTCGCGCCCCGTGCGAGGAGGCCGTCGGATGGGTGTTGACCCATGAGTGTGACCGACCCTGAACACATGGGTCATCGTGGCCAACTATCATGGGCCCGTTAGCTCCCAAAATGTTTAGATGTATGTTTTTGGCAACAAAGAATTTAAAAATCCACTGTAAAAAAGCATTGATCCTGTTTTTCAAGATAGCGGCCATGATGAGGCCAGCACCATATTATCTCGTAAAAACGGGTGTGACGTGTCTCGATATATTTTTAAACATGAGGATTTCAAGAAATAACTTTAAAATAACGTTTAACTAAACTTTAAGTCAAAACATTTCGAAAACGAAACATGAACATGTGCTGAAGCATGAGATCTGCAAGGTTGCTACAGCGTTAGCTTTGGTGAACGGCGAGCTTTGAACAGCAGAAAAGGCTTCATTTTTAATGAAAATTTTGAATGAAAAAGCATGCTCAAAATAATTAACTATAACCCAAAATTAACTGTCATAATTTATTATAAAAGCTCCAAAAATTTGAAAATCAAGATTTATTGTAAATGACTTTTCAACATTCAAGATTTAATTGTAAATAAATTTGATTTTTAAACTTGCATCCTTTTTTACAAGTCGGACAATTATTATAGGGCTGGTGCTGTTGCTCACAGCTATACGAATATCATCACTTCATTCCAATTGATTTCTGTTCGTAATTATATCTTTTTCTTAATTATGAGCAACGCGGAAAGCCCTTGTTTGCATTGATAAGTTGCGAAGACGAATATAATATGACATCGCGTGGCGAATAACCGAAGCCATAACGCACGCCCCCATACATCGAAAAGATCATCAATATACGCTAATAATATCTGAAATTCTGACCGTTCGCTGTTTTGCACAAGAAAGAGACAAAGTCGCGAGCAGTGCGCTATCTCGCTCGACGAAGCAGCTCACGAAACGTCATTGCTCATTGTTTTTGAGCAAATTGAGATTTATACAATACCAATAGTCTGAATAGTCCTGAATAGTCAAGATCAATGATCGTGAACAATGATCAAATCAATGATCCTGTACAGTACTGAATAGTCAAGATGTTGTAAAATATTGTCATTACTTTAGTTAAATCAATTACCATGGCCCATGGTGAGGGCCTGGTGCACTGCACCACCTCTGACATAAGTAGCTACGCCACTGGTGGTGACAGCCTCCGTTTTATTTTCCGCTAGCTGACCCGCGCCCACTTCGTTGGGCGGTAAAACTTTTTACTTGTGATGAAATTATGAGTGTGGTTCGGTTAGTACTCAGTGCTATGATTTATTTCCTGGCTGCCAAAAGAAGGGTTATATTTTTACTGCATATGTACGTATGTATTTGCATGCCAATTTGACTATATTACCGTTATTTGTGAGTGTCTTTTTGTGAGTGTCTTATTTGTGAGTGTCTTATCTCTTTAACCATTTATGCAGTAAAAGTGAAATTATATGCAGTAAAAGGGAAAGGTATTTTGTTTTAAATACTTGAGACGATAAATTTACTTATTTTGATATGAATTCATAATTGTTGATAATATGACCAATAAACATTACCTAACGATTTAAATTATTTTTTTTATATAAAAAACTACTTTTTCTTACTTAAATATAAAAGTTAGACATATGCTGTCGCTGACTTTTTTGTAGGGATTATCAACCTCTACAACTTTTCTGTAGAACTTAATCATATATCTATCATCGTTAAGGCAGCGTTCGTTAGAAACGTTTTCGTTTGACCGTTTTTTCCGACTTACTTTGGAAATCCGACTACCACGAAAAAGTTTTTTTTATTTTCCGAATAATATACAGCTTGTGACACTCACAAATAACGTAACTTTCTATTGATAAAAGAATTTACAAAATCGGTTCAGTAGATCCAGAGATTACTTCCTACAACGTCACAAACTTTACCTCTTTATAATATTAGTTTTCCATATACACATCCGCCGAAACAACAAGTGGCTTCATTAAAAGCCCAACTCGACAATTTTCTCGTCCAGTGAGATTGAGATTTCAAGTCAGTCGAAAGCGTACGTCCAAATGAGGTGGGATTTATGAGGTAAATTCAAAATTCCACTGGTCTCTTTGGCGACCGGTGAGAGAGTCCGGCCAAATTGGACGCCAATTGGAGAACGGCGTAAATTCACCAACCGCCACGCCGGCAGCCAATTTGCTTTAATCTTTAACTGGGCCGACTTGGTGTAACACATTATAGAGATACGTCTGTAATCATCTCAGAAGACCTAATTGATCTCGATTGGTAGTAAACGGTTTCGTGCAGCTTGGGCCACAAGATCCATTTTGTTCTCGGATCGGCTCAACTCACAAATCAGTTCCTATTCAGAAGCCTCCTCGAGTGGAAGGCTACCCTGGGTAAGACTCCCGTGTCTCAGGCCTCAGAGCTAATGGACCGGTTTCTCCCAGCGGGATTGCATCCCGGCGCCACTGGACGGTTTGCGCACCGGTCGGCGAAGCCAATCGGTTGTGCATTCTGACTAATTTCTGAAAGGATATGGGGACTATGGAAATACACTGTTTCCCAAGCAGCGGGAGTGGATGTTGACCTGTTGTCATGCCACTCTTGAAATGACCTTGGACCACTCGATCCTGTGTGGCACTACGGGCAAAGAGCGACCAGGTCAGCGATAAATCCTAACTGAATTACCGCTGTAATACAACAGGTAGAGGTCGCGTAAGCGACCTCTACCTGTAACCACGATTACGAGCTTGCGATTACGAGCTTCGGACTCGTCGGGAGGACGGAGGTATCCTGAAGGTTAATTCCAGACTGAGATATCCTGCCAAAACTGGTAGTCAGGGGGCGAGGCTGCCCACTGAGTACCTTTCCCGGTGCCTCGCCGTAAGGCGTTGGCCTCTGAAGGGCAGGTGGCGGAGCTTGACGGTAGACTGTTTAGTCCTAAGTGTTCTGAACTCACCCCACGGGAGGCAGAACGATATATTTCGTTAAAACTTACTGAGGTGACGGGTTCGCCCGTTGTAGTTGACAACAATTCCTCAAAATGTTCACCGTTTGCATCATAGGTGTGTTGCGAACGTGTTCCTAATTCAAAAATTCCATTTTGAGAAAAACTAGCTTCACATATATTACCCTTGTCATTAGAAAGGGAATTATTGAGTCCCCATAATTGCTCAAAATTAGATATAAATACCTTAATGACACCTAGTTACAACAGGTAAGTGGTAAGGACACTAATATTCGTTTAACGCAGAGGTACCCAAACTCGTTTATCCCATAGACCACTTGCTGTTTTTTTTGTCTCCCGTAAACCCCCCTGCTTGCTAATTATGTGTTATGTATCACCTTATACGCCGTGTATAAGTGGATTTGAACAGATTTGAATAATTGATTACGCCTTGTCGAGAGAGAGCACATTTTATTCCTTTTTGGTTCTGACATGACACCTTGTACAAATCTTAACATTATTTTCTGGCCCAGTCTAAACTGTCCCACATTTCGGGTCCAGTGTAATCTGTCCAAGACACCACATTATGTGTTTTTGCAGCTGGCGCAGTGCTAATCGGTTACGGTTATGGGTTATAAGATTTCGGTAAAGTGGACAGTAGCAAAAAATGGAAAATTACTTTAATTTTGAACGTTGCGCATTAATTTCTAAGCGACCACGAACTTGAAGTACAAAGCATTTGAGAAATCTACATATAACTGCACATGTAGCACAATCTAGCTCGCTCATTCGTATGATGCGTCTATTCTACTCGTTCGCACAGATACCTGTTAAAGCGCAATTTACTCACATATCTCGCTCGCACCGTCCCTCGTTAGTCAAGTGCGTTGGCCTCCTTAATCGACTAATGTTATATTTTGAGTTGTGTGTTGATTGCCTCCCATGATGCTTGAGACGCTCGCGTTTGTTTATTGCGATTAATATAAGTTTAAAATATTATTTTGCACACAGAATCTTGTAATAAGACATTTACAGGACACCTTAATGTTTATGATGATGTCCACTTAGATGGACCCCCATTTACATCCTGTGCACCCCCATTTCTTTTCTCGCTGACATGGACCCCCTGAAATTCAAAATCGACCCCCGGGGGTCCGTATAGACCACTTTGGGAATCACCGGTTTAACGATTATCAATGATTAAGATTTCGCATGTACCGATACGAAATCAGATTTCGTAAACTGCACATGCAAGATTCCGTATACTATTCATGGAAATAATATAAATCTGGAATTTATTGCATTATTGTTAAGACGACATGGCAAGTATCTAAAATGTATATTCCCCGAAGTGCGCATAATGCGCAAACTAATAAATTACTCGGTGTCACGCATAAGTGGAGATAAAGCGTGGCGAGGGTAGACGGCACAGTCACAAGTCGTTCGTGATTGGTTCATTATTGGCGCGCAATCGCGCAACAGCGCCGGCATCGACCGCGACAAGGGACCTACCTCTAAAAACCGATCCAATAAATTCACTTTGTCCACCGAATACAAAAACAGCACGATTCAAGAAACAATTAAGAGAAGTGAGCGCGCGGTATTGTGCGGTATCACCCAGCCCCGGATCTAGTGGGGATCCAACCAGGTTACCTGCCCCGGGCGGCAATTGAAAGGGGCGCCAAATTTATCTGTTTAAAACTCTGTTTAAAACTTATCAGTTTAAAATTTAACTGTTTTATAATTCTCTAGTACGCAGCCAACTGGAGTTTGGTTCCATAATTTGGAATCCATACTATGAGGTCCACTCGGAAGCGATAGAGTATGTGCAGAGGAAGTATATGCATATGGTAACCTAAAACAGGCCTATCACGCACTCTCTACTCTTATGAAGAGCGTTTAAATTATTTTTAGATTTTTACTCTCAGAAAGAGGAGAGAGTGCGGAAGCCTAGTGTTTCTGCACGCGGTATAGACTCACCAGATTTATTAGAAGCGCTAAATTTTAACGACTTTTGCAGGGGCGATTATCAGTCGCCCTATTTTCGGTGAAGCCTGAAGCGCCGCCCATATTCTCCGGCGAACCGCCCTTAAGCAAGAACGACACTCGGGTAACCCTTCGGCCCCGTCTCCACATCAGCAGCGGCAGTATCTCCAGACAATCGTCGGGGAGAATAATACGATTGCGCGGACGCCCATACTATCGTACGATAGCCGACGCATCGTACCACCAGCCTACCTGCTCGACTCCGGCTCGAAGCAGCGACCAGCCGGCCGCCGAAGACGAACGAGCGAACCCGAAAACATTCGCCGAGATCCAGGCTTACCAACCTTACCAGATCCCGAGAGTGGTACCAACCGTTCCAAGCCGACCGCGAATATCGGTGTGGCGATTCCATGCGATACGCCATATATATAGATCAAGCTAGGAGCCGACCCTGACATAAAGTCTGCATTGCTAATAATATATGAGCATATTACTCACCATTTGATAATTTTTCCACCTCTTTGATTATTTGATTATGTTGTTATTTTATTGTGTAATTTGTATATTTGAATGTTGTCGAATTAATAATTGATAATTTTAACTGATAAACTAATAGGAAGATATTAATAACTGACTGGATAATAAAGGCCACTGTTGGTAATTAACAAAATAAATCTTTTACTATTTGGTAATATAAAAACCTGTAACTCTATAGATTCCAAATATTTTCCAAGACTATATAGAGTCAAAGAAAAATATTGGTTACAGAATTGGCCAATTCTGTAACCTATATTTTTATGTACTCTATTTAGAAACAATGTAAAAATGTTAGCGATAACCATGTATTATTAGAGTATTGTTTGCGTACCTATTATACTAAATAAATAAATAAATAAATAAAGACCTTAGAAAAGCCCCACACAACAAATAAAAAAAATAAAATAAAAAACTTGTGTCGCGCCTAGCATCCAGGTCTGGGATTTCGAAGCGACAGGCTGTAAATTATGGCACTGCCTTTAGGTGGTAGATCGACGTTAATCGATAAATAGAGCGAGACATCCTTCCGCGTCCGCATCAAAATTGTTCGGGAGATTTTTGAAGACTCACTGCGTAATAATTTTCTCACAAATCGTATAAGAACACTGCAATAAAATCTGCTAATAAATTCACCCCACACGTACGATAAAATAAGAAGCTAAGCAGCACTATAGTAGACTTACCGTGATCGCGACGATTTCCCAGACGGCATCTCATGAACTGGCGTGAATCTAACCTTACTTTTGACTATTGGAGTGCCGATTACCTTCTTGTTTTATCGAACGTTTGATGTGACTTTGTAAAACGATTTTATTTTCGTGTTTTACACGATTTGTAAGAAAATTATTACTCTGTAACTCTTCAAAAATCGCCCTAATAATATTGATGCAGACGTGAAAGAATGTCTCTTTCTATTTATCGATTAACGTCGATAAGCCATTTAGACGCAGTGCGATAATTCACAGTCTGTCAACATACGATAAAAGTCTTCCGCTCCCGATTCGAGTGACGACAATCGTATATCGTGTCGTTACTTCGGAATCCCAGGGCAGAGCGCGTGGTACTATCGTTGTTCATTTGATTTTGTAACGCAAACTAAGTTGATTTTTTAAAGAATGCGCATAGTATGTGATGTCTCTACCAGAGGAATTACAATATACAGGCTGTCCTAATATTATTTTAGTTTCGACATACATTTTAATTAAATATTAACGTCATCTGTTGGCTCTTCGCCTAAGACCGCTCTAAGTTAAGGAAAAAACCGCGCCGCATAAGGCGTCGCAATGGAACCCAACCCAGTTCGACCGCCGGCCGAGAGAGATCGCTCATCCATTTTATTTATGAAATTTGTATTTAGATAACATTTACTGCCATACACCATACATAGATAAACCAAGAACACATTACACTCCTTTTTTTTTGTTGGGCAGTAGTGTAAAAAATACTACTTTTGCTGTCATTGTCGCTTGTCACAATCACTATCGGGTGGGGAGGGAGTTGTTCGTGGGAGGAAGGGGGGGAGGGGGGGGGGGTAGAGAAGGTTGAGAGGTTTGGAGCGGGGGGGGGGAGGGGGTGTTGTCTGCTTGTCGCGAAAGTCTTGGAGTGACACAACCGATTTTTTTTTCTCTTTCTGAGATTGTTTAAAACTAGTTGTAGCTACATATTTAAAAAAAATATCAACATTTTCCTATGGAGACCTATAAATATATAATACAATAACAATTCTGTTTGGAGTTTCTAAACCACATGTTTCGAATATTATATTTTTATAAGTTTCGTATTTCTTCGTGTTCAATATACAAATGCCTCCCTTGACATGTCTTATATAAAAACAAAGGCGGCAATCTCTATAAAACCGTTATTTGCAGAAAACGAAAAAATCCTAATCTTATTATCGTAATTCACTTATTACTAACTTTAAATTATGATAAAACGCAAAAAGTTAAACAAATGGTTGTAAATAAATAGTTATAAGCAATAAGTTGTTGGAGATATTGCCGTTTTTTGTGACCTATAGTGGACATTGCTGGATTATTTATCGAAACGAGTATGTTCGCCATATTAACTGCTGTGTTCTGATTGGCTAATTCGGTGGTTGTCATGTTTGAAACAATCAACATTTGAGATTTCCGATTTTGATGCAAACCTTGTTAGAAACACGGCAAAAATTATTGGATTTAGCCGCTATTGTCGGGACCAATATTATTCGAAAGATTTGTGTTCTACAGATACATCATTTTGCATCATTAGTTCAATTTGCACATTTTGTGGAGATTGCCGTCTTTGTTTTTATACGACGCATGCGTGTTCCTTTTGATGCACTAGTATGCTAGCTACAGTATAATTATTCCTTTGTATTTGTATCCCGTTTTTTGTAGCCCAGTAGCATATACTAGTAGGTATATATCATTCTCAGAAAATGTTTGATCCTAAAGTACCTTCATAGAACGGTAATTTCATAGATAAGGGACTAATATAATAATATCATTAGTGCCTCGATCTGTCATATATTATAAAGCGCCGTTTTCTTGCCGATTGAGAGAATCATGGTATTGCTTATGGTGTATGATGGTATCAGCGTCGCGTCGGCGGCTAAAAGAAGCGAGTGGACACTATTAAAGGGGGCAGGACATATATTAAAGGAATCGAATCCGATTTGACCAGTTGGAGAACAATGAGTTCCTCATTGACAGGAGCATGTGTTTCGTCAACTTTCACGATTCCCGCCTTTTTACTCGATGCCAGATTTAACCGCGAGATAAAATGGTATTCTCAAACTGTTATTATATAAAAAAAATGATTTCTGATTGATTGATTCCTAATAAAATGGCATCACTACATATATGATAGGGGTTGAATTTAAAATCCAGCAGTCGTCTAGACTCTCCGAATTTGATCTCTATCAAATCGAGTATGAACCGAAAACTGCCTAATTTAGGTTGTAAACACTATAACCGAGTTTATGAAGGGTTCTGCCGGGTCCTGAAGGGTTCTGCCCAGTTGAATGCTTGTTGGAAGTACCTACTAGTAATAAAAGACCGAATATAGGCTGGAAGTCTATCTTAGAGTTTTAGTTTTATTAATTAGGGCGACTTGCAACAAGCTCGGTTAAGATAAATAACCGTGTTTAAATAGATTAACCACAACCAGAGTTGTCGACTACAACGGGCGAGCCCGTCACCTCAGGAAGTTTTAACGATTAGTCGTTCTATCTCCCTGGAGTGAGCGCAGAAGACTACATTACATTACATTACATTTTCGTCGTGTCCAATTGACGGCAAAAGACCGCTCTTGGACGTGTCAAAATAATTGTGCTAGGTAGTAAGTCTCGTTACTACTCTTTACTGAACATACATAGGTAGTCAAGAATTAAATACTAGATTGTCAAACTATAAATATAAACAATCATAATAGAAGCCTAATATTTGAAGTAGTTAGTAATTCGAAAAGATACGTAGTAAAATTATTCATCGGAATATTCAAATTGTCAGTAAAATGTTAAATAATCAAATTAAATCTACGTTATGCATTTTAAACTAAAAGTACATATATAAGACCATATAAAATAATGAGACAATAAGGCTCTATCATTGATTTTATAGTGTAATAGATAACGCCATTCCATACGGCAAAATGGAAGTCGCAATTTAATACAAAAAACGGCAGGTAGATGGCCATCGTAGTTTTCAAACTCGATTTAATGCGCTTCCATCTTCAATAAACCAATATTTGGCCGATAGATGGCGTTCAAACATATTATCGGACGCGTCCGTAAGCCGCGGCTTACGAACGTGTGCCTAGTCGTCCGCGACTGACGTCCTATAATGTGCACCGCTCAATAGAAATTCATTACACAGATCGCGTGCATAAGCCACAGGTTCAAGCCGCGGCTGACGGACGCGTCCAATAATGTGTTTGCCCCTTTGTTTTCCCCTAAGCGTGTGCCATTAAAATAGAGCGCGAGCGCGCGAGTGTGAACAGTAGACACGGGTGTGAACAATGCAGCGACCGCCCGGCTAATAAGGCCCGCAGTCGTTCGCGAGCGCTTGTGAAGTGATATAGTTGGGAATTTGTAGAGCATTTTTATTGTTTTTAAGAAGAAAGATGGTTAAATGTGCAATCGATCATTGTAAAAATGATACTAGAAAACACACAAAACACAAATCTAGTGTCACATATCATCGATAAGCAATTTTGAATTACTTTTCAGCCAAATAAAAGTTATCCATTACGGGGGTGAAGCGAGGAGCGCGACGTAAGGAACACACTGCCCCACCCTTCGTCTTGCTCGACCGCAATCGGTCGCAATTGGTGTTCACTAATCGAGAATCGAGATATTTTAAAAGCGAAATCGATAATCGATAATATTTTTTTATAAAAATTGACAAATCACTTTTTTTAATTATAGGTAGTAATGGTAAAAAAATCTTATGTTAATATAAGTATAGAGTATATATGGAATATGATAAATAATGCATAATAAGGCCAATAAGGGATTCCTTTTTGGACCACTCACATAGGTTTATCCAATTGCTTCAGATGGAGCGTAGATGTTTTTAGGGCGTACCTTTATATGCTGATATTATGCATGTATGAGTGTCTGAACGTAGAGAACGAACGTCTTGACGGGTTTTGACGTAAGTATGAGGTGTCGTTGGATTCGACGTGATACGGTGGTGCGAATACGTTATATTAAAAACCGACCAAAAAATAATTTAAATAATATTATTATTATTAACTTAGAAACTTACGTTACTTTTAGGTTTCCAAAAGACAAAACAAATATGATGAAGTAGATTGATGCTGTAAAGAAGACCGATTGGGAACCAAACTTTTGGAGTAGAATCTGTTCAGTACATTTTCCGGATTCAAACATGTATGAAACCAAAAATGGAATCCGTAGATTAACAAACGACGCTGTACCTTCGCTTTTTCTACAACAATCTCCATTTTCCGGTCAACAGTCGGAGGTTGCAGGGCTTTCCAATTCAGGACTGGTACACGACACTCCAAGGAAACGAAAGTTAAAAACAGAAATTATCCGTTTAGAAGACATTGCAAAACGCCGACGTATGCGGTGCAAGGCACTACACGCTGCTAATCGGCGTTTGAAAAAGAAAGTTGACAATTTATCTAAGGTATTAAAAGAACTGAAGCAAAAAAGACTGATCAACCAAGAACAAGTGGATATTCTGGAAGTGTGCCGGCTTTCTACAACAGCTCTTTTGAAAAGGATGACTCATAAAGGGAGAGAATATCCACCTGAACTGCGTACATTTGCGCTAACCCTCCATTTCTATTCTCCAAAGGCCTACTCTTACGTACGTAGTACCTTTAACACATGTCTACCACATACAAGCACCATAAGAAAATGGTACCAATGCATAAACGCCACGCCAGGTTTCACTGCAGAAGCTTTTAAAGCACTTGATCAAAAGGTCAAGTCTTCTGACAAGAAAATTCTATGCAATTTGGTAATAGACGAGATGTCGATTCGACAATTAAAGGAATTTGACGGTAATGCAGTCCAAGGATATATAGATTTTGGTGCTGGGTTTGATGTTACCGGAGTTTCAATGCACCATGCAAACAAGCTCTGGTGTTCCTTTTAGTTGCCATTAACGAGCAGTGGAAAATTCCAGTAGGATATTTTCTGGTAATCGGCGTAACAGGTGAGCAAAGAGCCAATCTAGTAAGGATATGCCTTTCTAATTGCCACGATGTAGGCGTGGTAGTTGTATCTATGACATTTGATGGTTGCCCAGCAAATATAGCCATGGCTCAAGAACTTGGCTGTTCGTTTAACTACCAACGTCAACTAAAAACCTATTTCGAACATCCTGCAACAAAAGAACCAGTTTTTGTATTTTTTGACCCATGTCACATGGTGAAACTGGTCAGAAATACATTACAAAGTAAAAAGGTTCTTAGAGATAATAACGGCGGCCTAATCAAATGGCAATATTTTGAAGAATTAAACACGCTCCAACTAAATGAAAATTTTCACTAGGGAAATAAATTATCGACACAACACATCAACTTTCAAAATCAAATAATGAAAGTAAAGCTAGCAGTACAGCTGTTAAGTGCCAGTGTTGCGAACGCTATTGAATTTTGCGACAAAAAATTACGTATACTTAATTTTGCTCACTCACAACCAACAGTGAATTTCATCAACACAATGAACAATCTGACTGACATTCTTAATTCAAGAAAGTTTCCTGGCATTGACTTTAAAGCACCAATCAATGAGAAAAACGAAACGAAGTATCTAACGTTCATGGATAATGCAAAAACTTATTTGGAACATCTAGTTTTGATGGACAATGAAACACCGATCATGAATACCAGAAATAAAGTAGGTTTCCTTGGATTGTGCGTGTGCATAGACAGCATGAAAGGATTGTACAACGAGCTCGTTAAACAAGAAAAAACATTGGATTTTTTACCAATGTACAAGTTAAGCCAAGACCACTTAGAGATATTTTTTTCAGTAGTACGGTCCCACGGCGGGTTCAACAATAATCCATCGGCCCTGCAATTTATGGCAACTTACAAAAAGCTCTTGGTTCACATGGAGTTAAAAGAGAATTTCAGGGGAAACTGTGCTCCTCTGGAACACATAACTTTGTTAACGTGTTCGTCGTCAACTGAGCATATTAACTTGACAACGAAGGGTTATAGATCAGGATCACAAGTGGATATGGTCGACGAACAATTCATGAGCAATTTGAAGGAGGAAGATCTGAGTTTACCTGCCGGTTTCCATTCAGTATTTTCACAACATGTTGTGGCATACGTTGCCGGGTATGTTGTTAGATATTTACTATCTAGACTAAATTGCACTGATTTCTTGGGAGCATTAGTCGCAAACACACCTAAACAAGCTCATTTATTTATTGTGTTTAAAGACAGAAGTGGACTTATCTATCCATCAAATGATGTAATCCGAATTTGTAATGCCGCAGAATCAGTAGTAAGGGTTAATTTTGACAAAAGTAATAAATCCGATAGCGATCCTATAAATATGGTTACAAAAACGTTAAAATTATTCATCGGATCCGATATTTTCACGGTCCTTCATGCCCATTTATTTGAGCAGGAACCGTGCAGTAATCATTTGCTTCATCTGCTAAGGGCCGTTATCAAAAAATATGTCGATATACGGATAAAATATTTAGTTTGTAAGTCAAATGTAAAACAAACCAAGAGGCAACTATACAACAAGCTCACTCTTTTAAAAGGGCAATAACGGATACTTAAGGGTTTGGATCCTCCAAGCGGGCGATCTGAATACAGTCTAGTCGAATACTAGCTGACTGCGCTTAGACCAGATTCTATGATTCTACCTACGTCTGAGGTTTTAGTTATTATTGCTCAATGGAAGCTGTAATTTTTGAGAACAGAATTGTATTTCTGTTATCAAAATTACATCTTCCTGTACCTTTGTATTTTCCACTAAAATAAACCTTAGGCATACATGCAATCACATAAAACTACATTGCTTGTCCTATTTTATCGTGAACACTGAAGATCGAGTAGATATAATTTGTTGATTTGAATAATTTTCGACAAAAAAATAATGGCGGCCTTATAAGAGCCTTAATTACAATATTATTTTGTAGATATTCTAAAATGTGATTAAAATAAACACGTTTAAAACATCATGAACTATTTTTTTTATTTCTTACCTTTATGGCATATTGGGGTCAAATGGTTACAAACCAATAAACATTTTTATAAATGTATATATATTTCTTATGTATTAAAAATAATTTTAAGCTTCTCTTTACTACACTAGATTTTTGTCGCCGCCACTGACAGGGAGTGTTTTTATTCATCTATGAGATGGCAAAATACAGCATCGCCGCACAGCACTCATATCTTCTCTTTCCTGCGCAAGAAATTATGGGAGGCGGAGCGACGTTGGATGACATCCTTACGAGAAGACGACGTAATTGAGCGTGTATGTCAGTAAACTGTTACAATGTCAACAATTACAATGTACAACAATTTACAATGTCGAGTCGAGTGAGTGCTATCCGTAATCGACTAGTCGATTGGCGAGCGCGTGGTCACTCCCTATTTCTCGCATCTCCATCAATATACGGTATAAACATCTATAGCACACCTGTCTACTTTCGGCTCCAAGCGACCCGTTTGAAGCGCGCGCTAATTGTTGGAAAGGCGATGCCTGAAATAGCACGCCATCTATTATTTTCTTCATTGAACATGTGATTTGTAGCGTAGAAGGAAATGCAATAGATAGCGCTAATAATTGAATGCTAATTTCGTTGAAACTGCTTGAATTATTGGGTTTTTAGAATCAATCGATCCTTTATAATTAAAACTTAATTATCAATGTTAATATAGATATCCAAATAAATTGCTATACTTTTCGACGTCAGCACTACCAGTGCCATCTGCGTAGTGACGGCGAGAAATATGCTGCCATTTTCTTGTATGGGGTGGCGTTATCTATTACACTATAAAATCAATGGCTCTATATTTTAAAGTAATTTAAATGGGAACAATATTTGAAAAATCATGGCCCTCAAATTCGGCCAGATTATAGAAAGGGTGGCCTATCAGCACCTCCTTGATGTTTTTTTTTTAATTTTATGTCCTCCAGCTGTTTAAATTTTGTATGGAGTAGATTATAAAATTTAATGCTAAGATACAAGTAGCTTTTCTGTACTTTTGCCAGTCGTATTCTGGGTACGCATAAAAGGGAGCTACCGCGGGTATGATGCGAGTGAATGTCTGAATTAATTGCAGCTTTTGCGATGTGCTGTCTAGCAGACATTAAACACTGGTATATGAACGCCGAATACATAGTCATTACCCTTGCCTTGCTGAAATATTCTTTGCATGAGGTCCTAGTCGTTACCTGATACATGCTGCGCAGTGCTCTCTTTTGCAAAAGAAAGATTCTTTTACTGGTTGCGGCATTTCCCCAAAACAGTAGCCCATAAGTCATTAATGAGTTAAAATACGCAAAGTATACTGATTTGGCTGCCGCAAAACCACAAAGACTTCTGATTTTTTTAATAGAGTATATCGAGCTACATAGCTTACTAGATAATTGTTGGATGTGCGCATTCCATTGTAATTTACTGTCAATTCTTAATCCTAGAAAATTTATGTCTTCTGTGATGTCGATTTCAAAATAGTCGTGTAATTCATTTAAATAGTCAACATTGGCAGGTCTTAAGCGAAAAGGAATTAATTTTGATTTTGTAATATTTAGACGTAATTCATTAGCAAACCAAATCGAGAGTTGATCAATCGTATACCTAATTCTATTTATTAATGTTTCCTTATTTTTGTCACAGAAGATAAGAGATGTGTCATCTGCAAACAGTGTAATGTTATCATTCTCGGATGACACACATCCCGGCAAGTCATTGGTGTACACTAAAAATAAAAATGGACATAGAATGGACTTGAACAAAACAGTCCACCGTCTAGCTCCGCCACAAGCCCGTTATAGGGCCAACGCCTTAACCGCGAGATAGCTAGGAGTGTTACCCAGCGGGCTTACACTCACGCCCTTACTTCCAATTGCGACCAGATTACTCCAGTCTCTCGATTGGTTACGAGTTCGAGGTCGCTTGCTCGGTCCTCTCCCTTACGAAGCGGTGAAACGGTGTAGTATACCGAATCTATCGCGGACCACGGCATCTTTTGCCTGGCTGTTCACCCAGGATCGGGTAGCCGATGGTCGCTTCAAGAGCAGTCGCCGTAAGATCCGAAAACCACCCCCGCTCTATAGGAAACAGTACTGCTTCCAGACTCCCCCGACTGTTCTATTAGCTCCCATGATGAGGGAGCTAATAGGCCCATGATGAGGTGGCCACGATGACCCATGTGTTCAGGGTCGGTCACACTCACGGGTCAACACCCATCCGATGGCCTCCACGCATGGGGTGGGAACCTGGGTAGGACACTGGGTCAACCAGTCTCCCCTGGGAATCAAACCTCTGGCGCTCCTGGACGGTCTGCTCACTGAGCGGCGCAAGCCAATCGGCTGTGCTCTCCGACTAACAGTCGGGGGAGTCTGGGAACTGTATTGTTTCCTATAAAGCGGGGGTGGTTGCCTACCTTACGGCGACTGCTCTTGAAATGACCATTGGCCATCCGATCCCGGTTCAGAGTCGGGCAAAGGACGCCTTGGTCCGCGATAGATTCGGCGCACACCGTTTCACCGCTTCGTAAGGGAGAGGACCGCGCAAGCGACCTCGAACTCGGAACCAATCGAGAAACCGGAGAAATCTGGTCACAATTGAAAGCAAGGGCGCGAGGGTCGGCCCGCCAGGTAACATTACTGGCTATCTCGCGGTAAAGGCGTTGGCTTCTTGCGGGTTGTGACGTAGCTGGACGTTGGATTGTTCTGTCCAAAGTCTTCTACGTTCACTGCAGGGCGACAGAACGAGAAAATCGTTAAAACGTCCTGTGGTGACGGGCTCGCCCGTTGTAGTTGACACCGCAAGTTGTTAGTCAGAGTGCGCAATGGATTGGCTAATGCCGCACGGTGAGCCAGAAGCGCCAGAAGGTTGATTCCTAGGGAAACTAACCCTGAGGACAGAGTCCTGCCCAGGCTCGCACTTCATGCGTGGAGGCCGTTGGATGGGTGTTGACCCGTGAGTGTGACCAACCCTGAACAGAATCGGTCTTCGTTGCCAACTCGGCAAGGGCTCATTAGCTCCCAGATTAACCACCGTTAAATAATTGAAACTGCTTGCACCATGCTCTATTAAGCTAACTGCAGTTAATTTCCTAACCAAGCTCTTGTGCCTGGCTAGCGCCACTAATCAACCGTTAGCGGGAGAACTGTCAAACGCTAGCTATCAATTTTCGAAGTTAGATTTGATCGCGTGGCCGGTGCCGTAATTTTCCGCTTATTTTCCCTTTTTTGTTTATTTCGCTCGTAAAATGTTTTTCTATATGTCTGATGATGATGAGGAGATCATAATGTATATTAATGCAAATTCATTCGACCGAGTAACGAATCGAATTTCGTGTGTCTGTTCGTTAATAGTGAAAATGTCGGTATCGCGAGCAAAATGGAATCCAAATCCGTTGTTGTCAATCAAAAATCGTATGCCGTTGATCAAAAATCGTATGCAAAAAAACTGAAAACACAAGAAAAACTGCAGAACGGTCGAAAAGAGGCGGACGCGAGACCTCGAACAAAAGCGTTTGGCAGTTTGACAGATGATCAGCTGAAAACCACCCGTCCGCCATTTTGAACTATGCTGTCATTGGTTGAGGCGAGCGATCGTGGTCTGAGTTGAGTCTATGGTTAGGTTCAAACTCTCAAAAAAGAATTTTTCGGACTCCGACCGGGCGTTAGTTAATAGGCGTGTCCAAATAGTTGATCTAAGCCGACACGATTTAACCGGCTGTTAAATTGTTTATCGTGGTTAGCTAACGACGGTTAAGAGAAGTTAACGTCATCTCAGAGTTTTAGCTATCACTTCACATTTAGCTTTCAAAAAGGGGTTCTAGCATGTGCCCGGAGTTATTTCAACTCTAGTTCCATTATATGAGTGACAGCTAGAAGGGCGATTGTTGAAGTATACTATTAATCTATGTGCAATTTTGCTTCAAGCATGGCAGCGGGAATGTAAAATGGTCAATATTTCGTTTAATTAAATATCTATATATTGGCCACGATTGCGTTTTTTCGTAAATTATTTGTAATATCGGGAAATAGTTCATGAGAACGAGACAAAGCAGTGCGTTAGAGCGGAATAAAAAAGGACGATTGTATCTTTCCCTGCACAAATTCTAACGGGCGAACATAAAACCATCTTAATTATTATAGTTTGAATACATTTCGTATGGTCTTACGCTAAGTCGCTTTATGTCCGATTTGTAGTTTTATGCTGGAGATCATTCATTTCATATTCCGCTCTAACGTATTGGCTTGTCTCACTTGCATGAACTAATTCCAATTTTAGTTCACGAAGAAACTCAAGCAGCCCATTATTTTTTTTTTATCGTCTTAAATATCCTTTACAGAAACCTTTTCATTGGTAAAGACCTAACAGTCATATTCCAAGCTGTATAGTATCTAAATTAAAAGAGATATGTTTGAGGATTCGTGATCCACATCAAGTATTCCTCAAAACGCGTCCGCGAACACCTGAACAAGCCCTTTGTCGCCTACCGCCCGCTCCCTCGAGAACAGCCGCGGATTCTGAGGGACTTTTTTTCACTCCGCGCGGATTCCTTAACGCGATTGAGCATTGCTGATAGAGAGGACATCGTCCGGTCCTTTGTCTCTGCTATCCACTTTTAATTCTCTAAATATGTCTTGGTATGATTTTTACCAAATCTCCCAGACTATAGAAAGGCTTTTGACTCCATGAGATGGGGCAAACTGTGGAAAGTCGTCTGGAAATGGATTTTCTTAACACCTGGTCTTATTTTTAACATTATTTGCGTAATTATTTACATTGCATATCAAATTTTCTTACAATGTCGATTACGTACTGAGAAATGTTTAAAAAACACAAAATATTGCCTGAATCATCCAAACTTCTTTAATAACCTTTAAAATATACCCGAATGATACACTATGTAATGATACAATTCAATGAACCATTTATTTGCCAGAAATACTGTGTAAGTTTGAATTGTTCGTACCGGTAAATTGCACAGTGAAG
The DNA here is from genome assembly GCA_944548615.1 of Micropterix aruncella. Taxonomy (NCBI): domain Eukaryota; kingdom Metazoa; phylum Arthropoda; class Insecta; order Lepidoptera; family Micropterigidae; genus Micropterix; species Micropterix aruncella. The sequence goes on along the minus strand of OX155971.1, from coordinate 9,881,943 downwards.
AAATCGAATCTACTTTTTAAGGTGCCTTACCATCGTACAAATCTTTTATAGTGGTAGACAGGCCAGGGGAGGGTTATAGCACTCCTTAAATCTTTTGGTTATCCATTTGGCAGCTAAAAAGATAACTCCCTTATCGCATGTTTATCATAATCTTTGTTTTAATTAGTTTTATATTTTTATGTTTTTTCTTGTTCAATGTTAGCATTAATTTAATTATGTAAGTATTTTATTACGGACTTGCACTCTAGATTTAATAATAATAATAATAATAATAATTAAACGCTTTATTTGCTTTAACAAAACGGCGAGCTTATTGCCTAAAAGCAATATCTTACAGCTAACCTTAACCTAGTGGAATAACATGTTATGCGGTAAAAATAAACTAATAAATTAAATTTTAATCATTTAAATACAGCAGGGAAACAAAACAATAAATTTAAGAAAAAAAAACAAACAATAAACCTATAATGACGCAAGGGACGCAATAGGGAGGAAAAAATAGGGAAAAATAAGGAAAAGTTTATGAGCGTGGGTTCAAGTGTTCTTTGAGCCTGCGTTTGAAGCAATACAAACTAGGTGCTATCCTTATACGCGAGGGTAAAGCATTCCAGAGACGGGCTCCACGTACAGAGAAAGAGTGCGAGAAGAAATCACTACTGTGACTAGGGATCGAGAGCAGTAGGTTGTCTTCAGATCTCAGAGGGCGCCCGTGAGAAGATAGAGGTTTGAACCTACTTATAAGATATTTCGGAGCGGCCCCCTTCAGGATTCTGAAGAGCAAACCTAGGACTCTCGTATCTCTCCTTTCTCGGGTCGTCAGCCAGTGTAGTCTCCTTCTGTACTCCGTAATATGGTCAAACTTTCGTAGGTCATAAATGAATCGAATGCAGACATTTTGCAGCCTTTCTACCCTGGTGGCTAGATCTTCCTTGATGTCGAGAAAGGCAACATCTGAATAATCAAGGAGAGGGAGGAGAATAGATTGGCAGATTGTGATTTTGCTTTCCTCGGGGAGAAAATTCTTGAGTTTCTTTATTGCATGAAAGCGACCAAAGAGTTTACGTCTCATCTCCTCAATCAGTGACTGCCACGAAAGATTTAATATTCAAGGGCGATAAGAATTAGATTCGTCTGTAATGGTCTTGAATAATATTTGAAACAAATAAATAAATTCACGCTAATGAACAATCCAGTCATACAAACATTTCTTATGGACATATAGTTTTACGATCTCCATCTGTCTCCATTTTCCTCCCTCCCTTTCATGACTTCCATGACCTCAAAACCTCTTCCACGAATCGGTAACTTAAGTTTGGGGGAACAGAAAAGTCACTTTCGATCATATCTGGTGAATACAAGGCTTGTTTAAGAACATTCATTGAGGTTTCGGTAACTAAAGTCGTGGTATTGTGTTTGTGTCGAATGAGACATTATCGTCACTTATCATGGTGCCCGTCACAAATGTGCCATTTTCGGTTGAATCTTTCCCGCAGTCACCTCAAACTTCATAAAAATATTGTTTGTTGACTTTTTGACGCTCTGAATTCTGATTGTTAAATTCTGCATCTACAAATCAACTATGCGTATTCACAGCCTTCCCAATAAAATTGTTATAACTGGATTAAACTACACTAACCTACATTATTGTTGTAGCTAAGTTGTCTCGTAGTTGTAAAATAGTGACAAATAAAGTGTTTTATTGCAGGTACAAATTGCCTCGAAATCATAGACATATTTTGAGCATTGCAAGTCTCGTTTCATACTTTTTCTTTCATAGTTTCCTTTTTGAAATATGGAGATTGTGCTGCTTGCGTTAAATTTTTGAAGTATCGTTGCCATTTGGAATGGTTCTTTGGCTTTAAAATAATGTAGATATACTGGACCCTTGTATTTATTTGGATTATAAATGAACACATTCTACGGATAGTTTTGTATCACTTTGTTAATTAACGTGACAATTGAAACATTGCTTTGGCCTAATGACATAGCTTATTTTTTATTTATTTATTTATTTATAACAAATATTATTCAGGAGCTTGACAGACGAATCCAATTCAACTTTAAATAATTTATATCTCGAGTGTACAAGTTTATAATAACTGACTTACATAAGTAAGCTAATTCTGCCATCAATAATATACAAAAAACTAAAAAAGTAAAACAATGTATCTATTGATGATAAAAATGAGATAGCAGGAAGTGGCCTTTTTAGCTTACAAAAGGATACACTAAATGTCTCAGTCATTGATACACCTGATTCTTCATCACAGTTTGAATTTTATCAAAAATAAGATTGAGGAAAAAAATATAAAATAATAGTGAATTTTTGTTACACTTTGTTCCTTTTTTTGAGAATTTAAGTTAACCACGGATAATGCATTTATTGAGGAATATTTTCATGAAGAAAGATACAACAAGGAAGTTGTTTTTTAAATCGAGGGAGACTAAAGAATGACACAATATGGTGTTTTTTTTTCTTTCGTTATAACTTGAAAACTATGAGATTTTGCTAAATACATGTTTTGTTATGCACGTAGGTCCTGCTCAAAGCTCTCACCACCTAAAGTTTGTCGGTTCAAGTCTGGAACATCAGGTATAAGGCCTAGAAATGGCCTTAGGTACAAATGAGTTGGGTCATATCCATTGCGAAAAACAAATGAGAGAGAGAGCAATGCGTTGAACATTATACGGGAGGATAGCATGGGAATATTCGATCGCGGGATAGTTCACACCGGGAAGTACTGGCGTAACTACTACTGGCAGAGATCCGTATTGGTATTAAAGTTATCATTTTCGCGCGCTAAAGGCCCTCAGTGGGTAAGGAATAGAAAAGGACTATAAACCTCCCCTCTACAAAAAATATATGTACGGTGGTATGGTGCATTAAACAATATATGCAATCTCCTCGCCACGTAATTTACCGGTAAGTAGAATTCAAGCTTACATAGTATCTATGGTAAATAAATAGTTCCTTGAATGAAGTTATAAATGCCAATAAGTTATAAATGCCAGCATATCGTCAATGGAAATAAGGTAGGAAGAATCGTTATTTGGTCACAATTTTAACAAAACCTTAATAATAACAGAGGTATACATTTTACACATCGTATATAAATAAATGCTACACTATTCATATTATACCGGAAGTTACAACCTAGCGTGTGTAATGAAGCGCGGCAAGAATCACCAAAACCAAAATATGTGGACGCTACCGTCTCTTTTAAAGCAAAGAGCTTTTATAGCTTGTTGGGTAGGCGAGGACTATTTTGGATAGCTCTGTCATTGAAATAAATGTAGATTTTATGGAGATAATAAAGAATTTCAATTTTAATTTGATTTGGTAAAGATGATACAGTTTATGCGGCAAAAAATATGCATACCAGTTAAGGGTTAATGTTTGGAAGCTGTCAGCTATGAATGCATGATCTACTGTGCAGATAAAAACGGTTGAATAACCCTCCCTCCGTTCCGCCTATCTGAAATACATAGACCCCTCTTTTTGCAAACCTCCCCGCGTCCCCCAGAGAGTTCCTTCAACCCCCTCTCCCCCAATATTCCCCTCCCTATTTTCCTTCCGATGGCAATTTCCGTTCTGAACGTCCCGAGCAATTTACTAACAAGATCCTAATGGAAACACCGCATCCGGTTTTCTCCCTCTCTCTCTCTTTATATATATATTAATATATCTATCTCTGTCTCTGTCACTGTTAACATTGCTGTTATAATTAATATAGAATATTATCGTGAATACGTCAGCGACTTCGATTTCCGAATTAGTTTCGCAGTAGCTGATCTACCTTGTTATATAATATACCTGGTAATAATATTATCACGTTACAATCCATTTGAAGGGTAATGTGGAAAATCAACTTTTCGAAATTTTTAGTATTTACAATTTTAAAATTTACTAACTTAAGAAATACATTCTAGCAATGGTTTGAACAAAAAAAAGGTAGGTATATTGTCTGTAAACCAAAATGTATTTAAGTTTACAAAAAAAATACATTTTACCTAAATTACACCGCAGAAAAAAGCGAAAACATAAGAATATAAGAGCCGAAAATAAGGTTAATATAATAAAAAGAATATTTGAGATTAAAAAAACGCATTTTACTTAAATTATATCTGAGAAAACAAGTGAAAACGTGGAAAAGTCATTGACCTTGATCAGTATTTTCCATCAAAATTCCTCCTTAGCGTCAACCGGAGGGTAACCGAGGTACCTACCCCATCTCTGGACCAGCTACAAAAATACATTACTGAACGTGTAACATACGTAGTTGGGATGGGAATCTTATCCTTATTTGGATATTCGAGTGAAATATTCGAGTGAATATTTCTCCAAGATCTTTTCAGTCCTAAGTAATATGACTTTTTTTGAATTTTTTAGTTCACAATTGCATTTTAACAAGGCTTCACATGAGCCGGGCCTATTTACCCGGCTTTCTGAGATGACTTAGCTGTCACCCAAAATGATATAACGATTCTCACAATACCACACACTTCTAAATCGGTTTAAGCATTTAGAAGTTATGGTAGAAATAAAAATCCGACAAACATACTTACATATATGAACCCTGCAAACATAACACTCCTTTTTTTGTGGGTTTTCTTTTAATAAGAAAAACCGTTTATCTAACAGAAAGTTTGGCAGTTCATATGGAGTTATCAAAAATAAATTTAATAATAGACAAAATTTTAACAAAACCAAAACCGACTCCATTTTTTTTATAAGTGCAGCAGCCATGCCATGGTGATACTTAAAACGGGATATCATAATTAAATGCGTATACAAAATTTTGTGTCTATACTGTTGACCGTTAAGGAGTTCTCTCGCTGAAAGCCAACCCTGGGTGCCGCAGTCATGTCCTGGTGAAACTTAGATCGGGCTGTCGTAATTTAACGCATATACAAAATTTCGTGTCTGCGTTGTTGGCCGTTGAGGAGTCCCCTCATCGGGAACCAACCCTGGGTGCAGCAGCCATGTCATGGTGAAACTTAGAACGGGCTATCATAACTGAATGAGTATACACAATTTCGTGTCTGTGCTGATGACCGCTGAAGAGTTCCCTCATTCGGGAGTCAACCCAGGGTGTAGAATCAGGTCATGCTTACCATGAAAAATACATTGTCATCGAAATTGAACGAACGTGTAAATTTTCAACTTCATATGATAATATTTGAGGACTTCCCTCAATTCCTCATGGATCCCATTATTAGAACAAGATTTTGATGAAAATAAGTCGGTTCATGACAAATCGGTTCATAAATGTCAGAGTTCTGAGGTAACAAACATTTAAAAAAAATATGCAACCGAATGATACCCTCCTCCTTTTTTGAAGTCGATTAAAGATATCGTCTATGCCTCTTGTGACACGATTCCCTGGTCCAAGCTATCATATATACCGAGTTTGTGAGTTAGGCTTGTGAGCCAAATAATGCTTGTGCATAAGGTGTGTAGGTATGTGCTCTTTGCAATGAGCAGATCTGGCGTAATTGTGAAAAGGGTAATAAAGTAAATATAGATAATAGCGGGAACGCTTTAACTTAGTTGAGCCGGTGATGGGAGCCATCATCGCGCGCCAATTTATTACGAGTCCTGAGCGCTCGCGCCACGCCACTTAACAACACCAATAAACTCCGCCATTCCTCTCTCCTATGTATTTTAACAGACTCAGAGGGTGAGCCGAAAAAAGGGAGAGATGCCAAAGGCAGTGAACTCACCGATCTAAATTGGGTTCGATTGGGTTTTTTTTGGTGGCTTAAAATAAAGTCGAAAAATGCACTTAAACTGTTGCGAAGTGAGTCAGTGAGGTCAGTCGAAGTAAGTGGAGGAAGTGAATTCAGTCGTAAAGTCTTTGCAAGTCCACATTCTTTTAAACGAATGTGGAAATTCCTACATTTTTATACTAAACCCGAAATAGCACCATCCTTTCTTCTAAAATTGAAGTTACAAGTTACAACAAGAAAATCCTTATCCTAGCACAAAAACATTTTATAATAAGTGTACATATTATACCTAGCTTAGAAAGTAAAATCATCTTATTGACATATCGGATTACCACCCTTATATGTATGAACCTGTGTTGAGGTGGTACTAATATGAGCGTCTATATTGTCCTAAGAATATGAGTTTCTATATTGACAGGCGTATCAGCTTGAGGTGTTCCATTTGCTTCGTATTCGTCCTCTGTATCGGGTCTTAATATTCGAGTTGATTTCAGCTATTCCAGCCTCTGTACTCGTCGACGCAATCGGTGGCCCTACAACAGCGACCAAGGTTTTAAGTCCACGGAGCTCACGAAGGTGCCTCACTCGTTCTGTTGATAAGTTCTGGGGCTTGTTTGATTCGGTACGAACCGGCCTAAGCGCTCGACCTCTTTCCCGCTGTCTGTATACTTCTACAATTACGCGGCATTGCCTAAAACAAGCAGTTTAAGAACGTTTGGTAAATTATCACCCTGCACAAATTTTCGTAATACAACTTATTTTTTACAAGCTTTATTTTAACTTGCAATGTTTGTGTGTAAGTAAGTTGCATGTTTCAAAATTTGCAAAACATTTTTCAACCACTTCAGCTCAAACTGGTATCCGATTGAGCTGAAATTGGGCGTACTTCTTTAAATTCGGTAACAATTCTATATTATGGTACTATCGAGCTGATTTGATGATAGAGCCGGGATGTAGGGACCGGTACTCCCTGACAATAAGCGCTAAGATCATGGGCGCCGGCAGGAGGGTGCAAGGGGGTGCACTTGCACCCCCCCCCCCCTTGTCGGAAAAAATACACATAAAATATTAGGATTTTTAAAATTAAGTTACTGTTTGAATAAAAATTTAAGCGTCTAGGTTGCTGTCCAAATTTGTTCATCATCTTGTCATTAAATTTAGTATCTTCCTCTACTCTTTTCTATTTAATTAGTTAATAGTATAGTGTATAAATTCAGATGCACCTCACTGAAAGTATTCCTGGCGGCCGCCATGTCTAAGTTACTCGAGTTTCGGTTCGTTTGTTTTTGTTGTTATGAGTATCTACTTTCCATTACACGTGATAACGCGGGTCTGAAGATGGAACCGTAAGATTTCTACTGGAACTCCCTACTGAAAAGTGCTAAGATAGCCGAGTTTAGGCTCGTTTGTTTTGTTGTCTTGAGTGCTTTCCGTTACTCATGATGTCGAGAGACTGAAAATGGAGCCGGAAGATTACCGCTGGAACTCCCTTATGAAAAGTGCTAAAATAGTCGAGTTTGGGCTCCTTTGTTTTTATTGCCATGAGTATGTAACGGACCTTAAGTCCATTACATGCGATCAACAAATGCATCGATTTCCAGTGAAATACACTGACACAATTCAGCTATTATTTTAACCCGTGCAGCCATGAATCAGCACGATGAAACAATACTTTTACTCGGAATATTTTTGATTGCATCATTTATCGGCCTATATAAACCGTCGAAAAAGCAACCAAATTATCATTCCCGAGTGATCACCTTCCCCCAAGGTTGCGACGGCATATTCGGTACCCTAGGTACCCCTAGTAAGATGCTAAACAGATTCGATATAAAAACGATCTTCAAACCGACCCAAAATATAGCTCGATTTTTGAGGCCTGTAAAGGATGTAATACTACTGCAAACCCCGGGTGTGTATAAATCTTACTTATTCGATCAGTCACGCCCTTGACGTATTTTAAAAATTCCCGCGCTCCGAGCCCGGCCCCCCACCACCGTTATAACCTACGCAGTGGCGGCAGCAGTTTGCGGCCTACCCGCAAAACAACGGACTGACAGCTCTTCAGTCTACCCTAGACAACGGCGGCTGCAACGTCACCGAAACGTCGGTTCCTACAAATTTCACGCGGTAAATTCGTTTTCTATCCTATTTATAAATAAACAAAATCATGTCATGAAAATTGTCAATATTATTTTATTTTAAAAATGATAAAAATTAATATATATATATTTATATACGTATTAATAAGTATTAATATGTATTAGTAATATACAAAATAAATTCACAAAAATTAAAATTAAATTTCATTTAGAAATCATCAATTTATATTACTACATATACTATTATATTTTTATTATAACTGGCAATATCAAACTTTTACACATGATGACGAGGATCTGAAGATGGATCCGTAAGATTGCGAATTCTTCGGTCGCGCGGAGTCAATTTCAAGGCTCTTTCTCGCTAACCCTGGTGGTCGCTAAACCTGGCGAGACCTTGGTATGGAAGCCTTTTTAAAAACGTATTCACGTTAAAACGGAGGTGACCCCTTTAGTTTAACTGATTAAATACAGTTTTTCTTCGATAAATAAATATTATGTTGATTGTGAGTTGTTCTACCACACCCGGTATCTATATTTCAAAGCAAATGAATATTGTAATACTTTAAGCTTCCACCCAATTTGCTCATAATGAAACGAGGGCTCAACCCACGGTGTTGATGTGTGTGTATGCGTGATCTCAAATACGAATACGTAAATATATTAACATATTATACGTATAAGTACGTACTATGGTAATGGAAGAGTGGGTGGAGTCTCACGATAAACATATCAACATTATCACGTTCTTACTTTGAACATGCAAATTAAATTAATTTATTTTATTTATTGTGCAAGCGATGAGCAGTAGAGGAAGGTGGGATAGCCGCGGTTATTTAATTCATGAAGTACTGTTTGGTCATTATATATTTTTTTAATCGGTTGTGTCGCCCCAATATTTTCCCGGAAAATAACCAAGGACGTCAACTCATTCAATTAAAATCGAATTGCAAGCGCGCGTCGCCATAAAATTCGCCGTTTAACATTCGAATTCCGAGCGAGCGACACAACGCAACGATGATTTAAATTTTGAACGTACGTCGCGCGATATGAAAAAGTAGAAAGAACAAAAATATTTACTTGCAGCTATTGTTACAGAAAACATATACAAAAGAGAAAAAAAACACACAGATATTATAAAAATTAAATATCAAAACGCGCGACGTCGCAAATTTAAGTATTTGATTCTCCCATACATTCGTATGGCGGAGTATAAGTATTATTCGTGCAGCTTGTATTTGAGATATTCAAACCAATTCAAATTTCACAATGTGATTTTGGCCGAACAAATTTCAAGTCTCTAATTATAGTATTTCGAGGATGATACATGAGTAGTGCGTCCCTTGGTGGATCGCTTCAACCTCAAACTTTTCAACACTTGCTATGATATACCCACAGACACACAGACACACACACTCACACACACACACACACACAGACACACAGAGAGACTTCAGTCTGGAAATGGTATAAATCGTCTCTAGAGGGCTCAAAATAGAAATTTCGGTCTTCATATCCATTTTTTTTGCGCGTTCACATTACTTTCCCTCCTGGTCGGTTGGTATGTCGGAAATTAAAATCAGCCTGCGATGTTTCTGCTCCAAAAACTCGAAAAGTAGTCGGTCGGCTTTCTGTGCCGAATTTCTTCTTCTTCATCATCAGCGCGCATTCGCCCACCATTGGGCATACGCCACTCCGATCACTCTCCATCCGGATCGGTTGTCCGTTTCCCTCATCCAGACAGGTCCAGCTGTCTCCTTGATGTCATGCGTTGCCAGTGTCAGTTTGGTTTGGCAGCCTGATCGTACTCAGAGATTCTTAGTACCCCCTGCCCCGCCGTTACCGTAACCGCTGTAGTGGCTCGGGCTGGTGGGGCTGCTGGGGACGGGCCGTGGTAAGGTTGTACTGTTCATCATGATTGGAGGTATTTAGCCCGATACCCGCCACGTCGGCCACACGTCTTGGCGAGCTCCACACTTTCAGGAAAATATTTCCATTTCCTAGGCTTGTGGCAACCTGGTCGGGTTACATAACCGCCGAATTTCACTATAATATTCACTAAATTTATCATTTATTTATTATTTATTGTTATGAAAATTTCAAAATATATGTTGACGCTTAGAATGTAATTGTACCGACTAATCTTAACTAATGTAATTGCAGCATATATATTATAATATGGTCAGAATGGCCACTAAAGTCGCAATGAAGTCATCCTATCATAATCCCCAGCAGGTAAGCCTTAGGCTTGGCTGGATTTTATTTTAACTGTATCTAAAAAAATGGTTATTAATTTTTTTTAACTTACAATATTAATATAATATTTGCATAAATACATATAATCGTGTATATCTCTTGTTCGCCAATTCAAAATTATCAATTAAAGTTACATTGCCTTGTATTAGGGAACCCCGAGAATAATAATCCTGAAAGCGCCTCCCTAACGATGTTAGAAATATCAAGATAGGTACCTGCAAACATTAGTGTCTAAGCCCACTCGTACACTCATTATTTGAATCGATAATATTAAAAGGCACGTACGTCGCCTTTTTAGTCAGCTTGTATGGTCCTAAAACGAGTTGATTATTAAAAACTTTTTATTTTAGTATTTGGATTTTAACAATTTAATCCAGTGTTTTTCAACCTTTTTAGATCGCGAAACCCTATTTGGTAAAAAAATAAATAAAACTCTTACGCTACCCCTCCTCAGACTGTAAGTTAGTTCTCTCGACCCCCCCCCCCCCCCCTCCCCTTAGTCTCTTACATAGCTATAACTGTGGGCATCGAATAAACAAAAGTTTTTGCAAAAACATGCTGAAAACCACATTAATTTAAACGATTTTTCATTTTTTATATTTAAAAATAAATCGCCGTTAGTCTCGCAAGATCTCGGAAATGACTCGACCGATTTCAATTCTTATGTTTTTGATTTGTTTGCCTTGATTCAGGGGTGGTTTACAAAAAAAATATTTAAGATAAACTCAAGGAAACAACTGAAAATCGAAAAAATCGAAATTGGTCATTTTGGGAAATTGGCCACTATATGTACCTAATAAAATGGTGTTCGCGGCGATCCTATTGTTTGATAGCTGCGCCATAAATAACAGCTGTTATTCATTCCGTGCGATTGTGGTCGAATTTCGAGTCGAAAGTAAAAAAGCCGAAGAAAACCAAAAAAAAGTCAAAAAAGTAAAAAAGTCCAAAAGAAGTCGAAAAAGTCGAGGAAGTCGAAAAAGTTGAAAAAAGTCGAAAAAGTCAAAAAAGTCGGCAAAGTCGAAAAAAACGAAAAAGTAGGCAAATCGAAGGAAGTTGGAGTGTTTTTCCGAATGTAGCGCAGAAGTTCAAAAACCATAATTAGCTGACCGAACGAGCCAATTAGCGGTGAAAAACAAATATGTCAATGATCTCAACGCGACCATTCAAAATGTAATTCAGGGATAGTTGTTTTCCTTCAAATCGATAGATACAATTATCAGCCAGGATGAGGTAGTCAACTCTCTAATAGGATTTTTTAATTCGCTGGGATTGCTTGGATTGCCACCTCACATTTGTAATAGAAATTAGGCTCAGTCATCATCATACCTACTGCGTAACATTAATCAATCTCGACAATCAACATCAATCAACGGATTTGCCATTCGATTTTAAACGGCTGCAATTCCCCGTGCGTCTGGCCTTCGCGATGACAAATCACGCGTGTTAGAAGTTTGCGGCATTAACTTGGAATTTCCGTATTTCGGGCATGGAAAACTGTATGTCACGTGTTCGCCAAGCCATCGGTCGAAAAAGCCATCATTTTGTTTATTTACAACAGAAACTTTGTTTATTTACAGAGAACAAAACGAAAAATATAGCTTACCAGAATATTTTGTGTTGAATGTGAAGTGCATTTATATTTCATCATGTAAATAACATTCATTGCATTTATTTTAATTACCTGAAACGACTTTCATTTAATCACCAAACGAAACTCAAATCGTACATGAATACCTGAAGTAAAAAAGGCACTAAGTGCCACAGACGTGAAACGTAGTAAAAAGGTACAATAAAAATAAACGTAGAAAAAAATATAGAGGTAGTACTTTTTATTTTTAATCAAATAGCTTAATATTAATTACAATTAGTTATGAAAACAAAATACCGAAAACATCGACAGTTTTGACATAAAACACAAACAAAACACTAAAAAACAGAAAGCCCTAACTATCAAACAAGGCAACTTGTGAAAGGCACTAAGTGAATGCTTGCAGAAATTTAAAAGGCACTATATTCCAATCATGATATCCAATAATAAAATCTACTAGTGATGTCAAGGGCTAGTTTAATAGGTCCGTATAGAATTTTTTGTCTACTTCCTTTCGTAAATATGGAATCATTTGTAATAAGTCTAGTTTTTTCGCTGCAGATATTTTTGACTTGCACTGAAGTCGAGGAATCTCAAGGGCTTTGAAGTCCTCGGCAGTTTTATGTCTTCTAAGGACATTCACAACTGTCCATGCTTCAATATCGTTTAGGGTTCGCCGAATTCTTATTTTATAAGATTTTTCTTTTGATATTTTGATCCATTGTGCTTTTGAAATAGCCAGTTTGTCTGTGTTAATAATGGAATCGGCAGCAGCTTGAAAGTTTAGAAAGTCCTCTTCACCCATAGGCATTACCTTGAAGGGCTTATCTCTTGCCTCTTCTATCATTTTTATCAAATCAACAGGCACCATGGGGCTGCTTGCTTTTTTTCTTCTCTCGATTAATGCGAAATCTCTGTCGCAGTTTAAATAGGAATGACCTGTGACAAGGAATTTGTGTTGTATTTCGTCAAAAATACCTAGCTTAATCAAATACAGCCACAGTAGTACCACCATTTTATTTTTGTTTTGTCCAGCGCAATTATCGCTCCACATAATTAATTTTCTTTTTGATGTGGCACGGTTGCAAAAGACTTTTTTTACACAGGAAGCGATTTCATTTCCTCCGCGACCAGATATGCCTTCGTGCCACAAGCACATGTAAGCGTCATTAGTGTCGGCAATATGAATGCCCAAGTTGAAATTAGATAGTTGCCGGCTGTAGTATACTTGACTGTGTGTTAGTGTTGGGGTTACCAACACCTGCTGGAGATCCATGGTGGCCGTACATGTTTCACTTCCAGGCATTTGGGATTTGATAACATCTCGTGAAAGTAAATTCAACGCTTTATTAGCTTTCATTTGATGAATTTGTAATTTAACACTTAGTTCGTCTTTATTGTGAACGCTTGCTTTTGTTTGCGCAGTTAATAAATCACAAGTTCCACAAGTGTCACACAGTTCCACAAGCCTGCTTATGTTAAGGTCGGGACTGAGATACTCCTTTTGTGAGCGCGCCCTCCCATAGTGCGATTCCTGTCGAGAGAATGAGTCAACATGTGCTTTAATCGCCTCTACATCTTCGGGGGTAAACTTTCGATTTTTCGTTTTATTGCCCCTCTTTTCTTAATATGCAATTTCCCCATTTTTTATGTTTTGTAAGATAATATGCATTTTTTTCTGTTTAATATCGAAAACAGATGCGAATGTCTTACGACAGACCGGTTTCAAGTTTCCACTACCGTCAGGTAAGGTATAGGACACAGAGCATTGTCGCTTGCTTTCTTGTGGATTTTCGTACTTTCCGTTCCTGCGTCTTTTAATTTTCATGACACTCATAAGGCCCATTAGAAAAGACCCTTGCTTTTCATTGGAATCCATTTTATAATATTCTTGAAAGAGTTTAAGTTTCTGCTCGAAAGGGATTTCGGCGCACTTATTGTAGCATTTGCATATTACCTAAAACAAGCACAGAATTATGATATTAATATTAATGTTCTAAATAATAAATAATAGCATTGTATAACTTCCTGTTCCCGCTGTTTTCGTTTTTTGTGAATTTTCTTTCACTGATCAACTCCCGACAAGCTCTCATGACGATACATACTTTTCTTTTCATACATACTTTCTTTACCGGTTCCGAAAAGGGGTGTGGTGTAATTCGCGGTGGGGGGGGGGGAGGGGGTACGGCTGAAATACCTTCATAAATTTATTTCACAGTCGTCCTAATATAGCAGCTCCCATTTCCATTGTAGGTATGGAACCCTAAGTTTATTCTTCCCAGCTAATGAAATCAGTTCTTCCCCAATAAAAGACAATAAAAGACACTTGCGAAAGAATTTTTAAAATCGGACGACTCATTCTTGAAATATAGGTGCGTACAGACCGACATACAGATTTTTACTTTAGGTACCTATATAAAATCAAGGCTGGGATGTCTAAAATGGCCACTGCTAAAACTACACGTACTAAGAAGCCGAATTTTTCACCATTTGCCGACATAATCATATAATAATTCATTTTGCACTTTAATGCTTTCATTTTGGTAAAAATCACCAAGAGGTTGCTAGTTTTTTAAAAACAATTTTTCCTATAGCTAATTTTAACGGCAGCGATTTTAGAACCCCATCCAAAATCAATATATCGATAATCTTGGTGGCTGACACCAGGGTAACCTGCATAATACGCAATCTTCTTTAAAGTATTAAATAATTAGTTGGTACATAAAGAGTTATGAAGGTCCCTAATTATTGTTATTCTTTCAATTTATTTATTTTAGCGTAAAAAAATAACATACCTACTTGATAAAAAAAAAATGTTAAACTGACCATCATATACTTTGATTAGATGTATAAACAATATACAACTGTTTCCACAGAATGTTAAACCTCGAACTGATTAAAATATGTTCCAGAGAATAGCGTTTACTGTTCTCCATTACCGTAGTTTTCACATCCCTAAGCGAAACGGTTGGTAAAAAGAAATAACCCCAAACATTTATGTTTACTGACATACCTCGGTATTTAGCGGTTTTTTCGCAGGAATGCACTTCTTCGATGACGACTCATATTGTTCTCCATGGATTTTCTGCATTTTCCGCCTATTACTCGCATTTTTACACACAGTTTTGCTAGTTTTTGTGACGCCGCTAACAGAGGCACGGGCGCAGTCATCAGCCATTTTGTATGGAAACTGACGTTTTACGAGATAGGTACTTAGTGCCTTTTAAATTTTGTATTAGAGCGGCATATGGTGCTTGCGCGAAGTTCAAAGCGGTTTAACGCCTAAAATACAACCACTGGGCACATACTGCTTTATTTAAGTTGATGGCGATGGCATTTAGAGTGATATCTCATACTCAATTCGAAAAATGTGTTTTTGGTACTTAGTGCCTTTTTTACTTCAGGTATTCACATGATTTGGCCATATTATAGATTGCAATGAATTGGATTTGGATGGTTGATTAGGATTAATAAACGCGTATTAAATGTTACACTCAAATCAATTTGAGGTGGTACGAAGTTCACCGGGTCATCTAGTATTTTATATAAATAATTGGCATCAGTCTCATTGGGTTTTCGTGTAATTTGCCATATTTAAGAAGAATCCGAATTTCAAATCTACTTAAACGCCTGATAATTAAAGTAAGTTGTTGTAGTCATACATATCTCGATGAATAGATCTTTATAATGGTAAACACGTTATTGTTATTGAATAGGTAGGAACAGCGCCAATCATTTTTGCGCATTGCCCTTTTAACGCGAATTATTCTCACAATGCCTATTGCAACAGAACTCTAAGCGTCTATGACAAGTTTTCGAAACTAAGGCTTCAATTATCTGTTTTCCAAATCAGTGAGATACGTTTTATTTATATACAACAAGGACAGCTCCGCCCCCCCCCCCCCCCCTTCATTACTCCGCCTATGGTTTAGCGGAAGGTTACTTTTTTGTAGCTATAATTTTCTAGTAGCAATTACTGTCGCCAGTAGTAGTGTTTTTTTTTTTTTCACTTCATACCTTATCTCACACGCTTGGTGTTGAGTTGAAAAAATGGATAAGGCAACGAGTTTTATTTAATAAATTCCCTAATGAGTTTTTAAAAAAATAAATAACGTATTATTAACGTATAATAATGTTTTTCCTATTTTTATTTTTTTATTATCATATTATATGTATGTACTTCTTTATAATAATTTTTATTTATATATACTTTTAATATAAATTCATGTAAAGTCTATGCGATTATCGTATCTATGTATGTATTATATTAGATGTAAGAATATTTATTTATGAATATTTGAACAAAAATACCTTATGTTTAATTTGGTATCTTCAAAATGTTTAAATTTTAGAATAAAGTAGCTACCCACATCCTTGTAATTTTAATTGTAAATACCATTGCAACATAAAGTTTTAAAAAAATATTAAAATAAAATGAAAACCTAAGAGCGGGTATATCATGCTCTTTCGGCAGGCAATATACGATTTCTGTTGGTACCACCTCGGTACAGGTTATTCCTAGTGAGGTGGTAAACCACAAACTATTATTTCTGAATCTCTTTCCGAGTTAGATAAATTAAGAAACTGTTTAATTAATTATGAAATATTAGGCTAAGAGAATGTTTTTGTAATTAAATGTATTTTTTATGGACTTAAATAAATAAATAAATAAATAAAATAAATTAACGTAACATAGCAAAAACGTATCGACATTAGGCTGAAGAAAAACAAATTCATTTTTAAACGGATCTGTTTTATTATTATTCATTTTTTATTGTGACCTGTAAATTTGTAAAAGGTGGAATTAACCCGTTTTCAAATTAACAAATTCAATCAATTTTTACATTTATTTTTTTTATTTTTATTTTTCTTAATACTACATGTTACGCAAATCTAAAGCCATTTAAAAGTTTTTACAATTAAACTAGATATATTGCTATAGCGCGAGGGGAAATATGAAGAAAATACAGTTTTTACGTAAATAAGAGGGTTGGAGGATAAATTTAAGGAAAGGGATAGAAAAGCCACATAATGAATTTAATAGATATATTAAACTAATTACATGAAACAAATTGCTTAAATATACATAATATTGATACATTTTATTATTTATTTATTTATTTAGGAATTGATTAAATAAAACATTTATTTTCTTTACATTGATTTGATTTGAATGATTGATTTGAATTACATAAAACATGATTGACAGAAATAACAGGAACCTAATGACAAAACCTTAACCTTATGCTTATTTGATTCTGTCACCCAACTGGGACTAGCCCGTTCTAGGGGGACAGGGCTCTATCTAATAAAATAATAAAATTTGTAAAATTTTTAGGTAAATGCTCATAAAACTAAATTGCCTTAAAATGTAGTACTCAAAAAACGCAATTCTAATATGAAATTGGCATTACATGGTACATAACATTCCATTAAATAGAGTGTGACAGATAGAATAAACTTTTAACTAAAATAAAGAGAGAAAGATAAAAATATTAGAAAAAAATCGTAAGAAAAATATGCAAAAGTCAAATATTATTGTAAAATAATAATGTAAATATTAAGACAAGCTAAAACCAAAATATAGAAGTATAGGTGATATAAATAGATAATAATATATTTATAATGTAATTTACATTATAATCACTGCAATTATAGATCATCAATCCGAAATTAAGTAATACTTTCCATGCTTACGTCGATCTTCGACCGGATTACTTTCAGACTTCAGTCCGCATTCTATAACGCAACAGCCTATCTTATTTTTTTAAACTTTTACCGCTAGGTTCCCCCTGCTACCCGCCGTGGCAGAGTCAACAGAGTCCCCTTTTAAAAGTTTGATTGTATGATCGTCGGAGCTGATGCGGTACTGAAACTCGAGTGGTTACTAACGCTGTAAAAACATTCCCCTCGTCGCGAAGCTTTCATGAAAGTGCATGCGGATCATAGGGCGGTTAGACACACGAATAACAGGATACTATGCTTTTTCTTTTATAAAATACCCACCACCGAGTTGTTCCGCGCCGCAACATCACTGGCCCAAGTGGCCATAATGACCGCTGATCTCCGATAGGAGATGGCACTTTAAGAAGAAGATGCGTATTCCGATGAGAAACATATGTAACATAAATTGCAATTTCTTTTACTAAACTTTATATTGATGTAAGATGGAAACAGGTAAGTACACTTTCGAAAGAGAAAAACAGTTAAAATTAATATGGTTTCCGCCATTGTTTTTCCGCCACTGTGGAAGAGGACTAAGGGGGTTCTAAGTTACAGTCTCAGAGGGGTCGCGTAAGACTTTTTTTTACCAAGAATGGAGTCCCGATCTTAAAAAAAGGTTGAAAAACACTGAACTAAAGGGTACTAGAATGGTCACTGAATTAATAAAATAACTAAACATAGTAACTAGTTTTCAATAAATAATCAGAAGTATTAAATAACAATAGTAAACCGCCCTTGAAGCTGCAGCGACAACTGCCAGTAATTATTGATTTGTAATATGTATGTATAAATATAATATAACTTATATATGTATTCCCATTTACTTATTTTAAATTTATTTTGTATAAGTATGATTTATATGTGTGTGGTTAACTATACAACTATTGCGGTCATATGACATTTTTTGGTTGGTGGGGATGAGTCCTTGCCGCGCGGACTTCGGCGTTCTCCCGGCAAAGTTAAATTTTCGGCTAAGCTACACTGGCCATCTACAAATGCATCGGGAGGACTGTCGTTTATTTCCGCGCGGTACAGATCCGTTTCCTCTCAACCAATAAATATTTACGGATGCATTGTATTTTTTGTTTCATAATTTAGTTTATAAAATATTTTTCAAATAATTTCGAACGGCGTAAGCAATAATCGGCATAAGAACATGTTTATTTATAAGAATTATGTACCTAACTATAAGTTCATGCTGTTGCTTACCTAAACAAATAAAATAAAATAAAATAAATAAAAGTAAGAGGAGATCAAAAATATTAATTTAACTAAAGAGTACTGAAATGGTCCTTGCAATAATACAATTATCAATTTAATACAATTTCAAAGCGTATTAAACTACGCTTGTCCGTAAGCCTACGTTTTACTAGGGGTAGTAGCATCCGTAATTGCAAAGCGTGCCCGCGCTTAAATCGGCCCGGTCACGCTCTCGAAGCTACTGTTAGTTTAGCAGCCATTTCCCAGTTAAAAGCTGCACCCCGATTGGCCGACGCGGATGTAATCGACCCCCGGGTACTGTCATAACAGAGCCCACTCACTCCGCTGTCGCCCCTCACCCCACCCTCCCCTACTACCCACTCCTCGGGCAAAGATTAACCCCCTACTATTAGAGGCACCTTGCGTTAAGAGACTTTCCCTGGAACAGCAATACCAGTAGATTGCATGCATATATGAGATGGTAGACCCCGTAGCCTACGATCACGTAGCCCATGTGCACAGCATAACGTAATAAAATCAGTGCCTACCCACTCGCAAATCCTTGCTATATACAAAGTCGAAATCCAATAAAAAGGATTCCAAATGAAAATATCATACCATACAAAAAGTGGATTTTGTTTAATATTTAGGCATATTAATTATTTTAATCTTAGCTGGGAGTTTTTTTATTTACTTATTAAAATTCAAAATAAAAAATGTTATCAAATTAAAGTGTAGAAACGAAAAGATACCTCATCATTGTTCGCGATGCAAAGAAAGTACAGATTTGATGGATTTTATCAGCTCCACTAGACCACAGTCTATTCTGGGGTGATACCTGTGTTATAGTTTGTTTCATATTACATCTATTTTTATACACATTTTATTAATATATTGAAAAGGGAAACCTAAAGTAATAAGTAAAGCTGTAATAAAAAAGATAAATGATAATTACCTACATAGACAATATAATAAATACATACATATGTATAATACACAATACGCACACCTGCATACCTATTTCCACATACATATATACATAAACCTACCCACCTTTATTTGGGGAGAGTAGCAATCATCGAACCAGCGCTTTCATTGGACCACTATAGTATTTCGAAAGTATGACATCTAGCAACGCCAAAACAAGTCGAGACAAGCCGCTCGCGTCCCAGTCGCGCCACAGTCACACACAGCCACAGTCATCCCGGATATACCGAGGAGGTGTTTTAATAATGATATGTTTTAATGTTTTATCTATGTTTTAATTATGATCGGCATAAGAACATGTTTTTTTAAGAACTCTGTTTTAAATTATAAGTTCATGCTGATACCTTACCTAAATAAATAAAATATAACCATAATTTTCATGGTAATAAAGCGGTAATCATGAAAATAGATAATCGTTTACAAAAAAATTAAAAAAAATAATTAATGGTTAAATCCAGCAATAGAGCTTTCGTCGATAAAAAAAATAAATTACGGTCTTTGGCTAATGTCAACATGTCACATATCAGGATATTTTTTATAGTGTCATATTCTTGAAATATGGATTCAGTATTATCCGAATCTCTACATATCCCTTTTTGACTAAGATATGGGCTATTATTTTTTCGAATTGGTTCTCTCGAAGACTGCTGATATGCACAGGGACCTTATTATAAAACAGAGGTTTTAGCGGAGGAAATCGCACCTTGCTAAACCGGTGCCAATTAAGGTGTAAGTCAGATTTATTTCTGGTAATGTGTTTGATGATGCGGGTACCTAGAGGTTTGTCTCGTTACTCAGAAGAGCACTCTAGGCGGTTTATGATTTTGCGTGAGATCCGTGTGAGTTTGCTAGCTTGAAGGACCACCTGGTGTACCTTAGTACCCAGGAGCGGATATTTAAAGTGGAAAGACAGGATGTCGGTACTTACGGTTTTGTTTGTTCCGTCTGTGTTGCTGGACTGCACCACTTCTGCTTCTCGTTTAACTGTCACTCACTGAGGTTTCACACGAATTGCGATGCGGGCTAATCAACACAAAGGTTTGCGACGAGATGAAACGATAATCTCGTCTGTTGTTGCGGAGCGAATATATTCGACGACGCGCCTCGCCAAGTCAACAAATATACTGTCCTACCCGTCGTTCAGACGGGCCGATCCGTAGCGCTGGGCGGTTCAGATCGACGCGGCGTTGCGGCATATTTAAATAGGTACCGACAATATTTGATTGGAGCGGAATAATTTATAAAAGGGATTGGATTAGACAAGTGATTAGGAGGCGGAAAATTACGCTAATTCTCACACAAACCTCACTGGCGTGAACAGTGTTGATAGAAATCACTATTCGTCGGGACCTCTGATAATCACTATTCGTCGGGACCTCTGATGTTTACGAGCAAACATAATATTTTGGTGAAACGGCTTACACAAAGTTCTTGGATAATCTCACCTTTTTGAAATATAAGAATTCTCATCGAATTTGCTGCTATTTCCCCGAACATTACGCCAAATGTACTCATCTAGTCGAAATAGGGAGTTCACACAAGGAAATTCTTAACGGAACTGATAAACTTAGCACCGAGTAGAAACGACCATAGACAAAATCGGAAACCCTAGAAATTAATACCATTATTAATTTTCTAGAAAAGAATATCAAAGAATATGAATGGCTCTTATATTTTCATATTTTAAACCCACCTGAGTTCAAGCTTGTGGGAAAAGAAATATGGGCCACTAGGTTCTACCATTGATTATATAGGGTATTAGAATGCTCAATTCCATACTACGGTTTGGCAATTAGAAATTTACTACGAAATGTGTAGATGGCATTTATACTTCCAATAATTGTTTTATCTTCTATTATTATGTTCAATATGGCGAATTTCGTTGTATAACAGTACGGTGGCGCACTGTAGATGGCGCCCTAAATACGCCTATACGGTATAAAATAATAATATAATAATAAACAAAATTTTGAAATCATAGCTCTTATTATTTTAATTTTATTCACATAAGGATGTCAAATTTAATTTGGTAAACAGCTTTCAATACGTAATAACTACACACTTTAGGGTTAATATAGACTATTAGATGGCATTATATCTCTCCGTATTAATTCTGCAATGCCGTCAGCCTATATACAAAATGCGATAAATGGTACTAACAATTGTGTGTTATTATTATTATTATTATTTTATTTTATTTTATAGCAAACTTAGAGATAGTAAATGTATGATACTAGTATCTTAAAAACATATGTAAACGAAACAAATTTACTATCCTATGAATAGTTTGCAATGCTTGCATTACACATTAACATAGAAATAACATGAACACGTTGATAGTAGAAAAAATATAATAAAGCTAATAATAATACAAGGGTAAGAAAAGAAATAATTAAATAAGTTGTTAATATGGTTATTTGGATACAGCAAAATAGAAGTATGAGTAATTGGATAATAATATTTATTATATATAATATGATATAATACGTATGTAATCATATAATACAGTACATTAGGATGGCAGTTAGTGAAATCTTAAAATGTAGAAGATTAGGCTAGGTATGATCGAATCTTTTATTATTTTATGAAATCATAAAATACATCTAATCCTTTACACGATTTATCAAAAACCGGACACATTCTGGCAAGAGGTCTATTCGATCCGATGTTGTTATTGCAAGCGACAACCGAAAATGTTTGAGAGCTCCTCGTTAGTCGCGGTGGCACACGAAATTGAACTTTTTCTAGACTAGCTTTTTCAAGTCTAGTCGATTGTGCAAAAGCTTATGGAGACACGTTATATCTACTTATCTATCTATAGCTTATGGAGACACGTTATATAGTCCTACTTGTTTTCAAGTCTATTAGGTTGAAGTGAGAAAGCCGCTCTACATAACCTTTCAGAGTATTTCTGTTATCATTGTTTAAATAATGGCTTTTTATAATCAATCAGTCCTTTATAAAAAAAACATTCATTATCAATGTTTTCATAGATAACCAAATAAATTACTATTCGTTTCGCAGGACAATACTATCAGCGTCACCTGCATGTCGCCGGCGCAGAAGATTTGTTCTATGAAATGGTTCTACTGAAAACCTGAATTCATCGAAATATCAGTCACCCTACCGCTAAACGACGCTTAAGCTCTCCGCACCGCTCCGAAGGGTCCCAACTCCGATCCCATGTCAACCGATCCCAACGCCTCCACTCTCCACCGCAAGAGCTATGATCGCTTGAACATTTCCCTCTTCTTACGCCGAAAGATATAGGCGATTTTGCACGATGAGCGGGATAGCCGCGTATAGTGATACCGCTCGCTCTCGGTCTCTCCTTTGCCAGTGTAGCAAGAAAATACAGCTATAATATGTTACGTGGCGAATTTTACTTTGCTAGATTTATACGCTTCTACAGTCGGTAGTCGTAAAAGACTATGTACTCTCGATTTAATGGTTCATACAGACGGCGTGTATAATAAGGATGCTTCCTTTTTGGGTATAATTGTAAAGCAATTGGATGTATTTATTCATTTAATGGAGTAATTATAATTAATTGATAATGGGACCTAAGGGGGCACGAAGACCCATTCTGTTCAGGGTTGGTCACACTCACGGGTCAACACCCATCCGACGGCCTCCACGCAAGGGAGGAAGAATCTGGAAGCAGAACTGTTTCCTATAGAGCGGGGGTTGTTGCGGACCTTACGGCGACTGCTCTTGAAACGACCATCGGCTACCCGATCCTGGGTGAACAGCCGGGCAAAAGATGCCGTGGTCTGCGATAGATTCGGTATACACCGTTTCACCGCTTCGTAAAGGAGAGGACCGCGCAAGCGACCTCGAACTCGTAACCAATCGAGAGACTGGAGTAATCTGGTCGCAATTGGAAGTAAGGGCGTGAGTGTAAGCCCGCTGAGTGACACTCCTGGCGGTTAAGGCGTTGGCCTCTTACGGGTTTGTGGCGGAGCTTGACGGTGGATTGTTCTGTATAAGTCTTCTGCGCTCACTCCAGGGAGATAGAACGACTAATCGTTAAAACTTCCTGAGGTGACGGGCTCGCCCGTTGTAGTTGACAACCCTTGTTGATAATGGTACCCTAATTAATAATCGAACCATATGGTGATTATAATTGATAACGTAAATGGCAAGGCAATAACTCCAAGGCAGTCAATCTTTGAACCGCATCACTCAGTGAAGTGCTTCACTTGGCCAGGATGTTAAGAAACAGATAGCACCGGGGTGCCATCTCCCCTATACCACCTGGCGTAGTCTCAACAGACTGAGAGTGGGTATAACAAGATGGCGAGCCAATCTTGTCAGCTGGGGCTAGACAGAAAATCCAATATGAGACTGTGGAACGCTGTAGGAAGAAGACCACCTCCTATCCTGCCCACAGTTGTCGACCCCCATCACACACCAAAACTTACAAAAGTCTAACGACAAAGCCATGCAGGCCGCATATTTTTCCACGATTGCCCAACAAAAACAGAGTATAATGTGTTCATTTATGTATCTTTTTCGTTTTTTCTTCAACCATAACTTCTACACGCTCGAACCCATTTAGGAGTGTGTGCTATTATTAGAATCGTTAGGTCATCCCGAGTGACACGAGTGTTCACTAGGCATTTGTTAATAGTGTTAGGTTTTTCAATAGATAAAACTCACTCTGTATATATTAAGTGATTTAATTTCTGATTTTTACATGACTGTCTAACAAAAAAGGGAAGTAATGTGTTTTGAGTTCATCTGTGTATGCTTTCCGTTATTTATTATTTTACCATATTTTCTAAACGCTTGAACCGATTAAGAAGTGTGTGGTATTGTTAGAATCGTTATGTCAATCCGAGTGTCATAGAGTTCATTAATGTATGTTTTTCGTTTCTTTATTCAACCATAACTTCTACACGCTCTAACCCATTTAGGAGTGTGTGATATTGTTAGAATCGTTAGGTCATCCCGAGTGTCACGAGTGTTCACTAGGCACTTGTTAATAGTGTAAAAAAAATCAATAGATAAAACTCACTCTGTATTGAGTGATTTGAGTGATTTAATTTCTTATTTTTACATGACTGTCCCACAAAAAAGGGATGTAAGTAATGTGTTTAGGTTTCATCTATGTATGTTTCCGTTTTTTTATAATTCTACCATATTTTCTAAACGCTTGAACCGATTAAGAAGTGTGTGGTATTGTTAGAATCGTTATGTCAACCCGAGTGTCATATAGTACCTTAACTGTCCAAATATCAATAAAGTAGTTGTCTAAATGTCCAAATGTTCAAATATCAACATAAATATATCGTGTTTAATGCCAAATGAAAGGTCTGATTGAGTACAATCCGGAAATAGAGTCCGGTTCACTCAGTTTGAGGGTTAGCCGCTCTAGAAAGGCATTTTAGAGCGACTGACCCGAAAAACACGATAATATCGTGTGAGGTGCAGACGTATAAATTATACCTGTATCTATAAGGATAAATATTCAAAATCACAGATATTTCATTAAAAACCATACTAAAAATAATTATTTAATAAATGCAATAGTTCACTTTCTGTAACAGCAGTCGTGTTTTTTATTCATTTTAATATGTTTACTTATTTATAAAGACGTGTCCTGCGCTGGCCCGGATACATCAACGTTAACCCGTAAGAGGCCAACCCGTTAACACGTAAACCCGTAAGAGGCCAACGCCTTAACCGCCAGGAGTGTCACCCAGCGGGCTTACACTCACGCCCTTACTTCCAATTGCGACCAGATTACTCCAGTCTCTCGATTGGTTACGAGTTCGAGGTCGCTTGGTCGCGGTCCTCTCCTTTACGAAGCGGTGAAACGGTGTATACCGAATCTATCGCAGACCACGGCATCTAACGAATGACTGATATTCTATCCATAAATTGTACAATAGATCTTATGGATTATAACGTAGTCACATGTTGAAATGAAAATAATAAAAAAGCAACATCACTTAGGACGTAAAATAGCGTTTTCTTGAAGTTAGCAATAGAGATTTATAAACGAAGGAAGAAAATTCATGCAAGATTCTAAGTAATCGTGCAGGTTTGTATGAGAGAGGGTGTGTGTGTATACGTATTCGTATGCTAGGTGCGTATATACCTACATATACTACGTATGTATGTGAGTATCCAGTGGGAAGTTCGTGAATGCGGCCAAGAGAGATTGCTTTAAGGACTCTACATTATTAGGACTGCAAATTAGGGATTGCTCTCATTATCGTTAACGTTTGATAACACACTTTAAAGGTGGGGAAAGTGCTTGCCAGCTATAATCAATATAAAAGGTATAATTACAAATATCTCAACTATAACTTTTATATGACGTCGAATTTCCCGTATTTAAATAATGGTTTTAACGCTCATGTAACTGAAGTTTATTTTATAATGCTATATATTTTACGAAAAATATGCAAGAAAGTATCGATAAACAAGTTCAAGTTCAAGTTCTTTATTGTGGGAATTATTAAATAACATACAATGTTTAATTAACAAACTGCCCAGAGAGCATACAATATTTTGTTTCAGAAGAAACTTCATAAAGAAGAAGCTATATAAGGCGCAATCAGTAAAACTAAAACTATCAACAATTAAAATATTCAATATCAGAAATGATCAAACACAAGCAATAATCATCAATAATCACATAATCAATCAAATTAATTTTTATACTGTTTAGTCTAAGAGGAATCTAACTACATTGTAATTACATTTAAATATAAGATACCATATAACTAAAACACTCAATAAAATTATTAATTCAAGTTTAAACAATCAACAAATGAAATAATCAGTATTTTGTAAAAAAAGTCATTTTGTAAAATTTATAAATTCCTCAATAGAGTAAAACGTATTGGTTGTAAAAAAATCCTTTAAAAGTTTTTGGTACGTTCTGAGATTGCTATTGTCTTTTATGCTAACTGGTAGGCGGTTAAAATAATAAGGCCCTGAGAATTTGGTACTTTGCCTAGCAGCGTTTAAAACCACGCATGGTAGAATGAAATTATTCTTGTTTCTGGTGTTTTTATTATGTGTATCTTTAAATTTTACGTAACTTTCCTTTTCGGTGTAAAAATCTAATAATAGCCTATATAAGTAAAGTGATGTGAGAGTCATGATTTTCAATCTTTTAAAAATAGGTCTACATGTTTCTATATGTTTAGCTCTGGCAATAATCCGTAATGCTCTTTTCTGAAGGATAAATAAGGGTTCCTTGTGACAAGCGTAACAGTTTCCCCAGATCGTAATGGCGTAGCTCAGTATCGATTCAAAGTAGGAAAAATAAATACTCCTCGTTTCTAATTCACTCAGAGTTTTCCTAACTATACGCAATGCATAACAAGCTCTACTTAATTTAATCTCTAGTGCCTCGCAGTGTCTATTCCATTTCAAGTTATCGTCGACGTGTACCCCTAGGAATTTGACGCATTTAGTCTGGGGAATGACGTTTTTATTGATGTGCAAGGTTACTTGAGTGCCCGTATTAGAATTTTGTGTGCTTGAAAATACCATAAAGTTACTCTTTGTTGCGTTAAGAAGAAGATTGTTTGAATGAAACCACGTGTGTAGCTTATTTAGAGTAATATTAGCATTAATCATTAGTTTTTCCTCACTTTTATCTGTTAAGATTAGACTAGTATCATCTGCGAACATTGTGATTTTTTTGTCCTCGAAATTATTAGGCAAGTCATTGACATATATTAAGAACAAAATGGGTCCTAATATAGAGCCCTGTGGAACTCCAATAGTGACGTTTAATGGAGCAGAATGGTGTTTCTGTGAAGTACCATTTAAGTAATGCGTTATTTCCACTAGTTGATGTCGATTCCTTAGATAAGTCTCCATCCATCTTAAGCTGTTTCCCCTAACTCCGTAGTGTTCTAGCTTGTGGAGTAAAATATCGTGGTTGACACAATCAAATGCCTTTGTTAAATCGCAGAAAATGCCTAAAGTATAAAATCTTTCCATCATTTTTTCGCTAATGAAAGATATGAAGTCCTTGATTGCCTTATTAGTCGACATTTTTTGTCTGTAACCAAATTGTCTATTGCTTAACACATTATAAGAATCAAAAAAAAGTATGAGTCTTTTTTTTTACTACCGTTTCTATTATTTTGGAAAAAGTTGATAAGATTGAAATTGGCCTATAATTACCTAGTTCGGTTTTTGGTCCTTTTTTATGAAGAGGAATTATTTTAGAGAGCTTCAAGTTTTCTGGAAATACTCCACTTTCCATAGAAGCATTGATAACCTGTGCAAGTGGATCTTTCAGGAAAACAATTGCTTTTTTTATCACCGATATTGGAATTTCATCCATTCCGGCTGATTGACTATTTTTGAGATTGTTTACTACCTTTTCTATTTCGTCGCTGGTAGTTGGCTTTAAGAATATAGAATCAATTACTTTGCATGTCTTATTCAAGTATCGCCGATATTCTTTGTTGTTTTTTGGAATGCTATTAACTTTCGTTGTACTATTTATAAAATATTCGTTGAATATAGTTGCTACTGTCTTAGGATTGTCTATCTTTTTATCATCGGAAATTATTTCTAAGTTGGCTTTAAAACTGTTGTCTCTATTAGTTTTGTCCTTCACTACTTCCCAAATTGCTTTTATTTTATTGTTTTGATTATCTATGTAATGTTTGGTTGATATTCTTCGTGCCTGTTTGATGACCATTTTTAGTCTAGAGGTATAATTCCTATAGAAAACTCTAAGATGTTGATCCCTTTTATTTTGCTGTGACTTGAGGTATAAATGTCTTTTTTTTCTGCACGATACCCTGATACCCTTTGATATCCATTGAACTCCTTTACGAGGCTTCATCTTCACATATTTATATGGAAATGAGATATTGAATTTATCTTTTATATTATTTAGAAAAATTGTAAACCATTTGGAGTTATCCTTCTCACATGCAAAAAATGTTATCCAGTCCATTTCAGATAAATGTTTATTGAAGACTAGTTGGGACTTGTCATTAAATATTCTTTTCCGGTTTGTTAGGCAGCTACTATTTTGCGTGATGTTTTCATTGAAAATATTCATTGATATTGCCTCATGGTCTGAAATCCCCAGAGACTCGATATTGTTGTCAAATAAGGAACTTTGTAAATTTGTAAAAATGTTGTCGATGAGTGTACTTGAGGTAGCAGTGACTCGTGTTGGCGAGGTGATTGTAATTTTCATGTTGTATTCCGCAAGAATTGACTTAAATTTTCTTACATTTGGGTTATTATCTAAAAGATTTATGTTATGGTCCGTTGCTATAATCACTTTATCTAAAATCAGTGTATTTAAAATTTGTCTAAATTTATCAAAAAATATATCTAAGTTGCCGTTTGGAACTCTATATATACAAATAATTATTAATTTATTTCTTTTCAATTTTATTCCGCAACATTCGAAATGTCTTTCTACAGAAATGTTTTGAAAAACTTCATGGTAGGCTGCAATATCATCAAATAGCGCTCCTTTTTTTATGTAAATAGCTACACCGCCGCGTGAATATTGACTACGACAGAATTTAGATGCTAAACTGAAATCGTTACTTATATTTAGTAATTTGCATCCTTCTGAAACCCAATGTTCGCATATGCAAACTATTTGTACGTCCGTTTTTTCATTTAAATACACCTCTAATTCATTCCGCCCCGTGTTTAAGCATTGTATGTTTCAGATAAAGCAATTTCAAGTTTCTATTATTACATTTGGGATGAACAACATTAAAAATATTTTTATCAATATATGTTTTTTTGCAGTTTCTAGGCTTGATTCTCATAAAAAAGATGTTTGTTTTTTGAAGTAATAGTCGATTTTGCCTTTAAGCTGCTTGATTGGTTTATTTTCAAAAGTATTACTATTCTTTTGTGATTGTGGGATCTCTTTTGGCTTAAAATAGTGATAAATTGTATTTTTGGTAATTGGACAACCTGTCGTGGTTTGTTCTGCGGCTGCTATTTTGTTTACTATAGAACTAAATAATGGTGCACTTTTCTTGAAGTTACTTTTCTTGATCTTACTTAATTCAATGTTATTATAGGATAAATATTTATTGTGGTAATCTTTTGTCTTTATCGATTTTATGATGCTATCAGCAATATAATTTATATTTTTGACGAGTGACGATCTGTTAACTTCTATAAAGGACGAATTTTGAAAATATGGTATATATTTTTTAATCTCCCGGTTCAACATAGTTGTATTTAAGTAAAATCCATAATCAATACTAATAAAATGGATGTTGGTGTTAGATGTAACCTTCAAAAGATTTGACAGTTCATAGGAAAACAAGAGAGGATTTTTATCATTGCTTCCTGCAGAAATAATTATGTGGTCTTTTTTTGTCATGTTTTGGCCGATAGTGTTAATATTGATAATTACATCCTTTAGTGACGCGTTCTTTTTAATGACTCCCTGGACCTTGTACCCTTCAGTGTGTAATAAGTTTGATAGCCGTGTGGTCAAACCTGAGGCAGATTGGTCGCCTAATACTACGATTCGTGGATAAATCTTCTTGTCAGCTGGGCGGCAATATGGTATATCGTGCGAAGATGCCTCTTGTGATTTTAACGTCTGTAGTTTCTTGCCCTTGTTGCGTTTGATGAAGTTCAGATCGGTGTTTTCAAGGCATATGGTGTTTCTTGAAGATTTGGGTGTGTCCGAAATCGCTATGAATTGGCTATTGTTGAATTTTTTTCCTGCGGTTAACGTTTCTGTGTATAGTTTCTTGTATCGGTTTGATAGCAGAGTGGATTTGGATAGCTGCTGCTTTAAAATTTGATTCTCTTGATTTAAATTTTCAATCTCATTGTGAGCACTTTCTAGTTCCAATTCTAGGGAGGAGATTTTATTCATGTAAGAAGAAATGTCTACATCTGGAATCCTGGATAAATTTGGAGCACTTACTGAGCGGTACAATATGCTCTGTTCCATTGAGTTGTTGACACTGTCATCGTTACTGCTGTGACTCCTGCTTGAAAAATCATCATTTCCAGTATTCTGTTTTGTTGCTGTAGTTTGAGGTGTGGAATTTTTATAACTTTGATTTTTAGATGTCCATTCAGAGTTTTTTTTCAGTGTTTGTCTTGTTATCCTTGTCGTGGGCATTTCTAGATTTCTTGGTGAATTCTTTGGATTAATATGCGTTATTAATATTACTCTCCTGTTTCATCAAAATTTCCGTGTTGTTCGTATTCCGTGATTATTGCCCAAGCTGGCAACGCCAGAAAGCGATATGACAGTTGTCAATATACTTGGAGGTATTCTTGGAGTTATTTTTACAACACAGTAATAATTTTGTTTACCATTTATTTGATCCGTTGTATCTGTGACTGTTTTATGGCGCAAACGATGTTACTTCTCCGTATTGATTGTGTTACAATGATTTCCGTCGAAATATTTGGGTTTTATTAGCACTATTTAAATTATACCGAAGAAGTGTTTACTTTCGTAAGTGTTCAGGCAGCGTTGCCAGATGATCGACTAAAAAAAGAGACAAAATAATTAAAATCATTTTTAGTATCCAATTTTTAAAATAATATATTCAAGCGTCAATTGAAAAGTCAATAAAGGATTTATTGTCTAAAGGTGTTTGAAATCTTTCGAAATGCGTTAGTTAATTAATTTTTCATTAAATATCAGAAAATGAAATGAGAACTCCAATTAGATATCCTAAGATTTTTTGTAGATTTGCCATAAAATGTAGTAAACTTTGAAATACCTCTAATTTGTTTAGAGTTTAGTGTCCTTTACATTTTGAATCTAATGCTAGCGGTTTTTTTAATGTATCCATATATAACGATTATTATAAATCTTACAGCATATTTGAGCATTTTTATTGAAATTAGAGAGTAGAGCAAGAGATTCTTTATCTCAGGATCGTAAGTTCGTGGCCCACGTTGGGCAAGGCCATGGGCAATATCCGGGTTCTTGCGTGCTAGCTGCCAATCTATAGGGTAAGCTTTATTAATAAATTATTAACGCAACTGCAGAAAATGCAAATCGGCGCCAGGGCACATCTTGGATGCGGCTGATGATACTCGAGGATACGTAAACTCGACTGAAATGAAAGTACTAAAATTCAAGGCGGCAAATATCAGCTGCGTCCAGAAGCATTAATTAAGCTTTCTGACTGACTTTCCCGGCAAGCAGACAACCGCGCCAACCCCTCTAACCTCCACCGGCAATTCACCCCCTGCCGATAGTAATTGTGTCAAGTGATTATGATCGCAAATGTAGTGTATTTGTAGTGTGATTCGAGTCGTATTCGAGAGATTCGAAGACGTATTCGAAGTGTGATTTTCAGGCTTCGATGTCATTCGGGTTTAAAACGTATATGCTAAATTGTTCAAAATATGCCATTTTTATATATTAATACAGAGTTACGTGTTTTCAAGGTCTGATCCTAATTCATACCGCCGAATTCTCAATAGAAACCATAAGTATGCGACATGGAGCACCTTTTCTGCCAAACTTGGACTGTTCCGTATACGCTGGGGAGACAGTAAGTGGCTATTTACACTTCTAACTCAGTATCTCGTTTGCGAAGTGGCTGGTGGTGGTACATCTCCTTTTCCGGCGAGTGTACGTATAGGCCCACCAATACCAAGGCAGGGGCTCAGTAAGTGCGCCACTTTGTATGTATTACGGGAGCTCAGTTAATGCTTATATACTTTGACGTCGTTAGGAGGCTGTTACGGTTCCGCTGGAGTCGCAAACCCTAGGATTCGTATACTCGAAACAGGTCCACCTGAAATTTAAGAAATTTCAACAGTTGTTTTGCGTAATACTAGATTGGATTAGATTAGATCGTGCCTCCTCAACCAGGAGTTACCCTGACCTAATTCACCGATATACAATGAGAAAAATATAACTATGTAATGCCAAGGAAATAAGCATGTTTCAACAAGGATTACGTATATAACTCGGACTGTGATCCATACGTATGAATTAACATGACGCGTAACGGTGTTGACGTGACGGTTGGGTCATCATTTTTCGTTGGGATAAAATTAACGGAATCGCATTTCAATTCTGTCGATCGAATGCAATAACAAGACACACACTTACACACGTCTTACAAGCACACATACATACAAACCTTCATAGTAGGGCCGGTTGGAAGGGATTGTCGTATAACCATAAACCCGCCCATTGTGAAATTTCACAATAAAGAGTATAAACAAACAAACGTTAGTTACAGTGTCCTAAGGTTAAAACCTAACGTTATTTCATTACATCGCGGCTTTGGGATCTCGCTTCTAGCATGACAGCATGTAGTAGTATGCGTACGGTTATAATCGGATATATGAAACATGATGAAATTACAATATACTGTTATTTCCGTATTAATATCGCGGGGTAAAAATTCAGCCGTCACTTCTGCGTGCGATAGTTTATATTGGATTTTATATCCAATATTGGAACGCTCACATTCCAACGTGGGTAGGCGTGCATCCAATGATGGACGGGTCACATCAGTCGGGTTAACCGTAAAAAAAATGTTGATACATATAATCGAGTAATGGAGTTTCAACAAAATTCTTTGTAATTCAGCAAAATTACGATTGAAACATCGTTATTCTGTAAAGGTAAAACCGTACTAACGAAATGGTTATGCAAGAAACAATCCAATATTTTTCTCAGTATACCAGGGGCGCATTATGTAGTAGGATAGTATGTATAGTAGGATAATTAAGATGTTATGTAAAGTAAAAAAGTAAAAGGTATTTATTTCCAATACAACCATACAATTGTGTAGGAATGACAGTAATTAATCTTAAATTAGTTACTCAATTTAGACAAGAGATGATATACAATATATAGTTTTAAACTTACCAATTTACGAAAACATAGACTATATGATAACAGTTTACAACAAAACAATTAACGGTAAATAATATGTATTAGATTAAATGGGTAGATACGATGCTATGTATTTTCAAAATATTTTAAGAAGTCGTTATGGCCATACATGTTGATTTTAAGCAGATAGACTCGGATGGATCTCTTGAAAATATCGATGTTTTTAATTTCTTTTAATCTTTCGGGCAATTTATTGAAAAGTTTGAGGCCTAAGTATCGACTAGTCGCCTGGAACTTGGCAGTACGTGCTACGAACGGTTGGAGATACAGGGTTTTATTCCTGGTGTCATGCCGATGTACTTCCTCGTGGGATATGGCCGAGCTCTTATTGCAATAGAATTCGCAAAGAGCTTCTTGAGCAAAAATCGCATATACGGTCAATATCCCTAGTTTTTGGAAGTGTTCACGACATGACTGCCGTGGACCAATACCTACTATCGCACGTATGGCTCTTTTCTGGAGAGTGAATACACTGTTGATGTGTGCTGCATTACCCCATAAAAGAATACCATAGCGCAGGTGTGACTCAACTAGCGCGTAATAGGCCGATATTACTTCAGTTCTCTCCAAACAATTTCTGATGCGTAATAGAGCATAGCAGGCTGACGAAAGTTTTGACTTAACATGCTCTATATGTAGATTCCATGACATCTTTGCATCCAGATGTAGTAGGATAGTAATGCCTGCACCATTCGATAAATACAGTATGGAGTAAGCACATTAAAATCAGGTAAAGGTTTCAGGTCCCGGCCTGGTTAGGTTAAATAATGGCCTTATAAAATTAATCAGTCATTAAAAAAACATTCATTACCAATATTGGAACAGATGGCCAAATAAATCGCTTAGATTTGCCCCACAATGCTATCAGCGTCACATGCATGGCGCCGGCGTAGAAGGGTTGCAAAACGAACTATAGCATTGAGCGGGTGCTAATGGATCCTGTGCAGTTGGGCCACAATGATCTGTTTCGTCTTTGGATCAGCCCTACTCACGGGTCAGCTCCAATCCGGTAGCCTCCACGCAGAAGTTGGAGCCCGATAAGGACTCTGTTCCCCTTGCAACTAATTCTGCCGATGGGTCAGTTTCCCCTGCGAATCGGACTTTGAGCGCACCTGAACGGTTTGCGGCGTCAGCCAATCTATTGTGCACTCTGACTGATAACCTATTGAGTATGGGTGGTTGTTGACCTTGAGTTGGTCGCTCTTGAAACGACCAAAGTATCGTTAACATAAGATAGAGGACTGCCTAAGCGATCTCGAACCTGTAAGCAGCCGGGAGGACGGACAAATCCGGCCATAGCTGGTAGCGAGAGCGCTTTGTCTGCCCGCTGGGTTAACTACCCTGTGTCGGGCGGTAAGGGTTGGTCCCTCGCGGCCCAGTTGGCGGAGTTAGATAGTTGAGTGTCATTGTCTTAAGTCTTCTACAATTTCAAAAAGGCTTTCGACAGAGTGGACAATGATGTCTTACTCAAAGTACTAGCTGCTACAGGTTTCTCGAGTAATCTGCTGAGTTTTTTTGCTGATTACTTGAGAGATAGGCAGCAGTATGTGAAACTTGGACTTTTTGATTCTAAGGTGTACCACACCTGTTCTGGCGTGAGTCAGGGATCAAACCTCGGCCCTTTGCTGTTCAATCTCTTTGTTAACGATCTAAGTAAAGTAATCGTGTCAGCAAAATGTTTAATGTTTGCCGACGATATAAAATTGTACATGTCCACTGGAACTGCTGAGGTCTGCAAGCTTTTCCAGCGTGATATTGATGCCGTCTGGGCTTGGAGCCAGAATAAAAATCTCTCATTCAATATATCCAAATGTTCAGTGATGACATATACTAGATCGACCGCACCTCTGATTTATGATTACTCCATCACTGATGAGGTGCTAACTAGGGTTGAGAAGGTAAAGGATCTAGGAGTTCTCTTTGATTCCCAGCTTACGTTCAAGGAGCATAGTGCTAATTTGTCTAAGTCCTCTTTTAAGCTACTAGGGTTTGTTATTCGCAACCTAAAGCATTTTCACAATGTACGGGTTATGCATACATTGTATAATTCAATTGTGAGAAGCAGATTGGAAACGAATGCAGTTATATGGAATCCACATCAGGATCTTTATATCACTATGTTGGAAAAAATTCAAAAATGTTTCTTACGATTTATATATTTTAAGCAGTACGGATATTATCCGTACTTATACCCTACTAGTTTCCTACTAGGCATGGTGGGCTATAATTCTCTTAAGTTGCGTAGAGAAATGCTCGCCATGGCCTACGTTTTCAAGCTGATTAGGGGAAGAGTTGATAATCCTAGCATGCTAGCAAAGGTTTGTCTCTTTGTCCCGGACAATTATAATCGTGCTCGCATTCATAATCTATTTGCGGAGCCGTCCTCGCGCACCAACCTAAGTCGATGGAGTCTGCTTACACGAGCTTTGCGGCACATAAATGCGCTATGTTCGACAGCGCCAGACTTTGATATTTTTACAGCGAGCCCGCATCTCTTCAAGGTGTGGGCATTGCGCTACTTGTTTATGGCAGAATAATATAAACTGTTTTCACTCTTATGTACTGTAAGTTTGTAAGTTTGTAAGTTTTTCTATTCTTAATGCCGGTATTTGTATTTAACGCTTATTTAAACATGTTATGTATGTACTTGAAAGAATTCTATTATTTTTTTTATATTTATGTGTATATTGCATATCAACGGATTGGTAGAAACTGTAATGTTGATTTGTTATGAAAATAAATAAATAAATAAATAAACAATCGAAAGAACGATCATATTGTTATACCAGCCTGGGATGACGGGTTCGCCGTTGTAGTTGAGTTCTTGCAACTGTATTATTGAACAATCTAACACCCTATATAATCAATGGTTATAGTAATGATAATCGTTTATTATAACAATAAACAGCTCTTATTCACCACTGTCGAAATGGTTGCAAATCTCTGTGGCTCGCTTACAATGGGCCAACAAAAATTGGCGTAGTATAAATTGGTGCGCTATAAACGGCAATTCGGCGATGTTGCCAACTCTGAGGAGGCTCGCCATTAAAATAGATATTATGAGATGCGACAACCACTCTAAATGCCATATAATGGCTCTTACCAGCGAATATGATCGCGCTAAATATAGCTCCGGTTAGAGTTGGACGACTTCCTCGAAGCGCTTTTATTGTGAATTTGATTTGCTTGTATTGGTAATTTTAGGCATTTTTAACTATTGCTCAGTCCCCTGAAGACTGATCCCGAATAAACCTAGCTTGGACAATTCTCTACACAATGGTAAAACAGCATCACTAAGGGTTCAATATAAAATTATCAGGTGCATACGGTGAAAAGTCTGTCATGGTCTGGTCAGCAGATTATATTCGTTTAAAATTACTTTTCAAATCGCAGCAATCATACAATACAATACAATTGAAAAAATATAAAAATCAATTTACCGCGTGAAATTTCTAACACCCGACGTTTCGGCGATGTTGCAACCGCCGTTGTCCAGGGTAGAATGTCAGTCAACCTTGGACAACGGCGGTTTCAACATCGCCGAAACATCAGGCGGTATAAATTTAACGCGGTAAATTAATGTTTATCTTACTTATAATGTCAAGCAACCGCGATAGGTTTTGTATTCATAATACGATTTCATTCTACTCAAGTAGGTAGGCTTTCCTACACTTGGATGCGTCATTGTCTAAAGGCCGATTCATAATGGCCGATGATGGCCAATCTTACTAAGATGGAACCGAGTCGGCATTACTATGACGTCAGAAAAATGTATGGGAATGAGCGAAAGGGACATAGGCGATGCGGCCATCGCCGGCGAATGTGTGGAGCGAGCATAACATTCATTCTCAGCAATGTAATAAATTATGGAAAAATAAACAATCGTGACAGTTTTGACTATATAAATTAATATAAGTAATTTATAATCGGTATGAGTATTCCATAATAATGTAATAATGAAAATTGTTTATTAAATAAACAGAACAATGTATGTAACCATAATTATCCTAGTAGTAACATGATACTTATGAAAATAAATAATCGTATACACACTCTTATAAATACAAATTAAATGAATAATCAAATAAGCAATATAGCTATCATAAAAAACGGTTATGTCACCCCAAGACTTTTCCGGCAAGTAGACCAGCCCCCAGCCATCTCCCCCTCCCCCGCGCGCCAACCCAACATATTTGTAGTATTCAAATGATATTTTTTCAAAAATGATTTTAAATATTATTTGCGTCGCTTGTATACGAGATATTCCAATCAAAACGTGATTTCGGTCCAGAAATGTGATTTTGGTTCAGCAAGCATCTTTGTACCGAATTTCAAATGTCTAACTGCAATATGACTAACGCGACTTCTGGTGGACCGATTTCAACTACAATCTTTCAACTCTTGCCATGACCGAATTATACCTGCGTGCCAAATTCAAGCTGATTCGGATGAAGCGTTTAGGAGCTATCGTGGATACAAACAAGCACGGAGATACACAGACTCACAGATAGACTTCAGTCTGGAAATAAGCCTAATCGTCTCAGGGGGGGGGGGGGGGGCGGTCAAAATAGAAATTTCCGCCTTCTTCTCGTTTTGTTTTGCGCGTTTACAATACTTTCTCTTAGTCCAGAAAAGTAAAATTACGGTTTTCGGCTAATGTCAACTATCAGGATATTTTTATCAATTCAGTTTTTTTTAATGTTTGCTACCTTAGAACTCTACCATTTATAAACCGATTTTAAAAAATCTTTTTTTATTTGAAAGAATATGCTTGCAGATTGGTCCTATTTTTATCAAAATCCTGTTCTGATGATGGGATCCATAAGGAATTGAGGGAACTCCTCAAACATTATCACATGAAGTTGAAAATGTACATGTTGATTCAATTTCGATGACAATGTATTTTTTTAATGGTATGCATGGCCTGATTCTACACCCTGGGTTGGCTCCCGACGAGGGGACTTCTCAACGTTTAACAGCACAGAGTCGAAATTTTGTATACTCATTCAGTAAGGATAGCCCGTTCTAAGTTTCAACATGACACATGGCTGCTGCACCCAGTGTTGTCTCCCGATGAGGGGACTTCTTAACGGATAACAGCACAGACATAAAATTTTATACATGCATTCTATTACGACAGTTATGTGCATGATAGCCCGTTCTAAGTATCACCATGACATGGATGCTGCACTTATTTTAAAAAATGGAGTCGGTTTGTTTTTGGTAAAATGTTGTGTATTAGTTTACTTTATTTTATAGGATGATACTCTTGGAATATGGATTCAGCATAAGTTGTATTTGACATTTGACATACGTGCTTGCGTTCGGCAGAGGCGCAAGCGACGCTCGACGCGTCAAAACATGCAGCGTTGCAGCGTTGAGCGGAGAATCAGGGTGGAAAATCTGTGGAAAACCGGGGTGGAATAAAGTATAAGGGGACCACTCCCCCCCCCCCCCCCCCCCCTCCCCCTTTGGTTATATTTTGCACCGACGCCCATTTTTTGTAGTTACGCCACTTCGCTGCGTAAAAGGAAAATGCTTGCTCAGGAATGTTAGTCCAGCTTTTCTTTTGAATTAAGGGGGTGAAAAGCGAAAGCGCTCCACTGGTTCTCTGGGGAGATCCTGGTCCTCAAAAGAGTTATTTTCATGCAGTCCTCGCGGACCGCGAGCTCCTCTTCTAATCGTGGGTTTGATTGTCTTCTCTTAGGTGGTGAACGGTTTCGTGCAGCTTTGGCCACAAGATCCATTTTGTTCTCGGATCGGCTCAACTCACGATTCAGATCCTATTCAGAATCCTCCTCGAGTGGGGCTACCCCGGGTTAGACTCCCGTGTCTCAGGCCTCAGAGCTGGTGGACCGGTTTCTCCCGGCGGGATTGCATCCCGTCGCCACTGAACGGTTTGCGCACCGGTCGGCGAAGCCAATCGGTTGTGCATTCTGACTAATTGCTGAGGGGGTCTGGAGACTATGGAAATATACTGTTCCTAAGCAGCTGGGGTGGATGTTGACCTGTTGTCATGCCACTCTTGAATTGACCTTGGGCCACTCGATCCCGTGTGGCACTACAGGCAAAGAACGCCCAGGTCTGCGATAAATTCTAACTGACTTACCGCTTTAATACAACAGTCAGAGGTCGCGTAAGCGACTTCGGACCCCTAACCAGTCGGGAGGACGGAGGTATCCTGAAGGTTAATTTCAGACGGAGATGAGGCTGGGGGTGAGGCTGCCAGCTGATTACCTTTCCCGGTGCCTCGCCGTAAGGCGTCGGTCTCTAGCGGGTTGCTAATGAACTAGACAGTAGATTGTCTTGTCCCCAAGTCTTATACGCTCATCTCACGGCTGAAAGAACAATCTATGTCGTTATACCAGCCTGGGGTGACGGGTTTGCCCGTTGTAGTCGATACCGCCCTACTGTCTTCTCTACAGAGTCCAAGGATCCTTAATTCAACAATTTTGAGGGATGTCATTTTAAGCGTCTCGAAGGAAACTGAAGGCAACTATCCACCGCCCAAGCAGTTTTAACGACTGATGTCGTTTTTCGCTCTGGTTTTAGATACGAATTTACTAAAGAGCTTCTATCTCCTTAAATTCACACCGGTAACAGAATGCAAAAAATGATACAAAAAAAACGATGCATGACCTAAAAGAGATGTTATCTAGTTAAAATAACAAATTGAAGAAACAATCAACAAATTAACTAGCCTAATGTGGCGAACCACAGTACTCAGCACAGCAATCCTGCAAGAAAGCTAACGAAACTCCACCATAGAAATAATTAATCATTCTTTCAACCGTAGGGTGAACGCCGAGAGGGACAAGACAGTTCACCGTCTAACTACGCTAACATGCCTGTGAGAGACCAACGCCTTACCGCAAGGCACTGGAACCCAGCAGGCCGACCTCGGGGACTCACTACCAGATTCGGCCCGATTTCTCCGTCCTCCAGCCTGACCGCAGGTTCGAAGTCGCTTACGCGTCCTCTACCAGGTATTACCTTTAATTGAATTCGAATTTATCACCGACGTGGAGCTATTTACCCGTCTTTCATACGGAATCAGGCGGCCAACTGGTCGTTTCAGAGTAGGTGACACCAGGTGATTGTCTCACTTCGTAGAAGGAAGGTCATCTCTGGTAAGCGAGGGAGTGTGGAAATTACATGAACGGTCGAAATTATGAAGGGAGAGCAAATATGGGCTAAGGTCGACTCACCGTACGTGTTTTAGACAATAAACAACGTTCCTAGTATGTAACAACTTGTTAGATTAATTAATCATAGTGTAGTGATAATTAGGAAGAGACCTTACGTCCATTTAGCAAAGAGTGTATTGTATATATTTAAGATACGCCCTCAGCAACAAAATAATAAAATAAGTAAGTAAGTTTAACGTACGATATGAGAAGATTGTGAAGGCTTTATCCCTAATTAGGTCAACGGGCAGGATGCAGCTAGAGTATATTTTTGAATTTAGTGTCGAAGAGCGGCTCGGTGTGCGCGTTGATCATATTGCGTAGGTCAAGGGGAGATTAAAGGACACTTCACCAAACCTTCGTTTTATTCGGTCGAGGACAGCGCAGAGCGACACTCAAAGGATTCAAGAAGCAACTGTAGTTCATTTCTCGGCGATACTGTGGCAAGTATAAGGAGTGCTGCTGATCCAACCCTATTATCAAGATTGCAACGGTGTACTCGGAGTTTAGACTGCTTTACGAGAACTGTAGAGTAGAGCTATGCGGTACACCAGGTCAATAATCGCCACCGCTTTTTAAGGAACGTATAAGATCATATCCACGATTTGTGACTTGTATTATTTTTATGAATGAAGACTACCAATAAAAAATATTTTAAAGTTACCTAATGTTTACTGAACTAAGGCTCACAACATACTCTGCAATTCTTCTTTTCCTTACGGCCTTCTATTACAACATACTAACAGCTGTTTTTCTAATCAAATATAGAATTACAGCTACGGACAGCAGCGACAATTGGTCCCACAGAGAATTCAGTATAAATAAAAAATGAAATGGCAAAATGAGCGATTCATCTCGGCCAACGAGCCGTGGCCCTTTTCACAGGATATTATGCAAATAAAAGACCTACCCCCTCGCTGGCAGTCGGTGGGGTGATGGTGACGCCGTTGCGGGAAGGAAGGATGGGTAAAGGAGGGTACACAGAGTGGGGTGTACGATGGGTGGGTATAACATCGCGACTAGTCGACGAGATGAACGACGGGGGAGTCCTGCTGCTGCCGCCACGATCAACATACTTTATATTATTCTTGATATTACCGCTGGAGGCGCTAACGATTCGCAAACTTTCTTCTATTATTTTATTATTCTATTAGTCCAGTCATATTAGAGGTTTCACCACGGAATTAGAGATAATAAGCTGGAAACTCGTATCACGTACATTTTGGCGTTCTAAAAGTTGTCTCAAAAGTCCCATAAGATCTCGTGTTTGCGTCGTAAGTTATTCAAGGTCAATGGTCACAAAAGTAGTTTTTTCGCGATTATCTAGATTTCTATAACTCTAATGATGTTAGCATGTAATACAAAAATTGTAGAGCAAATAATTTGCGAAAATTTTTGTTCAAAATAGTTATAAGATTAGAGGGCGGAGAGCGCGCAGCGCTCAGCCATACATACTGTAATGCAAGGTCAGTTGTGAATCTTGGTGAATAACCAAATGTATGGCTGAGCGCTGCGCGCTCTCCCCCCCCTCTATGAGTCTATATCAAAAACGGTTGAGCTCATAAAAAAATGTATGTAGCAAAATTTAACGCACATTTTATGCTCTACAATTTTTATGATAGATGTCAACATCATTGAAGTTATCGAAACCTAGATAATCGTGACTATTGGCCAAAATGAAGGTATATACGAGTTTCCAGCTTAATATCTCTTATTCCGAGGTAGACCCTTTTTTTTGCTTAAGTGACTGCACTTTATATAAAAAAACAAGGTTAGTGTTTTATTTAGTAAGCCAAACTCAATTAGCCTTGAAAATATGAATTCTATAGTTGATTCAATTCCATCTATAGAATTCGCAACTATAGATTTCAAACTCTATAGATGAATTTTATTAACGTTCGGGGTTTTCCATCTATAGATATCATTGCGGATCCGAGGCGCTCTTTTCCGGCCAAGCTCACTCGGGATCGGTGGCAAATAAATTGTTTCTAAAGATAGGTGGCGCGAGGTCAACAGCTACCCCCGCTCTTTAGGAAACGTACACCTCCAGACTCCCCCGGCTATTAACCGGATTGCGTAAGCGTAGCTAACACAGCCTGGCACGCAAACCGACGCCTTCAACCGAAGTTTCCCTCCGGATCGGCACTTCTGATCCCAACTGTCTACCACTGCGGCCCTACAGGCTAAGTCCATCTTCGAGGAGGCTACCAGATGGGAGCTGAAATGTTAGTTAGCCGAACCTAAGAAACACAAGCACGCCATCACGCCCAAGCTTTACGGCACCATTTGCAACCAAGTTGACAGACAATAATCAGAACCAAAAAGCTATCCAAAGAATATCATTGCCAGTGATACAACTTCACGATCGGTAGAGTGGGTCGAATAGGGTCGTCTACGCCTACAACGCAGATGTTGGTTAAACTATGGATAGACAGAACATTTCGTTGATTTCATGGGGTATGGAAAAGGTTGCAGTAAAATTAAACATAATTTCGAGAAAGGGAGGAAAGAAAATGGATTGCTCAACAATGCAATTTAAGCCAAATAAGGAAGAAGAACTAAAAATATGAATCAAAACCAATTTATTGAACTAAATAATAGATCTCCGTTGCTATAACACACGCAATAAATATTGAAAATAAGAGTCTAGAAGTTATGGTGGAATAAGATTTATTCCACCATAACTTCTAGACGCTTAAACCGATTTAGAAGTGTGTGGTATTGTTAGAATTGCTGTCATCCTGAGAGTCGTAGGGTACCTTAACTATCCAAATATCAAGTAAGTAGTTGTCTAAATGTCCAAATGTCAATAAAATAATATAAATATGTCGTGTTTAGTGTAAAATGAAAGGTCTGATTAAGTACATTCCGGAAATGTATATCTGTATATATGGACAAATACATAATCCACAAAATAAAAAACCGTAATAAACACTAAATTATATCAAGCGACCAGAAATGGTACTAATGTAAAAAGATAGTTCGAAAAAGTACATACAAATGAGTATAGAGGGCGTTAGATTTCATATAATTATTTGAGGTTTCAATCAAATGTCTTTATGATAATGAAAGATGCATTGCATCAATGCATCAAATATAAAGAAGATATTTAATAAAATCACTCTTATTTTGTTGTTATATTCAATACTTTACTCGTCCTCTCAATCTTGTTATAAATACAATAGTTCATTTTATGTAACGGCAGTCGTGTTTTTTATTCTTTTTAATATATTTAATTGTTTTACTGTTTGTTTTGGTAGACAGTTGTATTGCGTTCACGCAACACGTTCACGCGCCGACTAGTTTGAGAATCATAATGCATATTTCCACGGTTGTAAAATGATGTGTGCGTCCCGCAACAACGCGTCACGCAACTGCGTCCTTGTTGTGTTCGGATTGGGTGTCACTGAGATTTATAGTCATGTTCGCGCTTCATCCGCACTCGCTGCTTCTTCGAAGCATCCCATCATCACTATTCAAACAACCTTGCAAGTTACAATCCGACAAATGATCACTTCATTACCATCACATTATCAAATAATCGCATTTTCCGCTTCGCTTTTACTTATTCAGGGTTTAATTTAATAGAAGAATTGCTATAATATAGTCGTTGTGGACATAGTTTTTGAGTTTCAGTTTTTATTCAGTACTAGCTGTTACCCGCGTCTTCGCTTCGTGTAAAGTTTCGAATCGAGTTGTTAATTTAAGTAAGGAGGCGTTTATTTGCCTTTTTAGACGCTACCTTTAGATATATAGAGTAAGAGACGTCGCCCCTCAGATGCACGCTACCTATATCGTTGACGTACGCGTCTTGTTCCTCGCCACACACGCCGCCTTGCATTGAACGCTGACCTTGCTGGATCAGCAGCCGTCGCCACCGCCGGCTAGATATTTCGAGGTGCTTGCACGCGTTACTAATTTCATTATATCTCTATAACTATACCACCTAAAATCTTACAGCAAATAGCTAATTTTATTTTAATTAATTACCCGTCATAACGAATTAATTTATTTTAAAAAGGATTCTTATTTTATTGCTAATGTCTTTAACAAACACTGCCTATTTATTTTTCTTATTTTTTTTGACACATAAAAGCAGTTATTGTAGCTTAAATATAAAAGTTGGATATATGCAGTCGCTGTAAGTAGTACGATATATGCAGTCGCCTACATAGAGTAACGTTTATTGTCTTTTAAATACTACCTTGAGACATATAGTGCAAGACGTCCTCCTCAGATGCAAGCTACCTATCTCGTACACGTACGAGTCTTGTTTCTCGCTACCAACGCCGCCTTCCGCTGTAA
Source organism: Micropterix aruncella (assembly GCA_944548615.1). Lineage (NCBI taxonomy): Eukaryota > Metazoa > Arthropoda > Insecta > Lepidoptera > Micropterigidae > Micropterix > Micropterix aruncella. The sequence continues at coordinate 9,836,994 of OX155971.1, read as the reverse complement.
GAGGTATTTCGAGGTGCTTGCACATGTAACTAATTTCAAAATATCTCTATAACTATACCACCCAAATACGTACAGTAAATGGCTAATTTTATCTCTATTTAACACCTGTGATAATGGAGTCATTTATTTTGATAAGGATTCTTATTTTATTGCTAATGTAAGCCAAGCAAAAAATTCATGAAAAAATAACAGCAGCGACTGAGCAAATAAGCAATAATCAGGGTGCTATTTAAAGGGGTTTTTAACGGCAGTGCCAAATATGCATAAGAACCAGAGGTAGATAATAAGAACAGCTGATATAATTTGAGCTGAAATAAAAATCTTAATTTTATCATTTTATTTTGTATCTAACCATAGTCACCTTTATTTGAAAATTTTAAACAGCAGAAACACAACTTCTTAGTATAAAAATATTTAAGAAAAATAATCTATTATTAGAAAACCATAGGTTTATACCTCTTTAGAATCTACATAAGTAGGCAAATTTTTCTGATATTTGTCTACCTTTCGTTTTTTCTTGAGTGAGTGACACTTTAAAATGAAGTAAAAATTTTGTTGGACATTTAAGTCTTTTTTTATTTTTATTAACGCGATGTATCAAATTTAAGGAATTTGGTACTATTAGAAAGGCATATACTTCAGCCTCAAATTAAGAACCATACACGATCAAACTCACTTTAAATTTTATTTTAAATTTTATTTTTATTTGATGCGCTACCAGATTTTAGCAAAAAAATACAAAGTTGGATAACTTTTTAACTATCAATTTTCGGATAACAACATAAAATATAGTGTTAAATAGACTGGACATGGCATCACATATCTGTGAAGTGAAGTTTGATCAATACTTTATGGGACATCCTGTATATATATATATATATATATATATATATATATATATATATATATATATATATATATATATATATATATATATATATATATATATATATATATATATATTTATATTATATGCATATATACACATATATATATATATATATATATATATATATATATATATATATATATATATATATATATATATATATATATATATATATATATATATATATATATATATATATATATATATATATATATATATATATATATATATATATATATATATATATATATATATATATATATATATATATATATATATATATATATATATAGTATATATATATATATATATATATATATATATATATATATATATATATATATATATATATATATATATATATATATATATATATATATATATATATATATATATATATATATATATATATATATATATATATTTATATATATATATATATATAATATATATATATATATATATATATATATATATATATATATATATATATATATATATATATATATATATATATATATATATATATATATATATATATATATATATATATATATATATATATATATATATAGTATATATATAATATATATATATATATATATATATATTTATTTATATATATATATATATATATATATAGATATATATATATATATATATATATATATATATATATATATATATATATATATATATATATATATATATATATATATATATATATATATATATATATATATATATATATATATGTATATATGCATATTATGTATATACAATTCAAATAAACAAGTATGTAGCACCTATACAAATAATACATCAGCGATAGAAGTGATCCAATATTTCTGGGGCATTTATCACAGAAGTAATAAAAAGGACGTTATTGGAAAAGATTTCCCCCCGGCCCGTATATATTGCGGATGTGTTTTCCCTCAATATTTTCTGCGCAACGATATTTACATAACTAGATGAGATTGGCTCAATAACCGCGTCGACACTCGATATCATATGTACATATGTATACATATAACCCGATACTTTATAGTTGTGCGGTTCGGAACCCAATAAACACATCCATCTGTGAGATATTGATGTATTATATTGGTGATAATATGAAAAAATCCAATAAACGCTTGTTTAATATCTACAGATATAACAATTGAAGGCAGAAAAATACAATAAGGACACATATGTTTTGAAATTATGTAAATACCCAATCATTTATCTAATTTAATTGAACGAGTAAAATCGAGTAGGTAAGGTCATTGAGGGGTGTCGATTGCTACGGACGAACTCGCAACTCCAGGGAGTTATAATGACTAACACATACTAACGACTAACACATTCCACAGTCTACGTTATTTGTCAGTGTCATAGGCTATATAATTATCCAAAAAAATGAAAAGACTTTTTCGTGGTAGTCGGATTTGAAAAGTAAGTCGGAGAAAAAACGGTCGAATGAAAACATTTCTTACGAACGCTGCCTTAACGATGAGAGACATATGATTGAGTTCTAGAGAAAACTTGTAGAGCCTAATAATGCCTACAAAAAAGTTAGTGACAAAAAAGTTAAATTTGTCACAAAAATAGTTTTTTATATTAAAAAAATAATTTAAATCGTTACGTCATGTTTATTGGTCATATTATCAACAATTACAAATTCTTATCAAAATAAGTAAATTTATCATCTCAAGTGTTTAAAACAAAAGACTTTTCCCTTTTACTGCATATAATTTCCCTTTTACTGCATAAATGGTGAAAGAGATAATACGACATGGGTATGGAACCGCGAGCGTATCTCGATTCTCGAGTTGGAACTCCTGAAAGACAATATGTATATGCGGCGTACTATTTGTTGCTTCTAAGTCTGCTGTAGATCCTGGTACAATGATCGGTTGAAGGTTATAATGAATGAAATGAATGAAAATCTCTTTATTGCACAATAAAAATAAGGCACAATGACGGACTTATTGCTACATTACAATATCTTCCAATCAACCAACGACGGTTATGCCTTCAGCAGAAGTTATTGGACATAAAGGAACTGCTCAAATGAAACTGTTTTAACGGACAAATAATGTAGGTTTGACTGGAATTATGATTAAAGGACTCAGTGCATCGTTCGCTACCGAAAGTTTAGTCATCCCTTCTACGCTAGACTTGCTATGGCTGTACAGCAACTACAAAGAGCTACCATGTGTTCGTAGATTGATCAGTTTCTTGGAAGAATGTACCACGAAATCACATCAATTGTATGACAACCCTTCATAAACAGTCCACTCAGACCAGTGATATAAGCAACATCTACACTGCTCTGTTGGGTAGTGTTGAGAAGACACATTCGTTAGGTTAAGTAACAACCTTTATCATTTTTGATAAACCATTGTACCTCAAATATAGAGACGTAGTTGCCAGTCGACATTGTGATCCTGCACTCCAAAATGTAGTCATACGTCCTTTGGAGATTCCGCAGTCCTTCAGGGGGCAGACATTTAAAGAAAAAAAATCATGCAGTATTTTTTCTACCGAACCAACACTGACGCCCATTTCCATAGCTATCTGGAAAATGGTCACAGGCCGATTTTTCACCTCATATTCCTCGACTTTTAAACACATTTCTTCGGTAGTCACGTCCACACTGCGACCTGGTCTGGGGTCAAGGATGCCGTTCAGGCGCGTTTTGATGTGTGTGAGAAAACTCCCTTCTCTGATGGAATCCGACACCTCACCAATCGATGTAATACATAAGGGCATTGCAGTCCAGGAAAACTACGTCGAAGAATGAGTATGTAATATTAGAAGTTTATGACCAACAAGTACGTTAGGCTTAGAATATAATGCAGTCCAGGAAAACATAAGGGCATTGCAGTCCAGAAAAACTACGTCGAAGAATGAGTATGTAATATTAGAAATTTATAACCAACAAGTACGTTAGGATTAGAATATCCAGTCCAGTCCAGGAAAACATAAGGGCATTGCAGTCCAGGAAAACTAAGTCGAAGAATGAGTATGTAATATTAGAAGTTTATGACCAACAAGTACCTACGTTAGGCTTAGAATATGCCTAATGCAGTCCAGGAAAACATAAGGGCATTGCAGTCCAGGAAAACTACGTCGAAGAATGAGTATGTAATATTAGAAGTTTATGACCTACAAGTACGTTAGGCTTAGGAATATAATGAGCCCCACGTATGTGTCCCATAAATTTAAAATCATTTAATAAATTATCGAATACGAATAATTTATAAATTATATTTTTTCCATGTTATTGCGACATCCAAAACTCATTGTTAGCAACAAAAAAATATTGTTTCAAAATATACCGTTTTTTTTCGTATATCGCATGTTACCAACGAAATTTGGTGATTTTAAATAAATAAATAAAGCATTTAGGGCGACTTTTTAAATTTGTTTTTTTTTCTTTTAGCACCTACGTTATTTAGTACCTACGCATGATTTCTGAATTAAATAATAAAACAATCACATTTTGGAAAAACTTGTAACTTTTTATGTTTATAGAATTTCAACCTATGTCCCATCTATTTATACAAAATATATTGAAACAATTTTTACAAAACGAGGTGTTTGTTATTTACATTGCACTTTAACAGTTTTATCTATCAAAAATCCATACTCTAACGCAAATCTTACGGTCCCCAAACGGTTAAATCCTATTGCAAATTACGAGACGACGCTTCCGGCTACATGCGCTTGAACCCCTGAAAAGGAGAAGGAAAACAGTAAACCGCCACATAAAATAAAGTATCATTTTGTCCAGAAATGTATCTGAAACTTTTCAGAAAATAATATCCTTCCGCTGAAATGTCCGTAACTCGACACCTAGTCGCCAATCGCTCCCCGAGCGGTAACCCTCAACTTTAGTGCTTAACTTAAATTACTTTTCTTTAGGCTCAGGTCATTTTTCACCCGCCTTTACACGGAAAGGGAAGGAAATCGAGATATTTGAAAATGAACGTTTATATATGATGATGTGTGCGCAACGTGTCTTGCAATTTCTTACTTATGAGGGTGTACCAAAAATCGTCATTTTTTTACTATAGAAAGATGACGACATTACATTACTCCGCTGGGTATGTTTGTTTACCGGTAACTCCGCCTAATTAGTATAGCAAGCAACGTCGGTGCGAGAGCATCAATACTAAATAGTCTTCTATTCATCCAAAATTGCAAATGCAGTTAGATAAATATCACAACAATAAAAGTTTCGATCTCATTTAATCCAAAATAAAAATGAAACAAATAATATAAAATCTAATCTAAAATCAAAGAAATCAATAGCCTAAAACGAATGCAAAAATAATCGATAAAATATTACTAATAATAACCAAAGTATAACAATAATAATTATAATGTTATTTATAGTCAAAGCATATGGGGTTTTTCTAAGAAACAAAAATCCGGAAATACTTTTCTCAACGGTTTTATATGTATTTTGGGGTGCTAAATCCGATTTTCAACTTTGCCACCTAGCCAGAGGTGAGATAACTTCAGAAATCACAAAAAAAAACAAAAATGTTTGCATCTATTTTAGTTTTTTGCTTATAACTCACGATCGATGCATTTTTTTGATAAGGACTATTCTGTACCGAATAAAAGAAGACAAAATTTACAACTATGTACAAATTTTTACTTAATTCTTACGATGTTCCAAACTACCGCTAGAGCATACTGAAAAATGATCTATTTGTGTCACTTACTGAAAAACGCAGAAGCTGCCATTTTAAAAGTGCGGTTGAGTTGCGCTATGAACATTATATGCCCAAAATTAATTATATTATGATTGCCTGGTTTCTCTGGCCACAGATAGTGCTTTAGCAAATGTCTGACGTGCGTAGTCGGCGAGTCTTCCAGTTTTTAAAAACCGCGAAACTCCCATATTAGCTACATCTGCTAATTATAATCGTGAATAAAACTGAATGTGTTGAGTGAAATGATAGAATACTGGACTAGTTTTCCAATAAAAATGGCCATAAGGCTACACAGAGACAAGGAATAGGCACAGATATAAAATGAAATGTTTTAGGCGAACTTTTATTGGACTTTTTGAAATGTCTGCCCCCTGAAGGACTGTGAAATCTACAAAGGACGTATGACTACATTTTGGAGTGCAGGGTTACAATGTCGACTGGCAACTACGTCTCGAGATTTGAAGTACAATGGTTTGTCAAAGGTGACAAAGGTTGTTACTTAACCTAACGAGTGTGGCTTCTCAACACTACCCAACAGAGCAGTGTAGATGTTACTTATATCACTTAGTGAACTGTTTATGAAGGATTGGCAATCAATTCATGTGATTTCGTGGTACATTATTCCAAGAAACTGATGAATCTACGAACACCTGGGAGCTCTTCGTACTTGTTGTACAGCCATAGCAAGTCTAGCGCAGAAGGAATGACTACACTTTTGGTAGCGAACGATGCACCGAGTCCTTAGATCATAATTCCAGTCAAATCTACAATATCTGTCCGTTCAAACAGTTTCACTTGAACAGTTCTTATATGTCCAATACTTTCTGTTGTAGGTATAACCGTAATTGGTTGACTGTATTTGGTTGACTGGAAGATATTATAATAATCAATAAGTCCTTATTTTTATTGTGCAATAAAGATATTTTCATTCATTACATTGATTCTTTCATTTCATTCATTATAACCTTCAACCGATCAATGTGTGGACCAAGACCACATTGAATGGAATGTGTTGTATTATCAATGGTTCCCACATTGAATTCTGCGTAGTTATAAACTATTTGGGAAAGTGCTGGTTGGTTAAAATGTGGTTGCATGATGCAAGACATTTCAAAGCGCGTGGTCGCCAAATGTATTTAGCAAAATCCCAACGAACTCAGCACATCAAGCTCTCTGTGCAATCAAAACGTTCTATGCAGTAATCTAACTTGCAGAGGAGTTATATATAACATTGTTCTCACGGCTGAAAGTAAGCAGTCGGCTGTTGTAAGTTACTTCTTCCTCCATTTTTCAATACTCCCTTTCTTCTCAGTCATCACTACGGTATCTGTAAAAGCTCTAAATGATTCTGGAATAAGATCCTCATAGCTTTTCAAGAATGTATCGGATGGATGGTGCTGTTTGGTGTCGTACACTTTAGATCATGCATCTTCAACAATCAAATGGTAGCAGCTGCTGTTTAAACAATTCTTGTTCTTTCTTTGACATAAGGCAACCTCTCTTCATGCCAACAGTTTGTAAAAAGCTTTTACCTTAACCCCTTGAGTATGATACGACCAAATCTGGTTCTGAAACAATTATCCGTTGAGTATGATACGACCAGATCTGGTTCCGCGTTTTTTTCACTTCTTTGACGTTCTCATATTTATTCATAATTATCTAATTGTTTTACAAAATGATATTTCAATATTCTATATTCGAAATTTCAATGCAATCATTGTGCAGTTGTTCTTTTTATGATTATTGTAGTAGTTTCGTAGTTATAGTACTTTGAGTCGATGTCGCGGAAAATCCTGCAAAAGAGACAGATGCATCCATGAAAATACCCATTTACTCCAAGGGTTAAAGCCTTGAACCATACAATTTAAGGGGCAGTCGCTCTTAAGAAAAAATATCTTAGCTATATTTTTCAATGAGTCGTGCTTTCACTGTTATAGGGTGAGCACGAATGTACCTTCAATCTGATTCATCAGTTCGTCAATTGTAAATTTACATTTCTCACTATTTTCAAGGAACGTGAATAGGGCCTGCATTGCTCCTTCCTTATTATCTATGGGTCTGGCACAACTTGTTTGCTGACCTAATTTTTGTTCATAAAGAGATTTCACGCAAGCGAAAGGGTATTGTGTATCTGTAGCTGGAAAATCAAGCACTGCGTCAATACGGCTAATAATGGCACGTCCGTAATCATCATTTTTCTCTCTCGCCAGCCTTAATATATTTCACATAGGTACATCTTCGTTGTTTATAAAATAGCGTGGTTACTAGGTTACGCGGTTTTAGGCATATAACGTTCAAATCGAGGCTCCACCACTCTTTCAACGTGGGATTTCCTGCGTTTTTCACTAACTGGCCAAAAGTGATCATTTTTGAGCGTGCTTTAGGCGGTTTGCATTATCGTAGGAATTATGCTAATATATAAATTGCAGTGAATTTGATCTATTTTAATGTTGTATTGTATAGTCATTAACAGAAAATGCACTGTCCGTGAGTTATAAGCAAAAAACCAAAATAGGTGGATTTTTTTTGCGATTCCTAAAGTTAGCTCACCTCTGACGAGATGACAAAGTTAACAATCGGATTCAGCGGCCAAAGATACCTACATATAAAACCGTTGAGAAAAATACTTTTGTTTTTTTTTGCTGGAAACATCATATTTGGATCTTTATTATTATTGGATATTGGATTCTTATTTGTCATATTTGGATTATTATTAAACCATTTGATTGGAATTCCTAAACATGGTTATGATAAAATTCTACCACCCTATATTTAAATATATACCTAAATTATAGGGTATAAGGTATGTATAAACGTTGGTGTTAGAAAGAACAATCAACCTTGAACAATCAAGCGATTACGGGTAGGTACGCCCTCCTATGTATGTGCCGTTTTTTATATGGGCCATTTGAACATTAATAACTTCGGCTCGAAATGGAATTCCTAATAAAAATTAATTTATTTTCAAAGCCATCTAATCTTTTTTATAGAACAGGAATGTGTTTAAATACTCAAATAAATTAAAGCACGTGTCAAAAAAGCTTACCAGCCTTTCATTTATATATTTAAATTTACTTACACTTTATTGGCTAGTGAGCTGTAATTTCCTAATGAATTTTTGTATTATATTAACAGAACAAAACAAAGTCGGTAATCGAGAGAGGTTAAATGGCAATTTACCGCATTCTGTTGATTTGAAGGAGTTCCGTAGGCACATGTTGACCTTGTCGGCTCACCAACTGTAGAACAAAACTATCACATCTCGGAAGCTGCCGCCATCGTCTCTTTATGAAGGATTTAAAACGACAGATGCCTAATTGAGCTAAGTAGAAAAAAAATAATATTTCGATTTTTTTCGTATCAATTGACATTTTATTTTTTTATCATATTTCAAGATGTTAGCGGTCTTATAGGTTCTAATACAAGCGAGTTCTACTGTTTATTAGAACTACTAATATAATGTTACTCTTGCTTAGTTTTAAAGTGGAAATCAATTAATTAATAAATAACAACGAATAAGGGTGCGTGAGATTATGAGGGTGTGTATTGCCCGGCTGATTTAAAGCATATAAATATTGACTGCATTGGCAGACAGTCTATACTCTATAGGTACACTGTAATTGAATGAGAAAGATTTTCTATTTGATTCGTGGGACGATGTCTCCGTTGTCCATCTTGCGATGGTTGTTTGTGGCGTCGAATAAGAGAACAACAGCGGCAGTAAAAAATCTATTGAGCTCGCAGTGAATGGCGGCGCGCGGGACGCGGCGAGGCGCGGCGCGGAGTGTCCCGCGGCGGCGCCAATAAAAGCGCGCGATCGGATTCTATCAGTGGTTTTGGCGGGAATCGCTCCCCGCGGGACACTTGGTCCCCGCCTCGCGGTTCCTATATGTACCGCGGGCCGGGCGCCGCGGCGCCGCACCGCATCATTCGACGCTGCCGACGCCAAAATGGCGATCGGTTTTTCTTTATAGGCCGAAATTGGATAGGAGCGGCGACCGCGGGACCGAATGCCACATACTTGGAGGACAAGCTGTGATGTCAAGCGTTTGCTTGACATCACAGCTCGTCCTCCAAGTCCTGGGTAGCTGAGATAGGGGCGCGGCTAAACGCCACGTAGAACGTCTGGGAACGGTTTCTTAAGAGGGGAAATAGGTGTAGATGCTTATTTTTTTTTATAAGATGCTTGTAAAACTATTCAAAAATATACTCTTACAGTTCGAACAAACAAAATTTAGGTTCGTTCAAAAGTTATAAGCGATTAAGCGAGTGTCCCTCGTTAAATGTAATACGGAGCGGTCGAGCAAGTAGTGATTCGTGTACGAAGAAAGTTGCAATCTGAAATAGAAGCATATGATGCTAAACCCCCCTTCCCTTGTCGCCCTTTAAAGCATTGATTATATAGGGTAGTGTTTTTTGACCTTTTTTAGATCGCGAACCCCTTTTTGGTGGAAAAAACTCTTTTGCGACGTCCCGTAGACTGTAACTTAGTTCTCTCGACCCCCTTAGTCTCTTCTACAGCTGTAACTGTAAGCATTCAAACAAACCACGGCCAAAACCACATTAATTTTAACTGTTTTTCACTTCCGAAGCTGTATCTAACTGTTTTCATCTTAGAGCAACATATTTTTTTTACAGCAATAGCAAAACACATAATAAATATGTTTCTATTCCGAAGCTTTCTATTTTTGTATGTTATTCTTTAAATCCTTAAGTATCGTGCGTGCAGTCAACAAATGCATTGAATTCCGGTGAAATGCACTGACACCAATTCAGCTATTGTACTACCTTGTGCAGCAATGAATCAGCACAATTTAAACTACTGTGGCAATCAGTTACATAGAAGAACACTTTTACTCGGAATATTTTGGATTGCATCATTTTTCGGCCTATATAGAGCGGCCAAAATATGACCAAAGTATCATTCCTCGAGTGATCACGTCCCGCAAGACAGCGACGGCATACCCGGCACCACTCTCACGAGTCAGGTAAACGGGTCCGGCTTCTTGGGTACCTCTTCCTTCCTTTCCTTATATCGAGACGTGACGCATCAGTCTGTACTCCCACAGACTCAAGCCGTACCAAGTACGAGATACTCGGGGCACAATTACAATCCTCATCCATACACCCTCGTAACTTCAGGCATATAGCCACTACATTCGCATCAATATATCCTATTCAGGAAGCGTTAGCAACTGGCAATACTAATCTCAATAAATACCTTCTGATACACTTTAAATTGACTTTTAATACGGAGGTAACCCGCAAGTTGACACCACCACCTCACACCTAATAACTTGGAGTCTAGTGAGGGGTGGCCCATCACAATTATATGTATAAATAAAGATTTGGTGATATTTTCAATTTTTATTTTTAGATAGCGTGCAACCCCTCGGGGGTCTCCTCGCGACCTCCAGAGGGTCGCGACCCACTGGTTGAAAATCACTGATATAGGGTATTAGATTACTCAATGTCGTACTACGTTTTGGCAGCAAGGATTTTGCTACGAAACGCAACGTGTAGATGGCACTCATTGTTCCAAATATCGAAAAATCCTCTTATTTCAGTATCCCAATAAATGACTTTCTAAACTACCCGTTACCGTATCCTATCTCAATATAAAATAATAAAACAATAACAATGAAAATTTTAAATCACATTTTTTATTGTTTTAATATTATTTACATTAAGAAAACATTTTTTATTATGGTAAACAGGTTTCAACACATAATAATTACGCCCTTTAATGTACGAATAGGCTAATAAATGGCATTTGAATCTCTCCGTATTCTTTCTGTTATGTTATTAGCCTATATAAAATGCGATAGATGGAACTAGTAATTGAGTGTTATTATTGGTATCATCTGGTAAATAATGTGTTTTATAAACAAGCAGTCTATTATTAAAAAAAGCATTCGTTATAAATTATCAACATTATTATAGATAGCCAAATACAATGCTATTAGTTTCGACGGGCAATGCTTATAAGGCCACCTGCAGTTCGCCGACGCAGAAGGGTTGACAAATTTAATATGGCATTGAGCAGTCTATGCCCTATAATTAATGCTTAAAGATAATATTTGAAGATACCATCGCACGACTGCTCTGACGCCACTGCATAGTATCGCAATGACGCAATGCCGCATAGACTGGTAGGAATACACTTTTTTTCTTTTTTTTTTTGTAGTTGTCTTTATTCATAAAAAATATACAAATTACGTCACAGTTCCCCACTACGGCTAGTGCCTTTTCAGTGAGATCTTTTTGTGGAGATCGTATCGCACGCGATATGTATATATAGACTTCGCTGTCGCTGCTCAAATTAGTGGGAAAGGCAAGAGGGAAAATGGATTTTTTGGACTCATGGACGCAGCATCAGTGTTACAAGAAGTGGCGTTCAAATATAACATGGGGGTAGTATTTATTCATGGACCACTCAAGTGCCCACAATATATGAGTTTACAGGCAAAATGTTGTTGAAGTAGTCTACATTTTATGTTGGTATTTTTAGTGCCTATATATCTATTTATTCCTGGTCTACAAAGTCGGGCTAGCAAGGTGTCAGAATGTCGATATCACGTACCGTTGTCGAGGTCCGTTGTTGAACAATATTATTATTTCTACCTTTCCGTTATATTCGACCCATTTTTCCAACCCCCCCCCCCCCCCCTGCATTTTTCTCTACATCCCGTCCCGTAGTGGGCATAAACAATACATAACGCCACTTTGAAGAGGAGAGAAAGGAAAGTAAATGAGGAAGAAACATATTTTATTTAGTGATTTATACATAGGTGTTCATGAAATTGTGTCTAAATAAAAGAAGACTCGAAATCCATCTCAACAATTACGGACAAAGCATTATACATTTTTAGCTTTAAGGCTTTACAATAAAGTAACAATGGGCGTACAAACGGCCGACGTCCCTTACGCTACATTTAGAAGAGTGGTTGTAACTTGGCTTTTAAATTACTCTAGGGAAGACGGTGAAGAATTAATGTGGACTCGAGTGTGATCATGTTATATTTAATATAACTATTTTATATACTATCATATTACAGGACTTTTCAATTATTGTGACATATTACCGGCTGATGTATTATTTATTTATAGATTGACAGTTCAATATTTCGAGACTGACGAGTTCCGAATTTATGTCCAACATAAACACAGCACTAGACAGATACAAAATGAACGGCTACTCATCCCTCCATTTCGCAACCTTTATGGCAAAAGAAGATTGAATTGGCTAATCCCTCATATATTCAACCAAATTCCTCTAAATTTAAAAACTTATAAAAAATGTACAAAAAAACAAAAAAGTAATTAAAAATAGTTAGCTTTAAAATAAGTGAAAGTGAAACAGACATGCAAATGATACGAATAAGATTTATACTTCATTTTATTAGCATTAAGTACGTTCATCTTTTTATGTAAACATTATCAAGGGGGTGGCTTTCTGTGCCGACTAATCCTGACTAATGTAGCAGATATATTATAATATGGTCAAAATGGCCACTAAAGTTGCACTGAAAGTCACCATGTCATAATCTCCAGCAGGTAAGCCTTAGGCTTGGCTGGATTTTATACAAAACTCTATTTTTAAAAAATGGGTATTAAATTAAAAAAAAAATAAAAAAATATGAATATATATTTGTTATATAATATATATTTTTATATGGCATTTATCATATTAATATGTGTTTGGATTTAATATATAATAATTAAATATTATTTTATATAACTTAGTAGATTGTAATAAATGTTAATTTAGTTTGTATAATTTTATTGATGTGTTTGTAATTTTTTATTTTATTTTATTTTTTTCTTCACGTATCAGATAACACTTGCCCTCTCTCCTCAAAATAATTTAAAGATATTAAAACCACCTCAACATAGGTTCCTACCTAGTGAGTTGGTAAACCGATATGTCAAAGAGATGAATTTTCTTTCTAAGCTAGGTATTATATTACACGTATTGTAAAATGTTTTTGTGCTAGGATAAGCATTTTAATTTTGTATCTTGTAATTTGAATTATGGAAATAAAATAAATAAAACAATTACCGACCAACCTCGATAATACTGGCTCTCTCAAATATTTTGTAGGAAAATATCCACCCGATCCTTCCTTTAATCCGATCCGAAAATATCCTTTCGATATACAATTTATGTTCTTTGATATGCTTAATTTAGAGTAGGATTATATCAAATGAAAATATCAGGTGTCCCAGCTGCGTAGCATGCGTAGGAAGCGCCGAATTCGTCGCGTTGGGCTGGTCCAATAAATAAGGACGATAAACGAACGGGTTCGAATATTGAATCCCGTTTACATAATCGGCACCATGTTTTCTCGCCTCTTTCCTGTTGTGCCGTAAAATCCTATGTGAAAAGTATCGTCTTTCTGGCTGGCAATGAACCCGGCGCATAAATCCGCTCCTTCTGACGGGTTCAATCGGGATTGGCCGTGTAACGTTACTTTCCCTTTCTCAAATCACATTTTCTGGTTATTTATTCGTTTCGCTTTGTACATACATATACAGGCGACCGTTATTTGGGGAGCGAGGATTCGTAAAGTATCGTATTCCTTAAATCAAGTTATTTTTTTAAGGCCGCGTATACGAATGCTCTTCTGACAATTCGAAAATTGAAGAATCTCGACTCTCCGCTGGGGACATTAGACAAATATGATGGAAAATTTAAACTTGATACAGTGGCGTAGCGTGCCTTGGCGGGGCCCCGTATAAAAATTTGTTTGGGGGCCCTTAGGAAGGGTAAAGATTTCTCACAAAAGAAAATAAAATGTTTGCATAAAATTAAAAGAAATATTTATTCATCATAATTATCTATCCGTCACTTTTCCAAATTTTTTACAAACAATTCAAATCAAATATACACTCTCCTTGCCTTTTTTCAGCAAACTGATTTATTAAATCATTTATAGCTGATGATGACTTTAGTTTTTCTAAAGTTCCTGCCTCTATGGACAATTGCGACAGGTCTGACAGGCGGTCATGTCCCATCGAAGTTCTTAGGTATTTTTTTATCAGTTTTAATTTCGAAAAACTTCTTTCAGCAGTTGCAGTTGTAACTGGAAGGGTCAAGAATAAAAAGCATGCTGTTATTACCTCCGGAAAAGTGGATGCAAGACTATTGAATTTTATCAGCAATAATTCAATGAGTTCCTTATTGGAATGATTTTTTTGAATTTCAGATTTTATGCATGTTTTTAGAGCCTTTAATTGGTCATAAAGAATAACTGAAATGTCTTTACTTTATTAGGCCGACAGTTTTCCGGAAGCGTTTAATATCTCTTCGTTTGAAGAAAACAGGAGTTTCTCCGCTTGTAATATTTCGAACATACTACTCAGGAAGAAAGAAACTGCTTTTTTTGACTTTTGTCATTTCTGAAATTAATTTTTTTTTTCTTACGCACGTTGGGGGCCCCCGTGGCCCGGGGGCCCCGTATAATTGATACGGCAGATACGGCGGTAGCTACGCCCCTGACTTGATACTTAATAAAGCAGCCCTTTTCATGGGCTTCAATCATTAAGAGCAAGAAGGAAATTCGATTCGATTGCTCTGATTTGCTTGGAATGGTATCTTTCCGTGGACCATCACGACACTCGCCAAACGGAGCTATTCCATCTTCCGCAGATTGGCACTAACTATGCACACAAAAATATTACATAGGTGACTTGCACCGACCGGCCTGTTAACTTCTGCTAACCGTGGTTAACTAACCACGATACGCAATTTAACAGCCGGATCGAAAATAAACACAGACACAACTGAAATCGAGATCGCTCGCCTCAGCCAATCATAACACAGTTCAAAATGGCGGACGGGAGGCTCTCACCTCATCTGTCAAACTGCCAAGTGCTTTTGATCATATCTCGATTTCGCGTCTTTCCCATGTCGGAAAACATTTTCGGAGCGCGATAGCCAAAAAAGTCAAAATAAGCATAAAAACCGGGGCACAGGCGACGCAATCAAATTTAACCTCCAAAATTGACAGCTAGCGTTTGACAGCTCGCTAACAGCTGGTTAGTGACGCTAACCGGGCACCAGGGCTCGGTTAAGAAATTTAACTGCAGTTAGCTTAACGGAGCATGGTGCAAGCAGTTTCGAACATTTAACTGCGGTTAGGCTCTTTAAACACGGTTATATATCTTAACCGAGCTTGGTGCAAGTCGTCCTTAAAGGGCAACTAAAATTTAGCATACGAAGCTCGGCGATATTCACGCATTCAACACGTCATCTCAACAAATCAATATTTCATACAACAAGGTTTTGACATGTCATTGTAATTGCAATGTAATCAAAATAATATGTATTTATATGCATATATTTAAATAGCATGTATGTACCTACTCGTATAACTATACGATATAAAGTGTATTCACAATAAATATATTTATTTAATATTGTGACTCCTCCCTTCCCCCCTCTTATCATGTGTGTTTATTTTTTAATAAAAAAAAAATATTGGTTTCCACTCTTTATTGGGAAATTTCTCAATGGGCGGGTTTATTGTCATACGACAATCTCTTCCAAACAACCCTACTATGAAGTGTTTATATGTATGTGTGCATGTAACATATGTGATAGTGTGTGTCTTGTTATTGCATTTGATCGACATAATTGAAATGCAATTCCGTGAATTTTATCCCAGTGGAAAATGGTGACCTAGCCGGGAATCGAACCCGGAATTTTTCAATGTAAAATCAGGCGATATAGCCGCTATGCCACGTGGAAACATGCAATTAGCTGTGACGTTGTATTTAAATATTTTTGTATTGTATTGAAATAGTTATGTTTCATGAATGATAATAAACTGAAACAAAAAAATATTAAACCCGGTTGACGGGACGTATTTGATTCTAGTAGCGTGGCCCGGTTGCACGAACCCAAGAAAATTTTGGTTTTTCTATTTATTTTTTACAACTAAATTAGTCGTATGTTAAAGATGTAGCTCCGGCGATTTAAAGCGTAAGCCAACGTAAATGAAAATATAACTCATGAGGTCTATGTTAGCTACAGAGACCGCTCGAGACGCACTCTTATAGACGCAGAGCAATGTAAAACTACCTGCCCGGGGTGCGGTAAGGTTTTTACAAACCTAAAAAAGTTTAAACATCAACCATGATTAGTTAAACGCGTTTAACACAAGAAGGGTTACGGGGAAAGACGATCAGTGTCGCTATAATTTGCGTAAAAAAATGTTTAGAAACTCAAATATTTTTATTATTATTTAATTCCTGCATTACAGTTTTTCCTTTTTTCTGAGGTATCATTTAAGTAAAATGTATTTTTTAGAAACTCAAATAAATTTGGTTTACAAACTTATTTTTCTCACTCAACCCATTGCGAAAATGACATTTATTTAGTTAGTAAACATTAAAAATGAAATTACCAATTTTTTCAAGTCGTTTTTAATAATTACTCCCCGTGACCCTTCACATTTTGTGTAACCTTGGCGTTGGTGGAAGTCGCCTTAAAACAATAAATTTGTTCGTATTCGCTAATTAGAGATGCACAGTTTTAGCAGCAAATCGACAAAATTGTGTTCGATAAGGTGTGGAGCTAATGGGTCCTTGCTGAATTGGCCACGAAGACCCATTCTGTTCATGGTTGGTCACACTCACGGGTCAACACCCATCCGGCGGCCTCCACGCATGAAGTGCTAGCCCGGGTAGGACTCTGGCCTTAGGGCTAGTTTCACATAGGAATCAACCTTCTGGCGCTCCTGGACGGTCTGCGCACCGTGCGGCGTAAGCCAATCGATTGTGCACTCTGACTAACAGTCGGGGGAGTCTGGAAGTAGTACTGTTTCCTATAGAGCGGGGGTGGTTGCGGACCTTACGGTGATTGCTCTTAAAACGACCATCGGCTACAGCCGGGCAAAGGATGCCGTGGTCCGCGGTAGATTAGGTATACAAGGGAGAAGACCGCTTCGTAAGGGAGAAGACCGCACAAGCGACCTCAAACTCGTAACCTATCGAGAGACCGGAGTAATCTAGTCGCAATTGGAAGCAAGGGCGTGAGTGTAAGCCCGCTGGGTAACACTCCTGGCTATCTCGCGGTTAAGGCGTTGGCCTCTTGCGGCCATGTGACGCAGCTTGGCGCTGGATTGTTTTGTCCAAGTCTTCTGCATTCACTTCCCGGGAGAGATAACGACTAATCGTTAAAACTTCCTGAGGTGACGGGTTCGCCCGTTGTAGTTGACAACTCTATGTGTTCGATATTGTAGCCTGATACCAAACAATGAATTTAGAAGTCTACCTGTGGGAAATGCTAGTCCGTTGAGAAAATGGTAACCGTTAAATTAAAGAGTGGTCTATTTTATAGTGAGCTTGTGTACGGTCTATCATAGTGTTGTGGAATGGGTTCGAAAGAGTGGTGCGAGGCCTGCCCCCTCGGTTCGCGTTGCGGTTAAGTTACGAGATTTACGCTGCGCTCCCCTCCCACTTGGAAACGCCACGAGAGAACGATTAGCGGGAGATGGCCGCGAAACGTCACCGCGAGCCGGACCGCGTTTGTTTAATACCTGGAGGGGCGCGAGCGAAATGGAATCGCAGGGCTGAACAGTACCATTTAATCCATTATATAAGTTACCATCCCCGCGGTAACTCCCTTTTATGCGTACCCCGAATACGACTGGCGAAATGGACCGGAACCCTTGATGCCCATTCCCCAGGCCCAAATAAAAACATGGCTACGCAGGAACACCGAAGAAACCCACCTTACAGAATGGAAAAAGAACGCAGGATGCAGGCAAACAAAGAACGCGGTTCCGGAAGCATCCAAAAAACTTGCCCGCAACCTCACCAGATTAAAAAGGGACAAAATCCGTAAAGCCATAGGTACTATGACAGGCCACTGTCCCCTAAACAAACACCTGTTTACCATAGGTGTGACAGACAGCCCTCTATGCAGAGGATGCATGGAGGAAGAAGAAACGCCACAGCATGTGCTCATGGAATGCAGGAGCGTGGCAGAGCAACGGGCAAGAATACTACAATCTCCAGCGTCTCGGAGGCCTGTAGCAACCCAAACAGGCTGCTAACCTTCTGGGACAGCCTGGGTTGGCTGGAGTAACATAAATAGAAACATGAGCCACGCACAACGGCCCAATCAAGAGGCCAAATGCGGGAAAAAGCCCAGACTAACTAACTAACTAACGACTGGCAAAAGTTCTATAATCCTACCGCTGTTAAACTGCTGGTAGACGTAAAATAAAAAAAAACATCAAGAAGATGCTGATAGGCTACCCTTTCTATGATCTGGCCGAATTTGAGATCCATGACTTTTCAAATATTGTGCAAATTTAAAATACTTAAAATAGTAGAGCCTTATTGTCTGATTATTGTATATGGTCTTATATCTGTACTTTTAGTTTAAAATGCATAACTTAGATTTAATTTCATTATTTAACATTTTACTGAAAATGTGTATATTACGATGAATAATTTTACTACGTATCTTTTCGAATTACTAACTACTTCAAATATTAGGCTTCTATTTTGATTATTTATATTTATATTTATAGTTTGACAATCTAGTAGATAAATTCTTACTATCTATTTATGTTCAGTAAAGAGTAGTAACGAGACCTACTACCTAACACAATTATTTTGACACGTCCAATAGAGGTTTTTAGCCGTCAATTGGATATGACAAAAATGTCAACAAAAAAAAAAGGTAATAATGGAATGTTACTCGGCACTGCTCGGGTATCCGCTTTCTTCCTCTTCCTACTTTTTTCACCCCCCCCCCCCCTTCCCTCCCCCAAACTTCTCCATCCCTCCAGGTAGACTATGTTACTTACTCACTATTCATTCAGCTATCTCATTCAAAATATCACATCTTTTCATTGGTCCTTTTCAACTTCCACTATCGCATTTACAAAATTTTCATGGCAATCAGTTGAGCGGTATAGAAGTTAAAGTGATGCAGCGCCATCTAGTGGCGAGTTACAATAAAGCGGATAGCATAAAATCCTTCTCCATGAAAAAATACTTATATGTGCCAACGTTTGAGGTGATCGGTAAAACGTTGTCGCCGTCTGTACTGATATACAAACATCCATTTATAGGTTTTTGCAACACTTCTGCGCTTGCGTCATGCAGGTGGCGCTGATAGCATTTTCGCTTGCCTTGCTGGTAGTGATACACGCGATAAATATTGAGTATGAAAGTGTCATATATTCAGAGCAGAAATACAACGAAACTTTCATGTTTTGTCTTGTGTTGCGTTTCAAGGGTAGATCCTTTTTAACACGCTTTTATTAGGTCGACCTGTATGTAACTAACTATGTAATGAAATCTAAGGTAACTAATTTAACCATCTTCCAAGGATCGTAGCGTCATGAAAATTGGCAGCTGTATGTAGTTCTGATGAAAATACAATAATATGGTACTGTCGAACTGATCTGAGGATGGAGTCGGAAGATATGAACTGGAACTTCATGATGGAATATCGTATCATAGCTGTGTTTGGACTTGTTAGAAAAGTCTTGGAATGAACTTTGACCACGATTAGGTTTCAAGGTCTGATGATGAAGCCGGAAAATAGGCACTGACATTCCATGATGGAATATCGTATCATAGCCGTGTTTGGACTTGTTAGAAAGGTCTTGTAATGAACTTTGGCCACGATTAAGTTTCAAGGTCTGATGATGAAGCCGGATTTTTTGGTTTTTACGTGCATTTATAAAAGCGTGTTTTTAGTGGTTTTTTAAAACTATTAATTTATTTTGTGATATAGCACTTAGTCACCGCCTCCTTTTTCTCGCATCATCATTGCAGTCCGATGATGCGTCCGTTGATGCCGTATGTAATCTTCTTCCTTGTCCGACTGTCACCACTATACCTCATATATCCTAGCCGCCTAGACTATAGCCGGCTAGATTATAGCCACCACTATAATCTAGCCGAGAAGGCTAGATTCTTACAGGGTCAGCTCAGACTGATGCAATCATTAGGATTGGGAAACAATTGTCTATCTTGGCTATAGCCATGCATCGGTAAGTGTGGTTTTATATGGCAACTGAGTGTCTCTTCCGGTCCTTTCCTGGTAAGATTCGTTAGCTTATGTAGGTTCTTTTCGGTGTGGTAAGTATTGTGGTCCGCCACAGAATTATCCGGTGAGACTAATAGCAATCTATTTAGCCATCTAAAATTACATTGATAATGAATGATTTTTATAACGGACTAATTGATTATTAAACCCAATAATTTAACCAATGACAACAATAATAGTATTCAATTATTATTGTTATCTATCGCATTTTAATACAGCCTGATTACATAACAAAAATAATACGGAGTTACTAGAGTGCCATCTATTAGTCTATTTGAACTTAAAGCGCCTAATTATTGTGTATTGAAACCTGTATACCCAATTATTATACCCAATTAAAATATAAAGTGCTATAATTTCAAAGATTTTTTACCTACTTTTTGAATAATAACCAAAGGTAGGGCGGTTAATATTAACTGTTTTTCACTTTCGAAGCTGTACTAACCTGTTTCCATTTTAGATCAACATAAAGTTTTGTGAAAGAAATAGAGGAAAACACATAATAATTATGTTTCTCTTCCGAAGCTGTAAATGTTTGTATATTATAAAATTTAAAAAACTTTATATTTTCGATTTTCATTTTACGATAGCTTGCGCCCTCCCGGAAGTCTCTTGGCGACCCCCCCCCCCCCAAAGGGGTTGCGACCCACTGGTTAAAAGACACTGCATATAATCAATGTTATTATGTAGTTTGATATGAAAGTGGCAGCCCTGTCTCAGTTTTATTAGTATGATAATTTAAGTAGAGAATGGTGGCGTTTAAATGTTTGGGCGGGGTGTTGGATTACTGCGCGGCGTGGGCGGCGGACAGTTAAAAGCTCGCCTTTTGTATTCATACTGTAACAAGCGGAGCTCATTTCGTTTGTCTGGGGGAGCGAATGACCCCTGAGGGACCCCACCGGCCGCGTCAGCCCGATTTACCCGCCATAAGGATTTTAATGTAAGCAATCAACCGCCTCATTTATTGAGAGATCCTGCCTTCTGTGTAATTTGTCGTGTAATATTAAATGTGTCGGGTAAGAAGGGTGGGGTGGGGGGGGGGGTGCAGGTTCCTACATTTGAAGCGCTAACTGTAGAAAGGGAACTATTGCCTTATTTTATTTTACAGGAGACACGCAAAATATTGCAATGACGAATATTCTTAGTTAACCCTACTAAAAAAAATTTCTTATGATTAGATATGAACCGGAAGCCTAAAGCGGGCACCCTCGTGAATATAGCTTTTTTTTAGAAAATTTATTTTTAGAAAATTTGGCGTGCTCTCGTACCGCGAAGGTAAACCCCGCGCTCCCCGCACCTTGCAGCAGTCATAGTGCAGTCACTCAAGCAAAAATAAGGGGTCAACCTCGAAATAAGAGATAATAAACTGGAAACTCGTATACACTTTAATTTTGGCGTAGTAAAAGTTGTCTCAAAAGTCTCATTAAATCTCGTGTCTGCGTCGTAAATTATTCAAGGCCAAAGGTCACAAAAATCGGTTTTTCGCGATTATCTAGTAAATATTTTTTAAAATTGCAGTACCTACTTAAGTTGTTTCAAAATTTAATATAAGCAAATACTTAAGGGCCAAGAACTTTAAGGAAATGCCTGGAAATTAGGTCAGCTGATCGGAGGACATTTCCATTTGCATCATTTGCAGAGTTATCGCGTGGTCATATGTTGTGCCGTTATAACTATATAGCTTTATGAAAGTTGTTTATGTTTAGCGTTTTTTTTAAATTTTTTATACTACCAAAAAAAAATCGTATACGCGTGATAGATAATATATTTTACAACCAAATGGCATAAATTACTCCGTAATCCAAAATTGTGATTTAGACCGTTTTAAACAAATTTATTTGTGGCTCTATCATGTCTTATGTATTATTATTACAAGACCGCCCAACAAAAATGGAGCGTAATGTGTTCAGGGTTCATCTATGTATGTTTTCCGTTTTTTTATTCCACCACAACTTCTAAAGGCTGAAACAGATTTAGAATTGCATAGTATTGTTAGAATCGTTATGTCATCCCGAGTGTCATGGGGTACCTTAACTGTCTAAATATCAAGCAAATAGTTGTCTTAATGTCCAAATCTACAAATGTCAATAAATCGACATAAATATTACATGCTTCGTGTCAAATAAAAGGTCTGATTGAGTACATTCTGAAAACATAATTCACACTTCTCTATATGTATAAATACATAAACCACAAAAATTTCATGAAAATAACCGTAATAAAAATAATTATGATTATAGTATTTCACTTTTTGTAGCGACAGTCGTGTTTTTATTCCTTTTAATATATTTACTTGTCTATTATCAAATCTTATGCAACAAAGAAGTAATAAAGCAAGGACATTTATTTACCGCGCTAAATTAGTTTTTTTTTTCATTTTCGCCAATAAGCTTCGACAAGATGGAAACAAATGACTCTTATTTTAAGAAAACGAAAGAAAATAAGTTTTGTTTTATACCATACTAGCTGACCCGTGCCCATTTCGTTAGGCGGTAAAACTTTTTACTTGTGAATTTATGAGTGTGGTTTGGTTAGTACTGAGTGCTATGATTTATTTCCTGACTGCCAAAAGAAGGGTTATATTTTTACTGCATATGTATGTATGTATTTGCACGCTAATTTGACTATATTACCGTTATTTGTAAGTGTCTTCTTGTGAGTGTCGTATTTCTGAGTGTCTTATCTCTTTAACCATTTATGCAGTAAAAGGGAAAAGTCTATTGTTTTAAACACTTGAGACGATAAATTTACTTATTTTGATATGAATTCATAATTGTTGATAATATGACCAATAAACATGACCTAACGATTTAAATTATTTTTTTAATATAAAATACTACTTATTGTTACTTAAATATAAAAGTTAGACATATGCTGTCGCTGACTTTTTTGTAGGCATTATCAAGCTCTACAACTTTTCTCTAGAACTTAATCATATATCTCTCATCGTTAAGGCAGCGTTCGTTAGAAACGTTTTCGTTCGATCGTTTTTTCCGACTTACTTTGGAAATCCGACTACCACGAAAAAGTCTTTTCATCTTTCGGAATATTATATAGCCTATGACACTCTTAAATAATGTGGCTTTCTATTGGTAGAAGAATTTCAGTAGATCAAAATCGGTTCAGTAGATCCAGAGATTACTTCCTACAACTTCACAAACTTTACCTCTTTATAATATTAGTATAGAAGTATAGATAATAACAATTGTAGTGATTGCCAGTATTTATTTTTATATGGTGCCAAAGAATTTGTAGCTCATTGTCACTTTTTTTGAACGACCCTCGTAAATAACGCATAGTTTTTTCTTCACTTGTTAGAAGAACGGGTTCGGGGCGCTGACTGCGGTAATTTACGCTTTGAACGATTGTCTGATTTACATCCGATCTCCGTAATTATTTTGTGGTAAAATCTCGAAATAGTCTTGTTGTGAAACGTTAGCTTTAATTGAAGCTGGGTGGCTGCATGGGTTAGCTCTCCAGGCGGTTAACTAGCCCAAATTTCTAGAACGGTCGTAAAATCAGAGAGAGATTTAGGGCCAGCACAGACGATCGCTCAGAGATTAAGCAACTTTAATAAACTGAACGATTAGGGCGCGGGAGTAGGGCGTTACGGGACTGATGAAAAGTTGCATGAATACACGTGACTACATGTGACTACACGCGACTGCACCTCGTGACTTCATTTGAGTAAATCTCTTTTAGTTTTTAAGAATGAATGAGTTATCCAAATGAATGAATGAAAAAAAAGACAAAAGGGAAGTCACAATTTTAAAATACTTTCATCCGGAATAGATATAAAATTCACACAAATCTGTTTTAATTGTAGGCAGCGACAAAAAAATTCAAAAGTTTTGTAAAACCTGATACTTTTAGATCAGACAGTGTTTTGGCCATAGAATGCTGGGGTAGAGTCAGCAGGCCAGACTCCGGGATACCTGGCGCTGGCGTGCTGTCGGTAAATATTACCAATCGGATACCTGATCCTGAATTCCGAGCCGGGAAAAAGATGCCATTGGTCCGCGATAGACTCAAATTGAATCAGCGCTGAACCACAGTATACCCTGTGGCTAAATATACGGCGGGTAGAGGTTGCGCAAGCGATTTCGAACCCGTAACCAGTCGGGAAGTTAAAATTATTTTAATGGGTAATTCCAGACGGAGATACCCTTCCAAAACTTGTAGTCAGACGGCGAGGCTGCCCGCTGGGTACGATTTCCGGTGCCTCGCCATAAGGCGTTGGCCTCTGACAGGCATGTTGGCTTAGCAAGACGGTAGATTTGTATTGTCTCTAAGTCATCTACGCTCACCTCATGGAAGATAGAACGATCACTATCTTTAAAACTTCTTGAAGTGACGGGTTCGTCCGTTGTAATTGTAAATCCTATAGAGCGGGGGTGGTTGCGGACCTTACGGCGACTGCTCTTGAAACGACCATCGGCTACCCGATTCCGGGTGAACAGCCGGCAAAGGATGCCGTGGTCCGCGATAGATTCGGTTGACACCGTTTCACCGCTAAGTAATGGAGAGGACCGCGCAAGCGACCTCGAACTTGTAACCAGTCGAGAGACCGGAGTAATCTGGTCGCAACTGGAAGTAAGGGCGTGAGTGTTAGCCCGCTGGGTAACATACCTGGCTATCTCGCGGATAAGGCGTTGGCCTCTTACGGGCATGTGGTGGAGCTTTACGGTAGACTGTTTTTGCCCTAAGTTTTCTGCGCTCACCTCACGGGAGACAGAATAATCAAATTTCGTTTAAACTTCCTGAGGTGACGGGTTCTCAACAGACCTATGGATATATCAACAGACCTATGGAATATATCTATTAAAATCCGAAATCTCGCACAATCTATCTTTTATATATCGGCTACGAAAGTTATGTAGCCGAAAACTCGCACAATCTATCTTTTATGTTTAATAGATCCATGGAACATGGGTTCGTTACCAACCAGGATAACTATCATGATAGTTATGTTTTCAGTCATTTAATTTTGTGACGCATCCAAGTGTAGGAATGCATATCTACTGGAGTAGTTGATTGTATTGCGTTGTATGGATGGAATTCTATCCATCAGTATCATCATTGATTATAATTGTATTTTTTTCTGTGATGTAATCAGCCTATATAAAAAATACGATAGATGGCACTAATATTTAAATGTTAAAACTGTTGCTGGTTAAATTATTGGGATTTATAACCAATCGGTCCTTTATAAAAAACCATTCATTTTCAATATTATTATAGATTGCCAAATAAATTGCTATTAGTTTGGCCGTCAATGCTATTTATTAGTGCATTTTGCATTTTGCCGGCGCATAAGGGTTGCCAAATCGTTATATGGAGTTGCGCAATCTAATACCATATATTATTATAATTAATGATAGGGTTGAAGTTGCACGAAATGTGGCACCTGCTCCGACAGCTCTAAATATATGGGCGATCGTCCGAAAAACAAACGAGTCAAATCGGGGAAAGAGATGTTTAGTTTTTACGATGTAGGGTCAGGTTTCTCCCTGTTAATGAGGCGTTCGCCAGATAAGAGCGTCAAATTGGAGATAAGGACATTTGTTTATTGCCGCGGGCGCTTATGGGCCCAGATAAGGGCCATTTGTACTTTTTTAAGCGTCCTCTAACCGGCGATCGACCCTCTTAATTACCATAAAGGGCGATTGGAGGGCATTTTCATGGCGAATAGCCCCCACGGCTGCATTGATTCATAGAAGAAAAGCTCTACTTACCTATTTCTGGGTGGAAAGGTTCACACCTCTTATATCTAAAGTAGATCAAAATCATTGCACTGGCTCCAGAGTTATAGAAAATCAGTTTCATAGTGAATATTGCCCTCTTTTCAGGAATTAACGAACATAAGCCTTAACAACCCAGAAACCAAAAATGCTAGCTTATTCATTAATTACAACATTAATTTGATTACAACAATATCACAACATTAATTAGGCTATTTCCTTCGTCGATTCCTAATCCAGTATTTTTTAACAATACAGCGTTTATTATATTCTAAATATATTTTTAAATCTGACATTATTTATGCTAAGGGCCTCCCTAGACGATCAAGCATGCTTGTCAAGTATCGCGTCGCGGACTTAGAAGGGATCGTAAACCGCAGGAATTATGCAAATATCTATTTTAAATATTTACTAAAAATGCCTAATTTTGTAGTTTATACCAGGGAGTCAAGTTAATTAGACGTAATTGATTGATGAATGACGTGACTCCCTGCTATAAACCTAAAAAAAATAGGCATTTTTAGTAAATATTTAAAAAAATATCTCATGCGGTTTACGACCCCTTCCCAGCCCTCGACGCGATGCTTGACAAGCATGCTTGATCGTCTAGAGAGCCCTTAAGATGTTACACGTTGCATGTTCTAAATTTGCGTAGTTATTTGTCTTTTATTTTCTTCCTTGATTTTCATTTCTTTTTTCATTGTCATCCGACTACCATGGCAACTTAAATTGTCATTTCATTCAGTACACTTGCTGTCTCCCTCCACCATTGTGAATTCGTGCACTGCATAGTAGACTTCTATATGTTCGCAACAATATATTATTGAATACCAAAAACGCTTATTTTTAGTGACAACACAAATTCAGTCAAGATTGACATCAACACGATTGTTGATTATTAACTTATGCTGATATACTGCCTCGATCGTGCTTCAGCGCTTTTCTAACATTATTATTATTATTACATTATTTTATTATATATAATATTATTTTTGCTGCATAATATTATTACTACATTATTCTAAGTAAATTTATTATGGTTATATTAAAATATTAGATAATAGAAGCCCAAAAGTTATAACACAATCCACCTGAACATATCGAGGATTTATTTATTTATGTTATTTATTACATTACATTACATTTTCGTCGTGTCCAATTGACCGCTAAAGACCGCTCTGTGTCAAAATAATTGGGTTAGGTAGTAAGTTTCGTTACTACTCTTTACTGAACATACATAGGTAGTCAAGAATTAACTACTATATTGTCAAACTATAAATATAAATAATCAAAAAAGAAGCCTAATATTTGAAGTAGTTAGTAATTCGAAAAGATACGTAGTAAAATTATTCATCGTAGTATTCAAATTGTCAATAAAATTTTAAATAATCAAATTGAATCTACGTTATGCATTTTAAACTAAAAGTACAGATATAAGACCATATAAAATAATCAGACAATAGGGCTCTACTATTTTAGGTAATTTAAATGGGCACAATATTTGAAAAATCATGGCCCTCAAATTAGGCCAGATTATAGAAAGGGTGGCCTATCAGCATCTCCTTGGTGTTTTTTTTAAATTGTATGTCCTCCAGCTGTTTAAATTTTGTAGGGAGTAGATTATAGAATTTAATGCTAAGTTACAAGTAGCTTTTCTGTACTTTTGCCAGTCGTATTCGGGGTACGCATAAAAGGGAGCTACCGCGGGTATGATGCGAGTGAATGTCTGCATTAATTGCAGTTTCTGCGAGGTGCTGTCTAGCATACATTAAACACTGGTATATGAACGCCGAATACATAGTCATTACCCTTGCCTTGCTGAAATATTTTTTCCATGAGGTCCTAGTCGTTACGTGATACGTGCTGCGCAGTGCTCTCTTTTGCAAAAGAAAGATTCTTTTACTGGTTGCAGCATTTCCCCAAAATAGTATTTATTTTATATTTTATATCTTTCATTTTAATAAAGATCACAGTAGGGACAAATATTACTTTTAAATTAAAACGACAAATTCATTCATCTCAATCAGATGCAACCACAGGAACGTCACACATATAGCTATATTTACGGCTATATATACCTAGATTTGCAATTTACGAATTGTTTTAGATTGCGAGAAGACATGATAAAAATAAGTTTATTAGTAGAATTTAGTAATAAAGTGTTGTAAGGTAGATTTAAAAAAAATATAAAATGTATGTACTAACTAAAAAGATTAGACACTAATAATAATAATAGTAATAATAATAATAATAATAACAATAGATATACATAGTGAGTTATTAATTAGTGACATCCTTGTGGTGTGTGAATCAGTACGACGAACTGAGCAGCTATCGACAAAAAATATGGAAAAAACAAAAAAACATTTTTTTTAAAACACCTGTTGTTGTTTTTTTTTTTGTTAAATTTGTAAATGTCATCTATTTAATAAAAGTTCTTTTACGAGTATGTTCCATAAACATTTTATACGTCTTTAAAATATAAGAAAACGAATATAAAGAAACAATTTAAAAAATATATACGGTTTGTACAGCAGACACTGTCTCTCTCACACACACAGACACAATTTTTTTTCAATTTCAATTTTCAATTTATTTCCAAAAAAAATCTTAACAGATTGTAGAAACTTAATATTTAGGTACATTTAAATTACAGTCTATTAGTCCGTTTTTACAATATTTAAATTTATCACCACGATCTCGCTCGCCACAGCCAGGACCGTCCCATCGAGTACCTCCACCTCTACCTTTTATTTTCTAAAATGCAATGTATTATCTTTATAATGGCTCGATTGATTGCGTTTCTTCGTAAACTAAAGTCCTGTACTATTGTAGTCCCGCAGAACTATTGTAGTCCCGCAGGTTATTCGCGTGTTAGTTTGATTTTACTATGTTCTTACGATCTAGATTATATGTACAACTTACGAGCTATGTTAGCTTCGATCTACTTTATATGTACCTACATACAGTTACTTCATTATTGCTTTTAGGGCATCAAAATCATTTTTAAGATTTATTTACTAAAACAACAAATTAAAATAATCGATAAAAATATCAAGAAATTAAAATCAGAAAAAGTCAGAATAATTAAAAAATGCTACTTAAAATTGTAAAAAAAATGGCCAAAAAATTTGAAAAATTATTTTAAATTAACAAACTCATCGATCGAGTAAAAAGCTTTGTCTAATAAGAATTCTTTAAGTAACTTTTTGAATAAGCTTTCCACTTGAATTGTTTTTAAACTTTCCGGTAGCCTGTTAAAGTAATATGGCCCGGAGTATTTTGTGTCTTGCCTTGCTGTGTTTAGTTTAATACATGGTATAAAAATGTTTAATTTATTTCTTGTATTTTTAGTATGTGTATCTGAAAACTTTTTATAATGTGTTTCTTTATTCTTAAAAAACTCAGTCAGTAACTTAAAGAGATAGAGTGAGGTTAAGGTGAGGATTCTTAGCCTTTTAAAAATGGGTCGACACGACTCTTCCCTTTTCACCTTTGCAATTATTCGCACTGCTCTCTTTTGGAGTATAAATATGGGTTCCCTATGACAAGCATAACAATTTCCCCAGATCGTAATGGCATAACTTAGGATAGCTTCAATATAGCTGAAATAAACATTTCTTGTTTGCAATTCATCCAACGACCTTCTTACAATACTTAAAGCATAACATGCCCGACTTAATCTACTTTCGAGATTTCACAGTGAAAGTTCCATTTTAAAATGGAACTTTCAGGTTGATCCATCCATGGATAACCTACCAAAAAAAGTCTGCTATTTTTGGTAGGTTATCCATGGATGGATAACCTACCAAAAATAGCAGACTTTAATTCAACTTTCGGGTATTAGTTTTTTTTTCAATAACTTGTAAAATCACCTACAACTTTTTTTGTAAATTAGCCTATGTTACTGAGAAAATGGTAATTATATTAAAGTAGAACATAAAAATATATTTTCACGCTAATGAAGGTCTGAACGAAAGTAAATTGTATAATAATCGAAAATAAAAGATTTAAAAAAAACATATTAATAAATTATTTAAAAAATTACTCCACTCGCATAAGTTCGCCTCAAATACGTCATCAACTTTAATATAGAGATAATTGCACCACTTAAGTTGTCGAATGCCGAGAATTGAAAGGTGACATCTGGCGCAGAGCCCCACAGTGCCACCCCGTAGGTAGACTGGCGAAAATTGCAGGGCGTGAGATTAGATACAAATTGACGTGCGGCATTTTGGACGCGCGCGGTATTTTAAAAACGCCCAAATGGGACGGATATTTATCGCCCGGATTAGCCGTGACTTATGCCTTTTGGGATTTTTTTAAAACGCTTCCTAGACCGCGCGGGTTGGCAGACATCGGCAGGGGTTGACAACATTCGAGAAGCTCCCTCGTCTCTCCTACGAAGTCGTTTGTTTTTAAATAATATATCATGTTAATTGAGTAACAATAACTAGAGCTGTCAACTATAACGAGCGAACCCATCACCTCAGGAAGTTTTAACGATATTTGATCGTTCTGTCTCCCGTGAGGTGAGCGTTGAAGACTTGGGACGTAAACAATCCATTGTCTAGTTATGAGACCAACGCCTTACTGTGAGATAACCAGGTTAATCACCCAGCGGGTCGACAGATTACTGCGGTCTCCCGACTAGTTACAGGTTCGACGTCGCTTGCGCGGTTCTCCCCTTACGTAGCGGTGATACGGTGTTTATCGAATCTATCACAGACCACGGCATCCTTTGCCCGGCTCTTCACCCGGTGTCGGATAGCCGAATGGTCGTTTCATGAGCAGTTGCCGTAAGGTTAACAACTACCCCGTTCTATAGGAGACAATACTGTTTCCAGACTCCCACGGCTATCGGTGGTAATGCACAGTCGACAAGCTGACGCCGCACGGTGCGCAAACCGTCCAGGAGCGCCCGAAGTTTGACTCCTAGGGAGTTCTGCCCGAACTCGTACTTCTGTGTGGAACCGCCGGATAGGTGTTGACCCGAGCGTTTGGCCGACCCTACATATGGGTCTTAGTGGCCAAACTACAGCAGGGCCCATTAGCTCCGCATTGAGTAACGCCAATTTATTTTGCAGCACCATGTCCCGTCATGATTTAGTCATAGAAACGTGCATGATGAAAAACCTAAGTGAAACCCATTTATTCTCGGCGACGGCCTGACCTCGCAAGAATTAAATATCATTATTATTTTTTTTTCGTGTAGAAATATATTTTTTTAACTATCTAAAAAAAAATAATCATAAAGGGAATCTACGAGCCAATACAGATAAAAGGGACGTGGCACGGGCACGTCGCTTGGCGGTCGCAAGTGACGCGCTAAAGTGACGATTGGCGTCGGACCTCGAACGAATATGCATGGAATTCAAAATTGATTTTTGCGAGTTAATTGAGAAATATCTATCACTATATAACTTTAATGGCATTATATGACTTAAAATTTGTACTAGCGATAGCGGTTAATGCATAAGAATGATCCCCTTCGCACGGTTTCGCGATGCCTGAGCGACTGAATGCCTCTTCTGTATGGTCACGACGCATCCGCGCCCCGTCCGCGCCCGACGCCCGCGCTAAGTCGCCTCTGTCCGAACCCTTCAAGAAAAATATGTGGATATATCAGTGTGTCCCGAAATTCACGCAAGAAGTATTTTTTTATACAAAACACAGGATTATATTTTTTTTAAAAATCGTATTGATTCTTAATTTATACAGAGATATACAATATATGGAATAACAAATCGGTTAAATGGCCTCCACGGCTCTGCTGGCACATACGCTCTCTTCTGTCGAAGTTTTCCATGATAGTATTACAAAACTTTGTCTGAATTTCGTTTATAGAGCGCTCCTTCAAGGCGTGGGCGGTCATGGGCTTGTTGGCATAAAACGTAGACTTCCAAAAACCCCAATAAAAAAATCCAACGGCGTTAAATGGAAAGATCTGAGCGAATTACACGACCATGCAGCCCATGCATACCAATGACTCATGCAGTAACTAAATAGTTTCTCGGGTTGTAAGGCATGTGGCTCCATCTTGTTGAAACCGTCTCGTCGTCCACGTCCATATCTTGCATGTGGGCACAAAAAAACGCTGAATTATCAAGTAGCGATAGCGAGCACCATTAAATGTTATTGCCTGATCACCCGCATTGTCTTACATCTTACATTCTCCGTTACATTAGTTTGTGTTTTATTAGGTATTATCTAAGTAAGTTCAGAAACTTTACAACAATACGAATATTAGTTCTGCCATGCTGCAAAGTTTTTGTACGATATATATTATGACATCACACGTTTTAGGTGTTTTAGAAACTTCAAACCAGTTTGCGACCCCTGTCGGCATTCGTGCGCGGCCCGACTGTTTTTCTAGACAATTAATTTGTTCAATTCTAGCGTTAAATGTCCCAGTTGGCAAGCACGTAAAGTCTCTTTTTTCGGGTTTCTTTCTGTCTGCGAGAGGGAGCGACCAATTAAAAAGTTGCGAAGCTAGTTTAAAGCACAATTGAGTCATGGCGACGACGATCGAAGCTTCGGGAAAAAAACGGTCATATGCGAGTTTCCATTAAACATTATATTACGTGCTTACTTATTTTGTATGAAAAATGTGTATTTAATTAATCTAAATATTGATCTATACTATCTATGCAGTTTGGTTATTTTAATGGGAATTATTTATGTATCTGCTGTAGAACTGTAGTGGACAGGAATCAATGAATGCTTTAAAGGTATTTTCCAGTGCCTCTTCGGATTTATTTCCCTTATAAAATATATTTAAATCCCGAAAAAAATGGAATCTGCTGGAGCGAGGTCTTGCGAGTATGATCGGTAACAAAGAAACTCCAGTCGCAATTGTTGCAAATTTGCGACAGTTTGCTGTGAAGTGTGTGTGAAGGCGAAGAGCCATTGGCCATGCTCGGTTGTTTAATCGGGACCATCTCTATCACATTATTTGCAATTCTTGGCAGTTCACATTTACAGTAATTGCTATGCTAAAGCGCCAGAAGTTGTAACGGATAACAACGACATAACCCTCACATTCGAAAATAAAGCGGATTTCCATCGTTTCTAAATAAAATAAAATAAATCGTAAATAACCGATTAGGTTGTAACTTTGTGGCAAAATACGAAAAGCATTATTATTTTATTTTACTTTTCAGGTGAGGCAAAAAAAGACAAAAATCCGAAAAAGGGGTAATTTAAACGTCGATATATTATATCGGTGGTTTTAAAGTCATGACTTTGAATCCTATATATATATATATATATATATATATATATATATATATATATATATATATATATATATATATATATATATATATATATATATATATATATATATATATATATATATATATATATATATATATATATATATATATATATATATATATATATATATATAATTGATAAGTTTTGTAAAGAAATCCGTTTATAGGAAGATGTTTTTATTTAAAATAAAATTAGTAAAAGCTACTTAAAAAGCAGCGAAGGAAATCCCAGCTTGGATCGGGAAATGCTATATTTGAATGAGATATACTTACGGATGTGGACGACTTTCGACGGTGCAATGTAAGTTTAGAGGTCCTTTTGCATCGACTAACGATCACTATTCATCCATATATCTCAAAAATCAAGCTATTCCTTTTGCAACAAAAAATGCCTCCAATTGAGACGAAAATAAGCGAAAAAATCAAAAATTAAACAAATTGATCACTTCGGCAAAGGCGTGACATAAATGAAGGTGACATTTCGAAATAATTCAAATTTCGAATGCTACCAACATTAAAAATATGATACAATTGGCTGAGTTTGTTATTAACGAGCCATTAAATCGAAATAAAAATAAAAAAAACTCCATATGCTTAATGAAATGAAAGAAGAAACTTCAATCTTAATTTCTGGCAGAGAAGTTTATAAAAAATGCTGTATAATGTTATCAAAATACGGTAAACCAGTATAAAATTGTATAATATTAAAAAATATGTAAAGAAACATTGTAGAAAACAGTATAATATTTTTATATTTGATAAGTTTTGTAAAGAAATCCGTTTATAGGATGATGTTTTTATTTAAAATAAAATTACTAAAAGCTACTTAAAAAGCAGCGAAGGAAATCCCAGCTTGAATCGGGAAATGCTATATTTGAATGAGATATACTTACGGATGTGGACGACTTTCGACGGTGCAATGTAAGTTTAGAGGTCCTTTTGCATCGACTAACGATCACTATTCATCCATATATCTCAAAAATCAAGCTATTCCTTTTGCAACAAAAAATGCCTCCAATTGAGACGAAAATAAGCGAAAAAATCAAAAATTAAACAAATTGATCACTTCGGCAAAGGCGTGACATAAATGAAGGTGACATATCGAAATAATTCAAATTTCGAATGCTACCAACATTTAAAATATGATACAATTGGCTGAGTTTGTTATTAACGAGCCATTAAATCGAAATAAAAATAAAAAAACTCCATATGCTTAATGAAATGAAAGAAGAAACTTCAATCTTAATTTCTGGCAGAGAAGTTTATAAAAAATGCTGTATAATATTATCAAAATACGGTAAACCAGTATAAAATTGTATAATATTAAAAAATATGTAAAGAAACATTGTAGAAAACAGTATAATATTTTTATATTTGATAAGTTTTGTAAAGAAATCCGTTTATAGGATGATGTTTTTATTTAAAATAAAATTACTAAAAGCTACTTAAAAAGCAGCGAAGGAAATCCCAGCTTGGATCGGGAAATGCTATATTTGAATGAGATATACTTACGGATGTGCACGACTTTCGACGGTGAAATGTAAGTTTAAAGGTCCTTTTGCAGTCGACTAACGATCACTATTCATCCATATATCTCAAAAATCAAGCTAATCCTTTTGCAACAAAAAATGCCTCCAATTGAGACGAAAATAAGCGAAAAAATCAAAAATAAACAAATTGATCACATCGGCAAAGCCGTGACATAAATGAAGGTGACATATCGAAATAATTCAAATTTCGAATGCTACCAACATTTAAAATATGATACAATTGGCTGAGTTTATATATATATATATATATATATATATATATATATATATATATATATATATATATATATATATATATATATATATATATATATATATATATATATATATATATATATATATATATATATATATATATATATATATATATATATATATATATATATATATATATATATATATATATATATATATATATATATATATATATATATATATATATATATATATATATATATATATATATATATATATATATATATATATATATATATATATATATATATATATATATATATATATATATATATATATATATATATATATATATATATATATATATATATATATATATATATATATATATATATATATATTAGTAAAAATGGGTCATTTTCATAAGAACCAGAGTTTTAACTAACTGGCATCGGATTTACATAGTGCAACATTTTGTATGGGAACCCTGCATTTTGTGATTAAAGAGTCATACTTAGCCCAATTGTTCCTTAGGTGGTCCTAAGTAGATTTAGACCGGGAGCCATCGGGGGCCACCCCGCGGATGGCGGGGGGAGGGGGTGGAACTTTGATTCCGCCGCGCGTCACTTTGAACCCTATATCTCTCGGACTATATGTACTAGGGCAATAAAAATGACATTTTCGGATAACTCAATGATAACCAGTCCAGTGGTATAATAAAAAAATACCAGTCCATAAAAAAATTACAAAAATCATTCACATCTTTTTTTTCACATATTCGAAGTTTACTTTATAACCATAAAATGTATCGGTATTCAAAAAATATATTCTGAAAGCCACACTTATCTAAATTACAGAAATATATTGGACTGCCAAGGTAAACAGTCAGTGAAAAAATATAATTCATCGCACGGCAGACCGGCGTATTGCGTCCGCTAAGTAGATACGGGCATCAAGCGAAGTTAGATAAGTACTTATAGGATTATTAAGCTTCTGCGATAGATTAGTGATTAAAAATAACAATTACAATAATAATAATTAGTATAATAATTATATTAACATTTCTATTTTATATTTCATTAAAATAATTCATCATACACACACTGTACCTAATTATTTGTGCTTAACACACCTTAAATACCTACCTATGTAGGTATTCATTTTTCTGCAATCCCTACTATTTCGTCGAAAAAATAATAGTAAATAATATATACAATTACATATCTACCCATACCTACTTAATTATATTAGGGAAGGCATTTTACCATACGTTATAATGCGTTGGGATAAAGTGGGTGAATCAGTACCTACGTGCAAGTAAGCGACTTTTGATAGTAGGTAAACTATCGTAGTAGGCCGTCTAGCAGTAGTTAAAATATCGCGAATAAAAAATATTCGCGATATTTTACCTGGCAGGCGCAGCGTACTGAGCATGTTTTAAAACTATGTTTAAAAAAAAATTATTGTTAGAATTTTCAAAAAAGAAACTTTTTTGTTGCTTTTTTCACATTTTTTTTCAAAAGCTGCTTATTTGCTCGTACTGAATCACCCAGTTGGAGAATGCCGAATTATGTCGTATTGGTTTTAATATATAAGAATGATAGACAAAATCACATAATTTGTTAAGACAGAATGGCATCCTGTCTTGACAAATAGTTAAGACAGGGTTTGGCACTAATTATTCTATTATTCATGGATGAAGTTAGTTATAGCATTCTGACAAAAATATTTTTTAGTAATAAGTTATTTTGGAATAATAAGTATGCTTCCATAGTCATGGTGGTATAGCATTTCCGGCACAAAAAAGCAAGTATTTATGGTGTAATTAATAAAGGTCAAGCTACAATCATTCAAAATGACGCTCACTACAAAAGACTGGTAACATTATGGTTGTTACACTCGACGAGGGAGCACTGTGAGTCATTAGTAACTAGCGTTATTAAATAGGTGCACAGATGACTTATATTACTTATTATTGTTATTATTATCTCATTAGCCTCATAACTGTATTCATATATCTCCCATATATATTATATCTCATTTAATTTAATAAATATTTTTTGTTAAATATATATATATATATATATATATATATATATATATATATATATATATATATATATATATATATATATATATATATATATATATATATATATATATATATATATATATATATATATATATATATATATATATATATATATATATATATATATATATATATATATATATATATATATATATATATATATATATATATATATATATATATATATATATATATATATATATATATATATATATATATATATATATAATATATATATATATATATATATATATATTATATATATATATATATATATATATATATATATATATATATATATATATATATATATATATATATATATATATATATATATATATATATATATATACTATAATAGTTATACAATATACACTTGTAGGATTTCCAAAGATTAAATAAATTACCTATACACCCGGCAGATGAACGCAGTACTAAATATCACCTTAATACAGGCTCTGCCTAGTGAGGTGATAAAATCCCGCCGAAGCCGCACCTTTAGTAAATTTCCAGGGTTCACATTTTGTATACGACTAAATCATGTAAATATACTATAGGAAATTTAATCATGTAATACTAGGGATAAAAAAATAAATAAATAAATAAATAAATAAATTACGTCAAATTAGCTTTTTTATAATCACACGTCGTTTTTAATGGCGTAACTAAGCCGGTGCAGCCAGTGCGGCGCACCAGGGCCCACGATAATACGGGGGCCCAAAATCAAACTTCCGTTACGATCGACGTTCTATCCAACTCTTCTAAGAAGCTAACGAAAGCTTACAGTGTATTCACTCTCCAAAAGAGCCATACGAGCGATAGTAGGTATTGATCCACGGCAGTCATGTCGTGAAC
This sequence comes from Micropterix aruncella, assembly GCA_944548615.1. NCBI lineage: Eukaryota > Metazoa > Arthropoda > Insecta > Lepidoptera > Micropterigidae > Micropterix > Micropterix aruncella. The sequence goes on along the minus strand of OX155971.1, from coordinate 9,798,604 downwards.
ACTTCCAAAAACTAGGGATATTGACTGTATATGCGATTTTTGCTCAAGAAGCTCTTTGCGAATTCTATTGCAATAAGAGCTCGGCCTTATCCCACGAGGAAGTACATCGACATGACACCAGGAATAAAACCCAGTATCTCCAACAGTTCGTAGCACGTACTGCCAAGTTCCATTCCAGGCGAATAGGCGATACATAGGCATCAAACTTTTCAGTAAATTGCCTGAAAGATTAAAAGCGATTAAAAACATCAATATTTTCAAGAGATCTATTCGAGTCTATCTGCATAAAATCAACATGTAGGCTCATAACGACTTCTTAAAATATTTTGAAAATACATAGCATCGTATCTACCTATTTAATCTAATACATATTATTCATTGTCAATTGTTTTGTTGTAAACTGTTATGATATATTCTTTGTTTTTGTAAATTGGTAAATTTAAAGTTATATATTGTTTATCATCTCTTGGCTAAATTGAGTAACTAGTTTAAGATTAATTGTTGTAATTCCTACACAATTGTTATGGTTGTATTGGAAATAAATACTTTTTATCTTTAACTTTATGTTAAAAAATGGATGTCTCAAAACTGATCGATGATTTTGCAAATCGCAACCATTCTAGAAATGTATATGTTCATATTTTTTTATAATACATTAATTTTATATAATTTTATAATACAATAACCACCTACCTGCAAATATCAAAGAAATAAAAGGAAAAGGGTTTACCGCAGCGTTGAAAAAATGGCTTATCGATGAAAGCTTTTCCACATTAAACGAATATTTCTCATAATATTATATTGTAGGCATTCATTTTCATTTTCTTTTTACTATAATTCAATTAGGAAGATTACACATTTTAAATTATATACATTTCTTATTTATAGGCGGATTTTTGATTATTTATTTATAGGCGGATTTTGTTTTTTTTTTTGTATTATTGGTGAATTATTTTTATTAATTGTTTTCTACTGTTACATTTTAAATTATATACATTTCGTATTTATAGGCGGATTTTTGATTAATCCTTGATTTTGATTTTTTCTTTATTTTTTATATTATTGGTGAATTATTTTTATTAATTGTCTTCTACTGTTAGTTCTACTTATCCGGTCTGTTTAGATTTTTTCATGTTAAACCAGTGAAATAATTACATTTTTTAATAAGATATTATAATTAGCAGATAAGTAAATTTAGCAGATAAGTAAATTTGTCAATCTGTTTTAATAACAGGTAATTGTGAGAGACATAGTTTTACGCATTATCACCATAAATGTACCACCACAATTTCGGACAATAAATATATTTCTATTTCTATTTCTATTAGGTAAATTAAATATGTAGATATGCAAAAATTGGTACATTTCTAACAATTAGTGAGTATTTTTCAGTCTTACCAGTTTCGCACTTAGTAGCTCTACTCAAAATAAAGTAATAAAAACAGTATTTTTTTATTTCTCACCAACTCAGTGGTGGAAATATATTATTCAGTTATTAATTTGACAGTAACGGTCGTATTAATGTAGGAGCAATAATGTCGTATTAAGTTCGTAGAACGTCGTATTAATTACGAACGCAAAAATGATTCCACTTGATGTTCGAGGCAATGCCCCAAATGAATCCTCCGATTTGTAATGTAGCTACATTATAAATACTTAATTTTGTTTTTTATTAATTTTTTTATTTTATTTTATTATGGAACCAAACAGAACTACATACACTGCAATAAAAGCGTATTTAAAAGTGTCAAAAATCCATTAATGTGATTCCGAATATAAAGCACAGAAAATAAACGCAATATAATTTTATATTGTTTCCGCTTGAGAATGGGGGGGAATCAGGATGGGAAGTGAGGTGAAAGAAGACAAAAAATAGATTTTAAAAATGATTATGTGTATATATAAATATATATATATATATATATATATATATATATATATATATATATATATATATATATATATATATATATATATATATATATATATATATATATATATATATATATATATATATATATATATATATATATATATATATATATATATATATATATATATATATATATATATATATATATATATATATATATATATATATATATATATATATATATATAAATATATTTATATTTAATTTTAGGTATGATATATAGGTATTATAATTAATATACTTGAGATAAAATTATGTCCATGGACTAAATGAAATATAATATATATAAATGTTTTGTGATCATCTAGATCAGCGATGCACAGACCGCGGCCCGCCGACACTTTGTGGGCGGCCCCCGTCCTCGAAATTATTTGAAAAATATTTTTTCAATAGGTATACATAGGTAGAAAACTGTGCACGCTCGCCGAGCGCCTCACCGCTACGACGTCTCGTTCGCACTTCGCAAACATTTTCAATAATGAATAATGCTAATAAATGTAAGAACCGAAATCGTCTTAACAACGAAAATCTTGAAGGCATTTTGCGCTTAGCCACTACTAAAGTGACCCCTAACATACAAAAAATTGTGTCTTCTACACAATGTCATGTATCTTACTAAGAATAAAATGTATTCTTAGTTAGATATATAGAATATTCTTAGTTAGATAATAGAATAGAATACATGTTATTCCTAGTATATTATACTGTAATATGGATAACAATGATATGTATTTGTAATCTAAAATTTTCCATTCTTTAACTATTGTATTGGCACTGATATATTTTATATTATTATTATGACATTGATACACGTGAGGTTGAATGATCCAAATTTTCAAAAGAAGCAGAAAATAAATAATTATTCGAAGACCATAACCATAACATTGTTTCATAGGCCCTCCGTTAGTTGGAAGAAGGTGATGCGGCCCTCAAGTAGAAAAAGTCTGTGCATCGCTGATCTAGATAGACTCTAGATTTTTTTAATTGAATTCTTATAAGAGGTTTTTGATTAGTGTAATATGTCCACACTTAAAAGTCTGTACCTATTATATCTATGACACGCTCTGTACAGAAATGTATTTTGAGATGCGTTGGTTTTCACCACAGGGAGATGAAATAGTCGATGCGATCGAACAGGGCGAGGAGGAACATAAAATTCAATGCGCTTCAAAATCGCATTCGCATCGATGAAATTATTTACCAACCCATGCTAGGTATAAAATTATTACATCCTATATGCCATCATTGATGTAATTAAGTATGGGTAGGTGCCTTTCGTTCAATTTTGCACTGGTCATATTAGTCCTTTTTTGGAATCAAATATATAAAATATATTATTATATTCATTAAAAAATTACCTTTTAGTCATACTCTAATCTATCTCTTCCTTTATTTGAGACTAAAATTGTTCCACCTCCTGGGTGGCATTTTTATGAACGGGCGCAGATGTTAGTTTTTCGAAACACCCATTACCATTATCCCCCAGTTCCCTGAGATAAGACCGGTAATTTGACTGTTACCATACCACTCGAGATTAAGACTAATCCTAAACGTGTCGAGTTAACCGTCGCAAGAATTAAGTTATTTGACATATGCTTTCTTGATAGATTGTCGGAGAAAAACTATTAGTTAAATGTCTGTTTATATCTACCTATTTTAAACATGTAGCCATGAAGAGTCGTGTTTAATTAATTTTAATAATAATAATAATAACCTTCAATTGTTACAAAAAATCTAGTTTATTACTAACTTTGAGCAATATCTCTCAGCTAACCCATGTTTCTGTAAAAATATGTTGGCCATCTGTGCTAATATTAAAAATAACCTAAGACTATTTAAACACTAATCTAAATCGGTTGTGTCACCCCAAGACTTTCCCGGCAAGTAGCCAAGGACTGATTTCCTATGATTTTAAATTCATAAATAAAATCGATAAGCGCCCGCCCTCAGCCGGTGGGCGAACCCGGTTGGGTTCTGTTACAACCGCCTAGACGGTGCGGTTCGTTTCTCAGCTAAGCGCCAACAGACGGCTTTAATACTGGATAAAAATATAAGGCAGAATTTAAATATTATTAGTATAGCTTGTATATCATTTCAACCAAAACTCCACAATGTGAGTTCGACCTTAAACGGCATCTGTGTATCAAATTTCAAGTATCTAGGTCCAATATTTCGAGATGGAAATATGACTAGTGTGGCCCCCTGGTGGATCCATTTCAACCACAACCTTTTTAAGTCTTGTTATGACGAAATGATGTCTGCATGCCAAATTTCAGCTCAGTCGGATTAAGCGCTTGAGCGCTATCGTGGAGGAATACACAGACAGGCATTCAGATGCGCGTTCACAATGCTTTCCCTTCTAGTCGGTTAGTGGGCCGGGAAAGTAAAACTAAAATAATCCGAGCGCTCCTTGACGATTTGCGCATCGTGCGGCGTTAGCCAATCGACTGTACATCCCGACATCTGACGGTATGCACAGTCTGAAAACGGCTTTGTTTCCTCTAGAGCGGGGGATGTTCTTAACGTTGTGGCAGGTGCTCTTGAAACGACCATTCGGCTACCCGATACCGGGTGAACTACTGGGCAAAGGACGCCGTGGTCCGCGATAGATTCGGTAGACAGACACCCAATCATCGCTACGCAAGGGAGATGACCGCGCAAGCGACCTCGAACCCGTAACCAGTAAGGAGGCCGTAGAAATCAAGCTGAAACTGGAAGTAAATGCTGTTGCAAGCTCGGTTTCTCGCGGTGAGGCATTGGCTTCTTACGGGCGAGTGGCGTAACTAGACAGTGGAGTGTTTTCGTCCCAAGTCTTTTACGCTCACAGAACGATCAAATATCGTTAAAACTTCCTGAGGTGACGGGTTCGCCCGTTGTAGCTGACAGCTCCAGTTGTCGCATAAGAACGCCTGCTCCACGAAAGCTGGGGATGTGAGACATCCATATAACAAGCTTAAGCCAAATTGGAAATATAGGTGAATTAGGAGTTAGGGCGACGGAGAGCAGAATAATATTTTCCTATATTTTTGAGTTTCAGAGTAGGTAGGGTACCAGCTATTTGCTTTGCGTCACCTTCTCCCAGACCACTTCTTTCCAATTGACAGATCGGTTGATCCATACTAAATTATGAGAATAAGAATAATTTATTTTCAAAAACCCGATCTGGGTATAGAAATTACATATCTAGTGGTATTTCTACAAATGAAATTACATTTCAAATTACTCATAAAATTATAAAAAAGTCTATAGACAACTAATAATTGAAAAATAAACATAGAAATTCAAAAATTCAATAACAAAGACATAAAAACTAGAAAAATAAAAAACAACAGAAATAATGAGAAAACATAGAGAATCAGCAATTCAATAACAAAAATATATAAAAACTAGAAAAATAGAAAGCATCCAAAGAGTTCTACATAAACTGCATTTAATAAGGATCAAACTATCGATCAACAATCAAGAAATAGAAAAATGCATCGACTCTCTAAAAAACAAAAAATCAACTGGTCTCGATGACATACCTGTTAGCGTAATTAAAATCCATAAACGTGTACTGGCACCCTGTCTAACATATCTTTACAATTTAAGCTTTTCAGAGGGAATATTTCCAGATTGACATAAAGTAGCCAAGATTACACCGACATATAAAAAGGGCAATCCCACGAGCGTAGAAAATTATCGGCCCGTAGCCCCACTGAGTAATTTCTCAAAATTTTTGGAAAGGTCATCGAAAAACGACTAAATGGTTTCCTTGAAAAATTTGGGGTCATTTCAGACAGTCAATATGGATATCTGACAAAAAACATCTACACAGGATGCCGTGCTGTCTGCATGTTCCACGATTGAGAATAGTCGAAACAAGAAGATGCTTTCTATGGATCAACCTTTTTCTCAAAGTACATGGGTTTTAATTTCAAAAATGAGTTTCTGATAGGCTCGTATACTTCTCTCGGAGCCGGAGACACCAGTGAAAATAAGTTTCTAGAAAACGATATTTAAAAACCTTTTTTTAGCCGGTGCAAAATGTGAGTTTCTTCAAAGTAATACATAGATAATCTATGATTCTGGGTCTAGTGAGTTTTTTTTATGACATTAGCACAGATGGTATTACTGGTACATAAGATTAGGAGATACCTAATAATAAAGAAACCCTACCAAGATACTCAAGTCGTCTTGTATAAGAGTCGACGAATCAGTTATTATAAAATTGCCAATATCGAAATTACCATGGAAGATTTTGTCAAAACGATATATCTGCTGCAAAAGTATCGATACAATCAGATACCCATAAACGCTTTACCAGGCGGAGAAATAATCTGATTCTTCCTCGTCCAAATCCAGAACTTTGGAAAAGGGATCCGAACTACGTCGGAATTATATGTTACAATAAGCTACCCTCTAGTATCAAAAAAATATGCCGCAAAGGAAAAATGCCCCAATTTAAAAATAAACTCAAGCTATATCTCATTGAAAGAGAATTGTACGACATTAACGATCTCTAAAAACTGTATGCATTTCGACCATATCTCTCTCTGAAAAAGGTTTTTAATCAATTTTCAATTTGATTAAAATGTATTGACTATTTCTCTTATTAGGTAGGCACATATTAATTATATCTTGACTATTTTTATTTGCAATATAATCACTAAGACTTTTAATTTTACTTTTTGACAATCGTCACATTTTTTTTGTTCTTTTTGACATTACATTTATTAATTTTTTACTAAAAAAAACTTCTTTGTTTCGGTTAAAGAATTAATTATGTTATTTATAACCTTCTTCTTTTTCACATTACATTACCATTATATTCTATGTAATAGATTCACTACTTATTGTGTAGTGAATGTAATAATGTAATAGATTCACTACAATGTAGTGAATCTATTACATTACCATTATATTCAATGTAATAGATTCACTGCATTGAGTTAATTTCTAAATATCTTCTCTATATCTTACATCTCTATATCTTACTTTCTACATATATTACTCTGTGTATTTTATCTGGTAAAATAAATGGTGAGACTCGATTTAATTCTACAATAATACCTTTTTTATTCTTACGAGTAACCTTTTATGTTTTGATTATTAATAGAAGAATTTGATCATTAATGAAGAATTCAATCATATCACGGCCAAATGTAAATGTAATACAACTGTCTATACCTACAACTATGTATTAGTTTTTAGGATTATTTGATTTGATTTGATTTGATCGTTTTGATAAAAACTCGCACTTTTATAACTAAGATATTAAAGATTTGTATTTATATTTATCAGTATGAAAGAAATGTATATCTTAGGAAACGTTTTATGAATTAAAATCTTTATATGAAATCGAAGACTACCGCGGTTGGTCGACATTATAAATAAGATAAAACTAATTTACAGCATAGAGTTTGTAGCACCCGACGTTTCGGCGATGTTGCAACCGCCGTTGTCCAAGGTAGACTAAAGAAAGAAGATAGGGAATGCTGACGCAACTTCAGTCTACCCTGAACAACGGCGGTTGCAACATCTCCGAAACGTCGGTTGCTATAAACTGTACGCGTTAAATTCATTTTATCTTATTTAAAAAAGGTTCATCTTGTGAAAAAAGGTTTTTGCTGTTGTATCGTTTTGAAAAAACGGTTCTCAATTATAATTTAATAATCTCGTAGTAGTTGTGAGTTCGGATACATAAATGAAATGATATAAAATAAAAGACGACAGGCCTATCGCTATTGGTCTCCGATTACTATCGCTCTAATCGCATGACAACATTAAGCAATGAAAGACTATCGCCTCCGCTTAGCCCCCGCGAAGTAAGCGAGCAAATAGATAAAGGCAATTATTTATCGTAGGTGGAAATGGGATATAAAAGAGCCATTAAATTCTGATGTAAATGTGAGCGCGTGACGTAGCAAGTGACCCTTGCGCGCGACGCGCAGTCGGCGGTCGAAGGGCTCGCCGCGCCATCGAGACCCACATTATTTCCGAGCCGTACAAACTAACACCAGACACGCCAAGACAGGAAGAGACCCTTCTCGTCTCCGGCAGGGGCGGTCAAGGGTGGCGATGATAGTCCATACCGGGGATCGATTTTTTAATCAATATATAAAATGTCCTATATTCTGGATGACGCCATTCTATGGTTGTTACATTAGTAAAAAAAAGGGTTGTGCCACCCCCACTCCAAGACTTTCCCGGCAAGTAGACAAGAATTCGAGACCTATTTCATCTACTGGGGGTCAATACAAATTATAGTCAAAATATGTACTTTTATAGAACGCTTACATCGTACAAACTAATTTTTCGAAGGTTTGGATATTTATCATTTATCATCAAATACTTACTTAAAAGAGACTAAAAACACGATTCACACCCTTCGGCATGAATAGTATTTCCTAATTTGTTAAATATTATTTTATTTTATTTTATTTTATTATTATTAAGGAAACTTACAGCTATTACAGTAGAAATATCTGAATTTTATTTACAGACTACAATGCCAGTTAAAAGTTTCCACTTAAAAATCGTAAAAATATACAGTCACCTAGGAAGGGGATAGGAGGAAGTGGAGGGGAATTAAAGTTATAATTTTATTATTTTATTATTAGGGAAAATTTATAGTTTTTTTTAATATTGAAGAAAGAAAAGAAAGAAGAAAAGAAAAAATATAATATAATTATTTCACTCGTCCTTGAATATTGCCTTTCAGAAGACCCGGAATAAGAGTCTTTAGCGCAGTCGCAGTTGTATTAAACAGGTCAATTTCGCTTAGCTTGGTATTGCAGAAATGAGATACTCGATAAATGTAGTTATTTTGGGCGTAGTTGTGCTTACTTGAGGTAGATGAAATAAGTTTAATTGACGGGAAGGCCGTGGGGGTACATGGAAATGTATAAGTTGCAGCAATTCAGAACAGTCGATAAAGCCATTTAATATCTTGTATAGGAATATTACATCTGAACTAACTCTTCTCATTTCTAATGGTATAAGCCTATGATAGTCACCAGCTTTGTTATAATCTGAAAAAGTTACATAAGACCGATAATTTAAGTTTTTTAGGAACATGTTTTGAATGCGTTCGATCCTATTGATGTGAATATTGTAACAAGGAGACCAAATTTGCGAAGCGTATTCGAGGTGGCTGCGGACATAAGCATAATATAAAATTATAAGGTACCTATTATGATTAAACTGCTTGGCTAGTCTGAGAATAAGGCCCAGCATACTGTAAGCTTTGGCAGTTATTGTGTCAATATGTGAAATGAAATTTAATTTACTGTCTAGAATAACACCCAAGGCCTTTATAACAGATTTTCTTGGGATGAGAAGTCCATTTAAATTGTAGCTAAAATTTAGCGACTTGGTATTCCTTGTAAAACTAACAATTGCACACTTAGAAGCATTGATGTGTAATCGGTTTGCCGAGCAGTAAAGAGACAGTCTATCTAGATCTTTTTGAAATGATATATAATCGTCCAATGTCCTTACCGGGGCATACACCTTCATATCATCAGCAAAAAGGAGGAATTTACAAATGCTGAAGCATTGGTTGATATCGTTTAAATATATAGTAAACAATAGTGGTCCTAGTAGACGTAAAATATTGTAATAATTATTGTGCTGTTAAATATTGTAATTATTATTATGTATATTATATAATAAACATATTGTGTATGTTATACCTATTTATATTACCTTCACTTTTTATATTTTATTAATGTCTTACCTTATTATTTATATTATGTTACATTATTTCATAAATATTCTCAATATTTAAGCAATTTATATCATTATAAATAGGATAGAAAACGAATTTACCGCGTGAAATTTTTGTAGCACCCGGTGACGTTGCAGCCGCCGTTGTTTACCCTAGACAACGGCGGCTGCAACGTCACCGAAAAGTCGGGTGCTACAAATTTCACGCGGTAAATTCGTTTTTTATCCTATTTATAATGTCAAACAACCGCGATAGTCTTCGATTTTAATTTACATCATGTTATGATTTAAATGTTTTTATTAAATACATTGCGTGGCTTTCGTATCCCTTTCCTCGAAATTAACCCTGTTACGAAATACTGTATTTTCTATTTACGCTGTAACCATATGTCTAGTTTAATTGTGAAAATGTTTAATATGCTTTAGTTTTGAATAATAAGTGTTAATAATAAGTTTAAATCGCTGTAAGCTTTCAGAAAATAAAATAATAAAACATGGCGCCATTCTCTGTTTGTTGAAAAAGCCTTATTATTTTTTTAACAGAAAATTTATGTAAATTGATTACATTACATTTTTTAATACGAATTCAGCGAATCCATTATAACACATTATTTTCGTCTTTCTCAAGCAATAAACATAAAAGGATGTATTTTAAACACACAACAAGTTACGTTCTAACTACTTGTTTTTTCTTGCTTCCTTGGTAAAACTAAAATTTTTGTTTGTAATCAAGTTTTGGGTTGAAATAACATTATTATAAATTTACGATAGAGTTAAGTTTTAAATGTCACTACCTTCCTTATAGTATAAATGGCTGTACTACTATAATTCTACAATGTTATTTCAGCGAAATATAATATGCTGTACCTATTAAGTATATTTTAACATTGATCTAATTACCAAAAATTATTTGACTTTGTTATATTATTTTGACATAGAATTATACTTTATTTGACTAGGTTACGGAAGGTTTTTTGAGACGATTACTTAACATATATTAAATATTAATGACTGTTTCTTTCTTTTCTCACATATAATTTTATTTATATTATTTAATCGAATTTTATATTATATTTATTCTTATTATATAATGGAATTGCATTTTATTATTATATCATCATTTAATATTTTTTATTATCATTTAATTTTTTTTTGAATACCACAGTTTAGGGCAATTTAGTGTTATTAGCTTTTTACTAAAACTTGTACATAATTGATTGTAATATTAAAGTCCTGTCCACAGTAGAACGGGCTAGTCCCAGTTGGCTGACAGAATCAAATAAGCAAAAGGTTAAGGTTTAGCCATTCGGTTCCTGTTATTTTTGTAAGCAAATCAATGTTTTATAGTAATTAATTCTTAAATTAAAAATTAAAAATTAAAAATTAAATATACATTTCAGCTAATAAATCAATAACTAGATAAAAAATTCAATCCTTGTCTATCTAACAGAATATTGAGATAAATACTACCCGGGAACGTCGGGTAATAAGCTAGCATCTCAAAAAAACACAAATCAAGCATACGCCCCTGGCACAGTTTGAAATATAGGTACTAGCTTAGGTCATTCATTAATGAGATCAGGCACGAACATATACTGACCATTTTCTACGCTAATAAAATCTAAATCCGGCATTTGGCATTTGGCATAATTAAGTTGGCACAATGACTTAACTGGGGGGAGGGGGATTAGTCCAGTTTTGTTATTTTTATAAATATTTATATGACAGTGCTGTGAGGATATTTTTTTAAATGTAACAAAATAAATGAAATAATCGAGAAATACCCATCTGTGATTTTGATTTCCTTCTCAATTTGATTGTTATTTATAGAGATATAAAATAAATATTAACGATAACAATAAAAATGCAGTTAAAGATATGTCCAACTCATTAAGCTTATATTTATTATGAATTTTAATTAAATACCTCATTAACTAACAAATGCAGGCTACCTACTGTGATATTTAGACACAGACGGCGTCTTTCCGCTAATGAGGAATAAGGGGAGTAGGGTTTTACTGGAGCCAAAGGCCAAACCAAATTATTATTACTTTTATTATATTATCAGAACATTTATTTAAATTACCTGTTAACCCTTTAAGGGCCATGGGACATATGTGTCTTTTAAATTCAAAATCTTTTTTTAAATTATCGAATACGAATAATTTATAAATTATATTTTTTCCGTGTTATTGCGACATCAGAATTTTTATACTAGCAAAAAATATATTTATTGTTTAAAAATATACCTTGTGTTATTTTTTAAATATCGCAAAAGACCAACGAACTCTGGTGATTTTAAAGAAATAAATAAAATATGTATTGCGGCTTTCTAAATATTTTTGTATGTAAATAATCAAAACGAAATATTACCTTTGATAGATAATCTAATAGAGATCACGATAGTATTTACAAATTCTAAATAGGGTACCGTATTTTTCCATAAGACAAGTACAAGTTAGAAAGGCCGAGTTTTTTTCACTTTTTCGAATTTCTCATATTTATTTATAGTTATCTAATTGTTTTACAAAATGAGGTTTCAATATTCTATATACTAAATTTCAATGCGATCATTGTACAGTTATTCTTTTTATGATTTCTTGCTAGTAGTTCCATAGTTATAGTATTTTTTGTCGAGCGCGGCGATATTGCTAGAAATTCCAATAAATTGCAGCGGTCTGCCATGAAATTATGCCGCTACTCGAAGGGTATGCCGCTACTAAAATAATCGAATTTGGAAAAAGTTGTAACATTGATGGGACATATATGTATATCCCATCAATGTATACAAACTCTATGGAACCAATTTTCACTAAACTTACATACATGTTATTTACATCGCCCTTTAACAGTTTTATGTACCTATGTATCAAAAATTTGTATACTCTACCAAAAAGCTTATGGTCCTTAAAAGGTTAGTGTATTCAATATAACTGGTATGGAACCGTAAGGGCCCAGACATCTGTTATATTGTAGTATCCACATACCCAACCATATCGCGAACAAACGGAAACTTATTGGCTGTATTCAGAACAGTAAGCGCACTCTCTAGCAGCAGGGCGATACGGGGATAGTGTGCGAGAGAATTGAGCAGATGGATACGTCTCGGTGAACGCCTTTGGTTGGCGCTACGCGCGTGTGGAGGTTGTCAATATCCCGGGTAGATAAATCGCACGATATCCCGGGTAGATAAAACGACCCATGTTGTTAGAACTGCCCGGGGTTTTGGACGGGATTTTTCCCTCCGCCTGTCACCGCGTAGCCTAATAATGCCGAAACGTAGGCCTAATAATGCCGAAACATTGAGCAATCTGCTATTCTATATAATCAACGGCAATAGTAATAGATCCCTTCCAATATCTGGCCAGACTTGGTTATTGTTACATAGCTAAGATAAATCGAAGGTTCGCATGCGCCTCCTAATCCAATTGGCCTCTCCGTGGACGTATCAATTGGTCATTAACCGCGGCTAGTTTAATGTTTTAATTTGCGACCGTTGCGTCCATAAATTAGGGACATTAGTCGCGCGGCAGGGAGTCCCTGCGACACGCCACTGTTGTCTCTCTGTGTCACGACACGGAACGACATCGCACCGAGCACGGCACACCCACAGATTAGCCTCAATCCACGTCAACAGATGTGACACGAATTTAGGAAGAAAAGAGAGATAGTCTAAAGCTCAAGGTTTGTTTTAATTCGGAAACTCCCACAAGGGTATTGTACTTACACATCAGTACATCTATATATATATATATATATATATATATATATATATATATATATATATATATAATATATATATATATATATATATATATATATATATATATATATATATTTTTATATATATATATATATATATATATATATATATATATATATATATATATATATATATATATATATATATATATATATATATATATATATATATATATATATATATATATATATATATATATATATATATATATATATATATATATATATATATATATATATATATATTATATATATATATATATATATATATATATATATATATATATATATATATATATATATATAATATAATATATATATATATATATATATATATATATATATATATATATATATATATATTATATATATATATATATATATATATATATAATATATATATATATATATATATATATATATATATATATATATATATATATATAGGATGATGTTTTTATTTAAAATAAAATTAGTAAAAGCTACTTAAAAAGTAGCGAAGGAAATCCCAGCTTGTATTGGGAAATGCTTATGTTTGAATGAGATATACTTACGGATGTGCACGACTTTCGACGGTGTGTAAGTTTAAAGGTCCTTTTGCAGTCGACTAACGATCACTATTCATCCATATATCTCATAAATAGGGCTTATCCTTATGCAACACAAAATGTCTTCAATTGTTTTCTAAATGAAATGTTTTCTAAATGAAAGTGACATTACGAAATAATTCAAATTTCGAATGCTACCAACATTTAAAATATGATACAATTGGCTGAGTTTGTTAAACATATATATATATATATATATATATATATATATATATATATATATATATATATATATATATATATATATATATATATATATATATATATATATATATATATATATATATATATATATATATATATATATATATATTATATATATATATATATATATATATATATATATATATATATATATATATATATATATATATATATATATATATATATATATATATATATATATATATATATATATATATATATATATATATATATATATATATATATATATATATATATATATATATATATATATATATATATATATATATATATATATGTATATATGTATATATATCTATACCTACCTATATATAAAAGAAGGTTGTAACTGACTGACTTATTGATTCATCATCGCCGAGCCGAAACCGCTGAAGCTACAGTTTCCACAGAGGTTCCTTTAAGGTGCTAGGCGCCCACTCAGAAGGCATTTGCGAAATGCAACTCCTAAGGGATCGAAAAGGGATGGGATGCGGTTTTCTTAATATATCTCAATCCCTATGGAATATTAAATCGGTTCTACACAAAAAAAGATTCCCCATATAAATGCCTAGAAATGAAATTCAGGATTTTTCGATTGATTCAGGAAAAGAGCTAACACTCTTTTCTTGCGGTTTTCTTAATATCTCTTAAGTCCGGTTAAGGCCTCTCTCTACATAAATACCTAAAAAATTTTTTTTTTCCCTAAACCGGGGAATATTAATAATAATAATAATAATAATACTCTTTATTCTTATAAAAAGGCGAGCTTATTGCCTGCAGGCAATATTTTATAACTTACCTATTATATTACATTGAATATTGAATATTATATCAGATTATAACCTATTATAATATATTGAATAACCTATTATATTATATTGATAACCTGTTATATTATATTGAATATTGAATATTATATCAGATTATAACCTATTACATTATATTGAATATTGAATATTATATCAGATTATAACCTATTACATTATATTGAATATTGAATATTATATCAGATTATAACTTATTATATTATATTGAATATTAAATATTAAATCAGATTACACCCTATTATATTATTTTGGATAACCTATTATATTATATTGATAACCTATTACATTGTATTGAATATTGAATATTATATCAGATTGAATAATCGGGGTTGTAGTGATCGAATACACCTAAAAAGGTTTTTTCAGTGTTTTTTAATATCTCTTAATCCCGGTTAAATATCAGATCAATTTTACTAAAAAAGTTTCCCTATATAGATGCCTATAAATTAAATTTGAGGATTTTCCCCTCAAGATCTGTTGAAAGGAATAATCGAGGTTGAAGTGATAGAAAATAGCTAAAATAGTATTTTGCCATTTTCTAAATATCCAAATAACCTTATTAACAACTTATTTAATTATTTCTTTTCTTACCTTTATATTATTATTAGCTTTATATATTTTTTTTCCTACTATCAACGTGTTGATGTTATTTCTATGTTAATGTGTAATGCAAGCATTGCAAACTATTTATAAGATAGATTTACTGTCTGTAAATTTGCTATAAAATAAAATAAAAAAAATCTCTCAAGTTCGATTGAATATCAGATTGGATTTACTTATAAATAAATCCCCATATAAATGCCTAAAAACGGTATTAAGGTTTTTTCCCTAACCATCTCTTGAAGGGAATAATCGTGATTGAAGTGATCGAAAAGTGCTAAAATGTTTTCTGTGGGTTTCCTTAAACCCATTTAAATATCAGATCGGTTTTACTCAAAAAAGATTTCCTATTTAAATGGTTACAAATTGTATTTAGGGTTTTTATCTAATAATCTCTCTAAGGGGAGTAATCGCGATTTAAAAATCGGAAAAATATATAAAATCAATGAAGAAAAGTGAAATTTAGAGCAAATATTCGGCAATTAAAATTAGGTAATAGGTAGGTATTTATTTATTAAGTAATAGGAAATGACGACGTCGAAATATCCATTTTGACAGCCCCTGAGACGATTAGGACCATTTCCGGGTGAAGTCTGCCTGTGAGTCTGTGTCTGTGCACATTATACCAACCAGTAGCTTTACTCTCGAGCTACAGGGCAATGCGAGGAATATGGGCAGAGGGGTACGTCCCGACGAACGCCTTTAGTTAACATTATGCGCAGGTAAAGGCTGGCGACATTTTTGAGCGTTTGTATATCTGAGTGGGCCGAGTAGTAGGACATCTGGCGACCATATCCCTTACGACTCGTGACGTATTCGCTTTGATTTCAAGTTTGTTCTAAGAGAAGCTACGTCTGGTATACTTTGGTCTGTGTGTGCGCTTGTGTGTGTGTATTCCTCCACGATAGCGCCTAAACGCTACATATGATTGAGCTAAAATTTGGCATGCAGGCTGCATTCGGCATGGCTAGAGTTAAAAAGATTGTAGTTGAAATCGGCCCAACAGAGGGCGCGCTAGTCATACTTCAATCTCGAAATATTGCAGTTGAGACTTGAAGTTCACAGATGCCTTGATGGACCAAAAGCGTGTTGTGAAATGTTGGTTGAGATATATCGTATACAAGAGTAGCAAAAAAAAATACCGCCGTATTTAAGAAAATGCTATCAGTTTTGGAAAATACCATTTTAATACCAAGGAAATACTAAAATATACTACTTTTGCTATCAGTCAATTCACACAATCAATATCGGATAAGGAAGGGGGGCGGAGTTGACGAGGTGGGGGGGGGGGGGGGGTAAGTAGTTTGCCGCGCGGGGGGTTGTATGCTTGCCGGGAAAGCCTTGGGGTGACACAACCGATTTTTTCCATTCGTTTAAGATATATTGAAGTTATAGGTACTATTGATTCACACACACGGAGAAATCGGCTAAATCTGGTAGTGAGGGCGCGAGGTCGGCCACTGGTTTTACTTCCCAGGGCCTCGCGGTAAGGCTTTGGACTCTGCGTTCACCCCGTGGTTGAAAGAATGATCCAATATCGTTAAAAATCCCTGGGGTGGCGTGTTCGCCCGTAGTAATTAACAACTCCAACGTTGGCAATTTGTAGTCGTATCGCGTCTGCTACATGAGTATCCATCTATTCCTAATCCATGTGGCACAGTGCACAACAAAAGCCAGCGACAATAAAATCAAGCGGCAACTCCCGTGGTCAAGCGCATTTAAATAAATTAACTGGATAATATACCCTATTTGATAGGTACTTCATTTAAAGTATGTAAATAAATGACCAATCACGACGCATGATTTATTGTCACGAAGAATAGCGATTTCACCAAATGTCATTTTATTTATTAATCTATTTAAGATAATACATAAAAATTATATAACAACACAATGATGCTACGTCAGTCCTAACTAAGCAGCGTATGTTCCAAGGAAGACACCAATTTTATATAATAACTATATAAGGTCTAACATAACTTGTGACCAATATTCCTAGGGGAGCTTCTATATTAGGTATGGATTACATTTGACAAAAAAAATTGATCTTGATTTATTTATTTGAAGAAAAAAAAATACCTGCTTAATGTGTTTTGAACATTTTGAGCAGCTTTTGTCAGGTAACCATAGCGAAATTATTTATACTTTCAAAGATATTTTTATTCAAAGTTTGCGTTGACAAAATCAGCTGTTGAACTGAACGCCCGGCGGTTGGCGGATTCGTAGTTTTGGCTGATTCGTAGGGAGCGATCTAAATAAACAATAAACAGCTGATTTTTTTACGGCGAACTTTGAATAATAATATCTCTGAAAGTATAAATAATTTCAGCATGGTTACCTGACAAAAACTGTTTAAAATATCAAACATTTTAGGCAAGTATTTTTTTGGCAATTTTTTTTTCAAAATAAAATATCAAAATCAACATTTTTTTTGTCAAATGTCATCTATACCTGATATAGAAGCACTCCTATGAATATTAGTCACAAGTTATGTTAGACCTTATATAATGTAAAGTTATTTTATGAAAATATGTTTTATAATCTATTGGTTTCACAATCTAAGATCAAAATGGTTTAGAAATTGTTACATAAAAAAAAACAAAAAACAATTTAAAATAAATTGAAATACAAAATATTACGTATCAAAAATAAAAATCTGAAATCATTCTGGTATACATAGTTGTATAGGTAATATACAGAATAAGTTTTTAATTAGTGACATACTTGAAGTGGGTGAATAAATACGAGCAAATAAGCAACTTTTGTTTAAAAAAATGGGCAAAATTTGTTTTTTTTTAAGAAATTTTAATGTTTTAAAAAATGCTACAAAAATATTTGAGCGCTTTGCGCCATCTAGAGGTAGGTAAGATATCGGAACTGTTGTTTATTCGCGATATTTTACTTATTGCTAAAGGTTTTTTTAAATGAATTTAATTTGTAATTCACAAATATGTATTTAATCATCATCATATACAATTTAAATACCATAGATAAAAACCCATTAGCAAAAAATCAAACGCCTAGCACTGTTGCCATTGATCCTAATTTAATGTCACCTAACTAGGCTATAGCCTGTCCTAAGGCGGACATTTAAATTATTGTAAATATGTATGGATCCTATATAAAAACTAAGTATTGAATAGAACATAATAAAATTTAAAGAAAGTATACACAAATCGCCATTAATAATGACATAAACTGGACAATCATAGTAAAATAAAAATTGTTAACCATAATCATAATAAATAAAAATTATGGACAAGTAATTAAATAAACATAATTGCTTAAAAATAGAGTTAAAATTGTTTGTGTTATTTTCGGGTCCCTTGTTTTCAAAGAAAATCAGAAAACAACGGTCGACTTAAAATAGGCGTTATGCCTAGTTAGGTAACCTAACACAAAACAAGTTAATATATTTTTTAAAACACGACTGCCGTTGCAGAAAGTGAAGTATTATATTTATAAATATTTTTATTAGGGTTTTTTTCTGAAATATTTGTGGTTTATTTATTTATCCATATAGATACATATATACTTCCGGAATGTACTCAATCAGACCTTTCATTTGACACTAATAAAGATATATTTATGTTAATTTATTAACATTTGGACATTTAGCCAACTACTTACTTGATGACATAATGATTCTAATAACACCACACACGTCGAAATCGATTCAACCTTTTAGAAGTTATGAAATGTTTTTGTTGAAAACAGCTTTTATTGAAATGTTTTGTCCTGTTGACCGTTGAGGAGTCTCCTCGCTGGAAGCCTACTCTGGGTACAGCAGCCCTATCGCAGTGAAACTTAGAAGGGGCTCTCATAATTGAATGCGTATACAAAATTTCGTTTCTGTGCTGTCGAGCGTTGAGGAGTCACCTCATCAGGAGCCAACCCTGGGTGCAGCAGCCATGTCATTGTGATATTTAAAATGGGCTATCATAATTGAATGTGTATACAAAATTTCTTTTATGTGCCGTTGACTGTTAGGGGGTCCCCTCGTCAGGAGCCAACCCTGGGTGCAGCAGCCATGGTAAAATTTAGAAAGGGATATCGGAATTGAGTGCGTATACAAAATTGTATGTTTGTACCTACTGTTGACTGCTGAAGAGTAGCCTAGTCGGTAGCCGAGCCTGGGTGAAATAATCTAACAAAAGCCTAAATAATAAATTGTAAAACTCAATAGAAACACCTACAATAATCGTCACTCTTTAAAATCTCAAAAAAAAACATACCTTAATTTCTTCTTTTTGAAAGTAGGTGGCCATGACCGCGATTCTCACCTCCTTGAAATAACCAGGAAATAAATAGTTAATTAGATATGTTATACGATAATCTTATCTATATCTACATAGAATGATGGACAAAATTAGTGAAAAATAGTAATTGCAATAAATAAAACCACTTTATTGCTTATTGCAATAGTAAAATTTTAATAGCCCTCTTAACGTGTCAAATTAGTGGAGGAGTTTGATTATAAAATTAAAATGGTAATTTTACGACAGTGCCCCGTTGTCAAACCTGCTACTAAATGCATTAAGTCGTACAGAATAATAATATTATGTTAATTAATCAGTATAGGTGTCGCTCGCCGTACAGAGCCACGCAAACATTCACCAGACTTATGACGATCCTGTGTTACGAACAAGTAAATATTAAAAAAGAATAAAATACACGACAGCCGTTACAGAAGTCAACTATTGTATTTATAATTATTTTCATTGCGGTTTTTTATGAAATATTTTTGGTTTATGTATTTATCCATATAGATAAATGCATATATTTGGAAGAGTACCTACCTACTCAATTAGACCTTTCATTTGACACTAAACACGATATATTTATTTTAATTAATTGACATTTGAATATAAAATTAGTGAACTATTGTATATAAAATTATTTTTATTATTTATTTATTTATTTATTAGTTTCAAATAGTATTCAAGGGCATTACAGATTAATCCAATTCGCCCTTGAATATTAAAGCTAGAGTGTAAGTCTAAAAATAAATGACCACATAACTAAATTAATGCTAACATTGAACAAGAAAAAAACATAAAAATATAAAACTAAATAAAAGACAGATTATGATAAACATGAGATAGCAGGGAGTTGCCTTTTTAGCTGCCGAAGGGATATACAAAAGATATCTATTTCTGTGGGTAAGGAATTAAGAAGAGCTATAACCCTTCCCACTGGCCTGTCTACAAAAATATTTGTACGGTGGTATATATACGGCACATTAAACAATAGATGCGATCTCCTCGCTGTGTAATTTACCGGTACGTACAATTCAAACTTACATAGTGTCTGTGGCAAATAAATAGTTCCTTGAATTAATTTATATGCAAATATAATTAGTGAAATATATCGACGCGTTTCAAGACTGTTGTATCCTACCATTCCTAGCACAAAATGGGACGGAAATAAGTATGGATAAATATTGTATTTTCTGTAATAAATATATCTTGAAAATTTTCTTTGAATACGCTCTACCATCTGAATGTATTTATTTTCACTTGTACACCAGATGACCGAGTTATATTCAAGTAAGCTACGGACTAAACAATTATATAGTAGAAACATAACATGAATATTATTAAACTGTTTGCATATGCGAATAACAAAACCGACCATTTTGCTAGCACGATTGCAAATATTTGTAATGTTTGCACGGAAGTTCAACCGCGTATCAAATGTAATTCCCAGGTCCCTCACCTCGGTTTACTTTTTTAAAATTGACCCGTTTATTGTGTATGGGAAAAAGCAAGGTGTTTTCTTCTTAGTGATGGTTAAAACAGAGCACTTATTAGTGTTGAATTCCATGTCATTGACAGAGCCCCATCTTGAAAGTGCATCTATATCTTGCTGTAATATTTCCGCTTATCGCGCATCTGTTATTTAATGAAAAATTTTCACGTCATCAGCAAATAGTGAGCAGTGACTATATTTTACAAATTTAGGTAAATCATTAATGAAAATAAGGAACAAAATCGTAGAGAGATTAGCACCTTGCGGCACCCCCGCAAGAACCTTAAAGAGGGCTGACTCGGAGGAACCAAAGCTGACTAACTGACTCCTGTTTTTGAAGTAGCTTGCGAAGAACTTGACAAGTTGTACAGAGAAACCGAAGTCAAAAAGCTTCTGTAAGAGGATGTCTCTGTTAACCCTGTCAAATGCCTTGGCCATGTCCAAGTATATACCATCTACTTGGAGGCCCCGGTTTAGGGCGGTAGTGGCATACTCTGTCAATGGCAATAAATTCGTGCATGTTGACCTTTTCTTTCTGAATCCATGCTGACTTTCCGACAGCCAGGTGTCTGCGAATGAGTAAATACGTTCGCTCAGAATAGACTCTATTATGGTTTTTCAATAAAATATTTGTGGTTTATGTATTTATCGATATAGATACATGTATATTTCCGGAATGTATTCAATAAGACCTTTCATTAGACACTTAACACGTATATTTATTTATATAGGTACCTAATGCAAATATTAAAAATAACAGTAAACAATTTCAGCGTAGGAATTATGCATAAAAATACTTACAAAATTAAATCAAAAGCAGAAAAAAGAATACATCGCATAGTCTAGTGGCAACGTCACCTAACTAGGCCGGGACCTGTTCTAAGGTAAACATTTATTTTTGAATGCGCTTGCAATACCGTGTCTATAAAAATGGCATATATTCCATGTATGCACAAAACAATAGAATTGCAAAACCATATTAAAAATTACTAAATACTTAAACTAAATAATTAAATTAAACTTAGAAGTGGGAAATTAAAAAGTCAGCAAATAAATTCAAATCAGAAAAAAAACAAAACAATTTAAAATAGTAAAAATTAGAATAAGAGTTTATACAAAATAGTCCTGCATTTTACTTATAACTAAGGTAAGATAGTGTTAAAACTAAAACAAATTATCTATTAATCTACGTTTAAATATATATAGATATATATATATATATATATATATATATATATATATATATATATATATATATATATATATATATATATATATAGATATATATATATATATATATATATATATATATATATATATATATATATATATATATATATATATATATATATATATATATATATATATATATATATATATATATATATATATATATATATATATATATATATATATATATATATATATATATATATATATATATATATATATATATATATATATATATATATATATATATATATATATATATATATATATATATATATATATATATATATATATATATATATATATATATATATATATATATATATATATATATATATATATATATATATATATATATTATATATATATAGATATAGATATATAAATGTAGATATATAGATATATATATATATATAGATATATAAAGATATATATATATATATATATATATATATATATATATATATATATATATATATATATATATATATATATATATATATATATATATATATATATAGTGCAGCGGGTAGTAGCTAGTACCGTTACGATATCAAGAACTGTCAAATTACCCTGCCCGTCGCATCTTTTATTAAATAATAAAGTCACTCTGCCCGTTTTGTCCGTTTGTCAGTCAATGTTTAATACTAAATGAACAATTAAATCGCGAAAATGACACAGCGGTAGAAAGTGTGCGAAATAGCATATTATTGGTGTTTTTCAATGTATTCTTGCAAATGCAATCACGATTATTTCACATTGTTTATTTTACTTTATTATTGGGTTGTACAAGAATTGATTTTCGTATCAGTGCTAATGTAGTAAAGATTGTGGAATGGATTTTTCGTTCATGTAATGAAAATAATTTGATGAATGTTCATTGTTGTGTTTTGATAGCCAAAGCCACCCCCGTTATACGGTAGCACGATTTGCTATTATTTACGTATTTCGAAATTGTCTATTTTTAATCGAAATATTATCGACAGTTTATTAAATCGCTGCCAAAGTAAGCCCTGTTTACGATCAGCAGACTTCGATAGTTCATAGATACTCCGGTAGATGGTGGTAGTCGAATTAAATTTGTATATATTTTTTTTCTATAAATTTGTATAGTTTGTATATATTTAAATTTGTACATATTTTCGGAAATTAGTCCATGCGAACGAGACAGGGCAATACGTTAGAGTGGAATATGAAGTGGACGGTGGTCACTTTTCCGCATTAGAACTACCCACCGAAGCCAAAGCAGCTAAGCCTAACGCAGCACGAAATGTGTTCAAACTTATTCGGACGTATATAAGTTCGACAAGTTGTTTTAGTGCGGGAAAATCGACTATTGTCTAGTTAGAATCAACACAAATGTTTAATGTAAATACTAACGATATATTTATTGGGATAGATAAATAAATAAATAAACCTTCAACGTTTAAATTTATTTTCAAAATACGCCGCTCTGTCGATAGCAGCCGATGGCGACAGTTCGGTGATTCGCACTTTATTTCATGATTTTTTTTCCTGAAATAACGTTTAACCTGAAGAGTGTCTTGGCGAAGAGGGTAGTTTTTTACACGACTGCCCAATCAAAAAGAGTGTAATGTGCTCAGGGTTCAACTATCTATATTTTCCGTGTATTTATTCCACCATAACTTCTAGACGCTTGGACCGATTTAGAAGTGTGTCATATTGTTTGAACCATTATGTCATCCCGAGTGTCATAAAGCTGACTAAGTAGGTATTAAGTAGCTGACTAAGTATTAAGTAAATAGTTGTCAAATGTCCAAATGCCAATAAATTTATATAACACATATTTACAAAACTAAGGCCAATTAAAAAAAATCACAATTAAACTAGACATGGGCCCGATTGCGTTTCTTCGTGAACTAAAATAGGAACTTAGTTCAACCGAACGAGACAGAACGATACGTTAGAACGGAATATGAAATGAACTATCGTCGATTTTCCCGCACCAAAACTACCTGACGAACCTATAGAGGTCCGAATAAGTTTGAACACATTGCTTGCGACGTTTTATCTTCTGTGAGTAGTTTTAGTACATTTTATTTTTTTAGTTTTTGGCGGCTAGAATCTTTTGAGATGTGATGCTACCGTCGAATGCTCCGTATAAGCTGGACCCATAAAGTTAGCAACGAAAAAGTGCTTCAGCGTGGTGGTACGACCCGAAAATTGTTGCACACCGTCAAAAAGCGCAAGATTGAATATCTGGGGCACGTGCTGCGGCATGACAGATGTACCTAAGCTGCTTCAACTGATATTGATGGGCAAAATTAACGGTAAACGACGCCGTGGGAGGAGGAAAAAGTCGTGGTTGTGCAATGTCAGAGAGTGGACCGGAATCACCAGTACGGAACAGCTTTTCCGGATGGCGCAAGACCGACAAAAGTATTCAGAGCTAACGGCCATGCAGTAATAGAGAGACACTCCGAGAAGAAGAAGAAGAAGAAGGGTGATTTTAATGCGATAAAGTGACAACCGTTCATTTCACAGACCGCTCTGACGTAACTGCTCTGTCTCGTTTACATAAACTAATTTCCGATTTTAATTCACGAAGAAACGCAATCGAGCCGATATTGTGACAGCTCAAGATGAAAATGTGAAGAAAGTAGTTTTATTGTAATACGGTAAATTTCGAGGAAAGGGATAGGTAAACCACATTATAAATTAAATAGATATTTTTAAGTCATTGCTTGAAATAAATTTCTTATATACATAATATTAATAATATACATAATATTAATAAAATAATATCAGAAATAGGTAGGTATAATATACATAATAATATAATAATAAATAAACTATATAAATAAACATTTACCTACTAGTACCTCGATATTATATCGTTGATTTATTTCCCATAGCTGAAAAGTGACGCAATATTGTTATTCCAATTCCAATTCGTAATTTTGAAAATCTTAGTTTTTACAAAAAACACAAAAATACTCATACCGTAAACGTGGATCCAATGTGACCTTTGCAGTAAGCCTTGCAATTAGAGATATGTATAAAATAAATAATTATACTATTTACCTATTGTTATTGTTATTGTTATTTACCTATTTATAGGTACATTTTATTACTTTGTGATATGGTAGACAATTAAAATTGTAGGAGTTGCTTTCATAATTGCTGCACGATTTAATGAAATCGTTACCTTTCTTTGGTAAATTGTTCCAGCTGCGATTCAAAATGTATGGGATACTGATACCAACGCGAACTTTCCTGCAATGATCTTGTGTAACAGGGAAAGAAGAGCATCGAGGGGTGACAATTAATACTACTACGGGTGAACCCGCCACTCCAGGGAGTTATAAAGACATCGAGCAATTATGTTTCTTATGGAGTGACCGTAAAGCCTTTCAGGGCAATACATTCCAGTCAAGCTACACCAACAACCTGTAAGAGCCCAAAGACCTACCGCAAGGCACTGAGAAGAGGAAACAGCGGGCTGACCTCAAGTGACCTCGCTCCCTTACTTCCATATTTAGACGGATTTTTCCATCCTCCAGTCTGGTCACAGATTCAAATTCGCTTGTGCGGCTTCTACCTCAGGTTAGCGGTAATTCAGTAGGTCAAATAAAAAAAGGCATTTCCACAAAAGTGACAAACGTTTCCTTTTTGCAGTCAGCGATTCATGACATTGGGTTCGATTGCGTTTCTTCGTGAACTAAAATCGGAAATTAGTCCGTGTGAACGAGACAGGGCAATACGCTAGAGCGAAGTGTGAGATGACGGTTGTCACTTTTTCGCATTAAAACTGCCCGCCAAGGTCAAATCTTACACCGCACGAAATATGCTCGAATCTATTCGGACGAGTATAAGTTCGGTAGGTAGTAATTTATCGACGATCGTTCGTTTCATTTACCGCTCTAACTTATTGCTCTGTCTCGTTCGCTTGGACTAATTTTAGTTTTAGTTCACAAAGAAACGCAATCGGGCCCATTGTCGCCTCTTGGCCTACCCGGACAATAACTATGTACAAAGAGCCAAAGTCCTGTTTTACTAAAGATGGAAACAGAAAAAAATAATATCACCAAATGCGAAGACGATAAATGTGTAATAAAATATTTAGATAATTCGACCGTTAATTATGTTCTGCTTTATCTATTTATTTCAATAACTCATTCCAACGCATGATTGGCATTTTCTTACTTCTTAAAAATACAAAACACCACAAGACCCAATATTATGAGTGAACGGTTTGATGATACAACGGGTTAACCCAGGGATAGGCAACTAAAACTTGTTGATAAACTTTGTACTGTGCAAGTAGGACCTAACTCAAAATACATATATAATATTAGGTCCTTACCTATATCACCAGTGGTGTAACTATAAACAATGGGGCCAGTGCAAAATTGAGCAACAGACCCCTCCCCTTATTTATTTACATTCATTGCGGCATTTCGGATGTAATTTCAGCACACATAGCTACAGTTAGAAATCGTCAGTTGCTAGTAATATATTGATATAGATATAAAACTATTCAAGCATAAATATTTAATTGACAGTAGCGTTGACTAAAGTCGGCTTTACACGGCGGACAAACTAAAAGACAGAACTGATTCCATGTACATGGGTATACATATAAAATAAATAATTATTGTATTATTAGTCATCTTTGGCACTCTATACATAAATAATCACACAAAATAAACTATCAAAACAAAATTGAAAAAAAACAACCTATGTAGATGGTCAGGTAGGTATGTTACGTTCAATATTGTAATCTACATATTAAATAATAAATTATAATATTATTATTTTTGTTGAAAATGTCGTTTTTGTTTTTTATAAAATTAAGCAATAAAATGAAAATGAGGTAACTGAAAGTTACATATTAATGTTAATCAAATTTGAAAGAATTGGCATGCTCAAAAAAACGCCCATCGTATAGAAAGCATTTGTGGATTGCAGCTTTTATTTAGTAAACCTTTCAAACGCCTTTGTTTCCATCTTTCTTGTGGAAGAGTGGTAGCTGGTTAAAGATCTTGCTTAAAGCTCAAATGTCCAAAGGACTTTTGTGTTTGCGTAAGGCGTACTTTAGGCAGGACAACATTATCACGTGTGCAGGTATTGTGGAAGTGTTAGATTTAGCATATATGTAGTAGACATTTTAGAACATATTTAGAGGTAAAAGTCAGTATTTTGTACTTAATAAAGTATGGTTTGCCGTTCGTGTCACGGGATACTCCTGCAATTACTCTCAGTGCACTTTCCTGCAAAATGAAAACCCTAGAACTGTCTGTATTCCCCCATATCAGTATACCATAAGTCATTTTGGAATGGAAATAGGCATGATACGCAGTTATTGCAGCGATTTCACCAGCTAAGAATTTAATCTTTTTTATCGCATATATTGCCGAAGAAACTACTACACAGTTTCTACTCTTTGTTGCGAATTTTCACAATGGGCGGGTTTATTGTTTAACGACAATCTCTTACAACCAACCTTACTATGAAATGTTTATATGTACCTAAGACAGAATTGAAAATGCAATTCCGTTAATATGATCCCAACGGAAAGTTCACACTAACTAGGTAGGTACAGGGCCCGATTGCGTTTCTTTGTGAACTAAAACTAAAATTAGTCCAAGCGAACGAAACAGAGCAATACGTTCGAGCGGAATATGAACCGAACGATCGTCGATAAATACTACCTGTCGAACTTATACCCGTCCGAATAAATTCGAGCATATTTTGTGCGGTGTAAGATTTGACCTTGGCGGGCAGTTTTAATGCGAAAAAGTGACAACCGCTCATCTCACATTCCGCTCTAGCGTATTGCCCTGTCTCGTTCACACGGACTAATTTTCGATTTTAGTTCACGAAGAAACGCAATCAAGCCCTTAGTTAATTTATCCTAGTTACAATTATAGTTAAACTGTATTGGAGACGTTTACGACAACAGGGCGAGGATTTTTTATTGAGAAAAAAACCTTTTTTTCTTGAGTTTACTTATTTATTTCCCTTACAGAATTTAAAATATCTTTCATATTCAAAGATTTTCTCTAAAATATTCGCGTAAAAAACACTTTAAACTTTCATCCCGTCTAGCAATAACGACATAAATAATTTCGGCTATATTTTTTAAGCGATAATAACCAGCTAAATAACACAATAATGACAGCGCAATTAAGATATGGCGGGGTTAATATGTCAAGACTATTTAACTGGATGTGACAAAATGTGTTAATGCCATAGAAAACAACACACTCCAAATAATAAATTAATGACTTCTCGTACGTGTAATCTTTTTAAAATGAACAAAATATATTTTTTTAGACTGCTAGCGCCATCTAGCGGTCATTGCTGTACGCGCCATCTAGCGATGGCGAGTCCTACTCAGATAGCCGAGAACGAACCTAGGTGCCTATTCTTGAAAAATTTTGTGTTCGGATCCGGTCTATGGCCTCCTTTATTCAAATCGACTAAAGACAAATTTGACGTGCTAAATTTCTCAAGAATCGCCCCGCCGTGCATTGCGTTGCAAATTATTATTTTAAAAAAACATATGGAATGACGTTTAGAATGCGGCAACACTGGTCGTAAATACCGGCTATCTGTAGAGTTGAGCGCATCGGTAATTAAAGTAACGAGTACTTAGAGCACACTCCTCTTGAGTGCTATTTTAGCGGCTGTCATAGTTTTTATTTTTATTTTAGAAATTTACTTAGTTGGATATAAATCATTGCATCGGTTGTCATTGGATATACATCATTGCGGTTAGTAATTAAATTTTGTAAGGAAACCGTAAATAGAACGATAGGTCTAGTATTTCGTTTGAGTTCGCCAGTCAATACTGATCGCGCAGGAATGTAATGAATATCCAAACAAGTACATTTAAAAGATAACTACATATAGCATTGCACGGATACTTTTTATAATATATTATCGATCAGGGTATAGAAAAAAAACAATTAATTATGAAGATTTTTTGTGGAAAAGTATACCTTAACAACTCTAGAAACAATTAAAACATTATTTAACACGCGAAGATTGCGTTTTATAATTTTAATATTTTGGATGAAGTATTTTTACGATTAGAAAAAGACACCACAACTTAGCAGAAAAATATCGTGACTTTGGCTGAAAATCCTAGAAAGATACTGCATTCATGGTATGATACTATACATTTATATCAATAGTCTACAATGACTATAGGTATTCACCACACTGATTCCGAATCTGCCAGAAAATGCCCGGACTCTTTAAATAAACGAGGTAGAAGCGTTTTAAGATTGCAAATATAATAATAGAACAACATTTTATTGTAAATATAATATAATAGTTTGCAAATATAATAATAGACTAACATTTTTCTATGCAGCGTTGCCAGATGAGACTTCTTTCGTCCAGTTTAAATGTTGACATTAAAAAAATGGACAACATTTAAGCGCCGCGATATTTGTTTCGACATAAAAGTTGTCTATTTTTAAATGAAAGCGCATTTTCGACAAAAACGATTTTTTTATAAGAAATCTAACCCCCGACATGTCTAGAAGGCGACAATCTAATGAAGACATTTTTAAAGACTCTCGCGTGCGCCCACAATAAATTTCGCCTGCGGCACTACAAAACTTCATTTTTTAGTACCTCATCCATTTAATAATATAAAATGTGAAATATAACACCAAATGTGCATTTTTCACAAGTGCTTTTTTATTCAAATTAACCGTAAAGATTTTTTTTTGGACGTATAAAAAAAACGCCTGCGATGCTAAATTGCACATACCACTTCGATTATAAAACCTCATTCTATTATAGCTGGGGATTTAGTGCAATTATTTGTATGGGAACCCTGCATTTTGTGATTAAAGGCTCATACTTGGCACAATTGTTCCTTAGGTGGTCCTACCAGTGGAAGTTTGATTCTGCCGCGCGTCACTTTGAGCCCTATATCTCTTGGACTATAGGTACTAGGACAAGTGGGATATCATTTCTGGGTAACTCAATGATAACAAATTCATTTCTGGAAGAAAAAAAATACCGGTCCGTAGAAAAAATATGAAACAATTGGTAACATCCAAAAATCATTCACATATTTTTTTTACACATTCAAAGTTTACTTTTTAACCATAAGAGGTGTCGGTATACAAAAAATATATTCCGAAAGCTACACTTATCTTAATTACACTAATATATATTTTATTGGACTGCCATGGTAAAAAGTGAGTGACAAAAATAAATTCCTCGCACGGCAGACTGGTGTATTACGCCTGCTAAGTAGATACGGACATCGAGCGAAGTTAGATAAGTACTTATAGGATTATTTAGTTTCTGCGATAGGTTAGTGAGTTAAAATATCAAGTACAATAGCAATAATTAGTATGATAATTATATTATTATTGTTTTTTCTATTAATTAAAAATAATTCATCATTTACACACCGTACCTAATTACTTGTGCTAAACATACCTTAAATACTTACGTAAGTATTTTTTTCTGTAATCCCTACTATTTCGTCGAAAAGATAATAGCAAGTAGTATAATAGAAATACATACCTACCCATACCTACTTAATTACATAAGGGAGGGCATTTTACCATGCGTTATAATGCGTTGAGAAGTTCGTCAAACTGCAGGGCGGCGCGGGCACTACTCGCTCTTTTGAGCGAGCAGTGCCCGCTCCTTTGGTGACCTTTTGGTCCATCCACTCAGTTCAGTAGTAAACAGTGAAAGAATTTGTCTGCTGCGCGGAGAATTATTAAGCACTTTGAAAATGTGTAATATTTGGGTCGAAAAAGCTATCGCAAGTTTACGGGGATGGCTTTGGACCAAGCACATGAGCAAATGAATGCCACATTAAAAGGAGATGTACATATGTAGGACCTATTTTTACACTTACATTCATCTTTACGCTAAATAGTTTGTGATTACTTCTTCATTATGCAACATAATATTATTTTACACATCACAGAATTGATTCGTTTGGCTGAAAACCCTGACTAAATGGCTTCTCGCTGGACCTGAATTGGTAGGTACCGTTTACAGTTTTGAGCCGGATGTTTTGTATTTTGTTACGGAGAACTGCGCAACAGATGAACACGGCAGCCATCTTTCTGACACTGCCCCAAATAAGAAATTTTTTATTGTAGACCTGCAATCACCGGTAGCTACAATAAATACTCCAGGAAATAGAATAGAATAGAATAGAATAGAATAACTTTATTGTGCTATAAAAACATAACTTAATGAATATTACACTGGTTTTATAAAAAAGACAATTTATGCACAAATGGCGGACTTATCGCTATAGCGATATCTTACAGTCAACCATTTGGATACAGGAAATCCTTTTGTCGAACAGTCTCCAGACTTCTATGTACTGAAGTTGTAAATGCAGTATTCAAGATAGAAAAAAGCGGCAAAGAGTTTTTGATCTTGTAAAGCTATTGCTCCTAAATACATAACATTTGTAAAGGAAGATTACACACAAACTATAAAAAAAGTTTACTGGATCCAACCAAACTTAATAATATCTCATTATACAAGAAGTATATACACAATATAATTATACAAGTTATTAAAACACGTAAGAAAAGAGTGAGAGCAAAACGAAAGCAAAAATAATAGGCCTTGAGAATGACTGCAGTCTATTCAGCAAACTTTATATTGCAACCTGTGAGCACAGAGTAGAAGATCTCGATTCATTCTTGGCGCAAGAAATCCAAGCCAGTCCTCTAGCACTTTCTTCAATGGGTAAATTGCGATCTGGAACAAGGTCAGACCTACTAAAATCGATTACCAGTGTTTTTGTCACTGCAACCGTTCCAAACGCCCCCCACGAGCGAAAATTCTAGATGGACCTTTTCTAGTCAACATGCTGAGTTCTGGCTATAGGAAGACTTTGAAGAATAGGTACACCAGTATGTATACCATTTATTTGCAAAGAACTTACAGGGTTTCAAAAGTAGATATGGTTTGGGACGTATAACAATGAAAGCATAATAAATATGAACAGAGGAAAACATTCAAAGAACACGGGTCACTGCTACGACGAAACTACCTAAAGGATAGGCCAATTTGATGATAAACAATTCCTCAAGGAAGGATTGTTTGCTCTGACAACGGCAAGGAAGTTTGCAACATGGGTGGACCAAATATTTTTTTGTGACCAACAAATCACACGTGATACAAAGCGTACGCTTCTTCGTGGTTACGTGATACGTAACCACGAAGACGTGAACACTCGCATGATGGTGCATGTATCTAACACTGTCGCTCATGGCTTGACAAAAATTATGCTATTGACTGTGGATACTGGCTTCGCAGACCAGCAGCGGCAGAAGTGCAAATTACCACAATTACCCAGCTTGAGGAGCTGTGGGTGCACAAAGGTACTGGGAAACACAAAGGTACTGGAAAGAACCTCTGCTGTCATGATATTGCGACTGTCTTAGGTAAACATTATAATGTTTGTCTTATATTAGTAAGTATAGATATGATATATTAAGTATATAACATACATAACATTTAAGTCGTGTCCAATTGGTGGCTAAAAACCGCTCTTGAACGTGGCAAAATATTTGTATTAGGTTGTAAATCTAATTACTACTCTAATCTTTACTTAACATACATAAGTTGTTAAGAATTTAGCTACTAGATTGGAAAAATAGTATCTTAAAAACATTAGAACCTACTAAAAGTTATTTATTGTAAAATCTTATTACAAAACAAAATAAAGGTTTATTAATTAAAAGAGTCATACAAGAGTCAATCATCATACTAACTAAAATAGTAAGTAAAAAGTTAAATAATCAAAATAAAAGCCTAATAATTAAAATAGTCAATAATTCGAATAGGTTCGAAAACGTACTAAAAGTTGTTGAAAGTACCCTAGGTAATATACAAAATAGTCGGTAAAGTGTTAAATAATAATATTAAATCATACATTTAAAAACTAAAAGTACAAATTAAAGTCATAGCCTATACATTTTTCACTTATAGGGCCACGAAGAGCGAGGGTGTTGCCCCTGTTTCACCAGAAAATGAAAATAGGCATTCAAAAGAATAGCCAATTTTCAGTGTTTTAATAGTTTCTCCTAGCAATTAAGTAAGGATGAGTAGGTATGTGCTTATATCATATGTATATAATACTTACTATTATTTTTTCAACGAAGTGGTAGGGATTGCAGACAAATTAATACTTTGGTATTTAAGGTATGTGCACAAATATCAGTTAGGTACGGTGTGTGAATGATGAATTATTTTTATTAAATAGAAAAAACAATAATAATATAGTTACCATAATAATAATAACGATTGTACTTCTTGTTTTTAACTCACTGGCCAATCGCAGAAACTAAATAATCCGATAAGTAATTATCTAACTTGGCTCGATGCCCGTCTCTACGTAACGGACGTAATACGACGGTCTGCCGTGCGATGAATTATATTTTTTTCACTCACATTTTACAATATCAGCACAATAAAAAATATATGTCTTTAATTTAGGTAAGTGTGGCTGTCAGAATATATTTTTTGCATACCTATAACTCTTATGGTTAAAAAGTAAACTTCGTATAAGTAAAAAAAAGATGTCAACGATTTTTGGATTTTACCAATTATTTTACATTTTTCTTTAGATAGGTATTTTTTTCTTCCAGAAATGAATTCGTTATCATTGAGTTACCCGAAAATGATATCCCACTTGCCCAAGTACTTATAGTTCGAGAGATATAAGGCTCAAAGTGACGCGCGGCGGAATCAAACTTCCACCCCCTCCCCCCGCCACCCGCGGGGTGGCCCCCGATGGCTCCCGGTCTAAATCCACTCAGGACCACCTAAGGAACAATTCTGCCAAGTATGAGCCTTTAATCACAAAATGCAGGGTACATCTCACTAAATCCCCAGCTATTAGTGATGTAAATTTTTAAAAATATGCATTATTCTTGAAATATTTTGGAGGGATGGTGACCAAAACACATGCACTTTTTACGTTACGTGACACAACATTTGATTTATTTAACCTATTTTTTTAGCTTTTCATTTGTACTAAATCTAACACCAACGTGCCCAACTTGAGTGAGTTTAACATAGGGATTTATGTTATTTTATTTTATTTAATTGTTACATTTGAATTGTTTATTTCAGTCTATATTTTCTACACCCTAAACGGTTTTTTTGAAAATAAATAAAATAATGCTGTATATCCGTGTGTTACTGTTGTCGACCGCAATAGCTTATATACCTTTGTAGGCCGTAATAGCTTACGAAAATAGCCGCGGGCGTAACAACGTTATTGTTTTATTTTATTTATTGTTCGCCAAAAATTATTATTATGTTATTATAGTGTGGTTCCGTTCCTAATGTGGTGTTTAGTTCATAAATTGATATATTGTGTTGTTCGCATTGTATTCAAATGCATGTTAAATGTATGTAAATTTGGTTTAATAACATCGGTTTTAAAAGGTAACATTGCGGCAGTTACACATCTAAAAATGTTACTTCCCCGATACTTTTCGTGGCCATTAAAAATCCTCGCATAATATCGCGTTTTGGTAACCATAATTTTGCCTCATTTTTGTCTTTAAAAAATCGCTAATTTCAAGTGTCCGACCTAATTTTATTTCGGATCTAGCAGATGATAAAATTTAGTAGTTTTTTTTTTGTTGAAAATAGACTATTGACCATAAGTGTTAATATTCCTAAAGCATGGATATTCGCGTAATCTGATATGAGTACTTTTGAATATTAAAAATATCTATTCCGGTTAAGTGTCACCATTCTGCGCGGCGAGGAGGTTCCGCCATTTTATTTTCCCCTTTGTATGGCCCGGCGCTGAAAACACGTGCGCGCTGCAGCAATTTTTTCCGAGTGATGAATAGTGTCATAGTTTAGGATAAGTGCGATTTAAATTCATCTAATTAAGTCAAAATGAACCCGGAGAAGCTGAAGAAGTTGCAGTCGCAGGTGCGCATCGGCGGAAAAGGCACGCCGCGCCGCAAGAAGAAGGTTGTGCACGCGACCGCCGCCACAGACGACAAGAAACTCCAATCCTCGCTCAAGAAGCTCTCCGTGAACACGATTCCCGGCATAGAGGAGGTTTGTACGACTTGCTATTCGATGGATACGTGTGGCCTCGTTTCCGCAGCGTAATTTAGGCTTTTTCCATGGCGGATCCCGGCATCCCGCAATTACGGGATTGGGCCATTTTCAGGTGAATAAGGATTTTGTGATGATTTTGAACCAACAGATTCTGAAGCCTGGGCCTCAGACAGAATAAAGTAATGGGTATTTACCAAGCGAAATTAAAATTATGTGTAGTAAGTGACCCTTCCGGTAGCTGATAGAATACTACACGAAATGCTCTTGTTGAGGTTTTCTTTCGATGAAATTTAAATAATATTAGTTTGAGCGACAACCCAATGGTCAAGGCTGTAGCATTTTCTCTTCATTTGTCGAAAGGTCCAAACAATGACAGATTGATATCATCTAATGAGATTGCGGTTTTAAACATTTTGTCTAGGAAAAAAAATTGATTTCTATCCCTGGAAACCAAGATCTGTAAAGAGATGAGAAGTTCGGACAGGCCACAAGCTCCAATTTCCACCACGCAAAGGTGAACGGGAAATCATGGCATTCGGAAAAAATATAATATACTCTACAATACAGAAAGTTAACGAGGACCTTAATATGGTCACCTCCTCCGGAATGGCTTCACGCGGTGGAAGTTGGTGCTCGTGGCCCACCTCTAAAAATCTTAGTTTCCAGGAAAATTATAAAAATACCTAAAACCGCAATGTCCATGTCTCAAATTCTATGGCTTCAAGGGGGAGCAAATGGGTGTTAAGGTAAACGTTCACATGTTGCGAGAGCGGTCTTAAACCTACCACAGCTGGTCATTAGTCTAGAGTCCACCAATGACTAGAAGTGTAATAATAATATTATGATGGGCCCAATTCTGGTCGGTGGTTTCTATAGCTGCTCCGTTTTCATTTATTTTTATCTACTCCAAAATGCATATGCTTCTCTGATATTTTATTTAACCTGGAATTGTAGGTACTCAAATGATGATACTAAGGATGTGCATCGTTTATTTGTTTTCCTTTTTTAAAAATTGGTATATTCTTTGTCTGCACATGTCATAATTATGTCTGCAACTTTGGTTGTAGCTAACATTGTGCATATCTCCATATTGTTTTTGGTGTTAGCAAAACATAACATTGGTATGTTGTTATGTGATGATTTTTAAAATCACTGGGATGATTCCGCTAACATATTTTTTCAGATGCTACTGAAATTTATTAGAAGGACCGATATTTTTATGGTTTTTTTTCAGATTCGGGTAATGGCTATTATAACAGAAAAGAAATTTGGGTAATGGCTATTATAGTAGAATTTCCTTCTTAGAAAAAATATCTTAAAAACTGCAATTTCCGCATCTCAAATTCTATGGCTTCTAAGGGGGAGTGAATGGGTGGTAAGGTGAACGCTCAAATGTGGTAAGACAGCTGTCCTAAACCTACCACAGCCGGTCGTTAGTCCGGAATCCATTACTTGCCCCCCAGAAGTGTAATAATACTATATGATGGGCCTGACTTCGGTCGGTGAATTCCACGGCAGCTCCGTTTGTTTTTCATTTAGTATAGGTCCATCATCATCATGGATCAGAGCTTCGAATTAATAAGACTGTTATTAGTCTCGAGTGATATTTCTTCTAATATTCGATAAAGGTTTGTCATTCTCTGTGCTGCCCATTTTTTTCGCAGGCACTCCAGGTGCTTCAGAAATTCTTATTTTATAATGTGTTTAGGATTTTAATGTTTTATATAATTCATCAGTGTTTTCTTGACCTGTTTCTTCTATATCTTTAATAATCGGTATTTGTTAAATAACTAGGGCGACAATCGACGATATTGATTTCGGAAAACACTAATAATCGTCTATTAATGCTGCCAGCGCACTCGTCGCACGTACGCAAAGAATGCAATGTCTTATGACATTCGGCTCTTGAATTCGCATTAAAGCGGACACTTTATCCCACGCAACGTTGCGTAGGATAAAAGTGTTCGTTTTCAGGCAAATTTAAGAGCCAGATGTCATAAAGCGTTACGTACGTTGCGTACCTTAATAGTATCGTAATCGATCGCATGCCCTATTTATAGAGTGATGACGATTAAACGTTGCGCTGACCCTTTTTTGCTTTGGTTTCAGGTTAATATGATAAAAGACGACGGTACGGTGATTCATTTCAATAACCCGAAAGTGCAGGCGTCGCTCTCGGCCAACACGTTCGCCGTGACGGGCCACGGGGAGAACAAGCAGATAGCGGAGATGCTGCCCGGCATCCTGAGCCAGCTCGGGCCCGAGGGCATCAACCAGCTCAAGCGGCTGGCCAGCAGCGTGGCGGCGGGCGCACCCAAGGCGCTCGTAGAGGAGGATGATGAGGTGCCCAGCCTGGTGGGCGACTTCGACGAGGCCTCCAAGCAGGAGTCCGGCGCCTCGGCCGAGGCCCCCCGAGGCGAGGCCGACTAAGCCCACCGATACCCGCCCCCGACCCCTTCTCTTTTCATTGCGTGCGTGTGTGTGCATACAACAAAAAAAACATTTTAATAGTATTTTTCTATTTTGTGCTTCGTAACGAGTCGTGCGTAGATTTCACAACGAGCGGGAGAATTCGACCTTCGAAGTCAGATTTGACGCATAGCGAATAGTATAAAATTGAAATGTATATGATTTTATATACTGTGTTGTTGAAGATCGCTCATTATATTAAACGCATATTGTATTAACGCTCGTTTTTGTCTTTACATTTCTGAAAAAGTAATCACATCTCGGAAGACATCGAAGAATTAATTTATGACAACGTACTAGATTTAATAATAATAAATGCAAATGCAACTGCCTTGGAATTTATGACCCTGTGTTTGAACCTGAAGAGAGTCGAGGGGTCGGCCGGTTAAGCTAAGACCGACCAGGATTTTAAACCGGCTGTCACCTGCGGCGCATCCAGGCAGGACAGTTGGGTTTTGGTGAAATCGTAAATAAGAAAGGGCCATGACGAATGTGGCTAGGTAGGTAGTTGTCATAGATCCGAGCTTTTCGAGGGCCAGAAATTAGCAAGGCATCTATTTTTACCGAGCAAATACTGAGAGGCTATATTACAGGATCGGTAGAGAGGTCATCCTGATAGGTGATTTCCTGCCGAGAAATTTACAATTATTATTCGTGGCAGTAGGAAAGACAGTAAAACCCTCAAATGAGGTAAATTTTGTTATCTGCAGGCGAGTCCAAGACAACATTTTGAGGACTTTATACAACCTGGCCAGTCACTAATAACAACTATTGCCTAAAATGTTAAACACAGGTGAGTTTATTGCCACCTGGCAATATCTATCAGATAATGTCGGTATCATATTGACGAGCGCAGAACTGATAGAGCACAAGAATACTAAAAGGCTGAAAGTACTTATCTATATACAAGAGAAAACAGAAAGGAGACTAGAAGAAAAGGAAAAAACTGATTCTGTAAAAGGTGAGTGCCTTACGTTAAACGGGAGGCCATTTCGAAGCCTTACACCGTGAACTCTGAAAGCAAAGGAATAAAAATTCATGTTATTGGAAGGGATTTTCAGAGATTTGCCAGAGCCCGAACAAAGCTGTAGGCCATGAGAAGACAAAGGCTCGAAGAGATCTAAAAAATAAAATAATGCAAAAAAGGAGCAAAATAGGTTAACATTCCTCCTTCCTATGGGCAACCACTTCAAGTAAGGCCAAAGATTAATTGTATGCAATCGCACAAAGGGCAATGGACATAAATGTATAGGCACTGGGTGTACTTCTTCAACAACAATAACGTATTTGTATTTACCATTGGAAAGATTTATTTGTCTAAATTATTTATGAGTACTACAACTTGTTTGAAGTTTGAAATCCGAAAATGACAATTATGTATTTAAAATATATTATTTGCAGTGGAGATGCATAAAAGATTGATATTATGATGTACGGTCACTGACCACACCATGTTGGACAGCTGACCTTAGCATATTACATACATTAGTAAACAGAGCGGCAATGAAATCATGAGACACATTACATAGTTCAAGCAACATATCCCAGTATTTCCCCTTCCATATACTGTTGATAAAGTCGAGCATTCTTAGGAATATATATTTTGTACTCGCACAGCGTAGTTTATTGTTTTGGGTATTCTGCGATGGTTTTCGTTTAAATAGTTATTAAAAATAGATGTGAATGGGCATTTCTTCTTACTCCATGCATCCTCTGCATAGAGGGCTGTCTGTCACACCTATGGTAAACGGGTGTTTGTTTAGGGGGCAGTGGCCTGTCATAGTACCTATGACTACGGATTTTGTGCCTTTTTAATCTGGTGAGGTTGCGGGCAAGTTTTTTAGACGCTTCCGGAACCGCGTTCTTTGTTTGCCTGCATCCTGCGTTTTTTTTTCCATTCTGTAAGGTGGGTTTCATCAGTGTTCCTGCGTAGCCATGTTTTTATTTGGGCCTGGGGTATGGGCATCAAGGGTTCCGGTCCATATACTATTTTCTTTGATCCCCTTTTGGCCAGTTTATCTGCATCGTCGTTGCCCAGTGAGTCGCTGTGCCCTTTAATCCATTGCAGGGTCACTCTATTTGACCTTGCAATGAATTGAAGCGCATTGTGGCATTCCAGTACAAGGACAGAGTTTATAGTATTTTTTGCTAGCGCTTGTAGCACGGAGGCACTGTCTGAGACAAATTTCAAACATGCGTGACATGTATGGAGATGCCAAGCGTTAGACTAAAATGCAGTCTGACCATGTTTCGAGTTCCTTGTTGCATCCACTGTCTACTGATGTTTTTTTCAGCTTTTCCAAAACACTTTGGGGTATTCATTAAAATTACACCTTCCTAGAACGCCAGCGTCAGGCGTCCCAAAATTTGGCGTGCTGGCTGTACCCCAGCATTCTATTGCTAAAATACTGTCTGATCTGAAAGTATCAGGTTTTCCAAAACTTGCACTCTTTTGTCGCTGGCTCCCTAACTAATATCGCTCGCTCGCTCGCTCCGCTGGCGAGTTTCGTGGTCTAACACTGACAGCGCACTGTAAATAGCGCTTGAACACGCCTATATGGACTCTTAATTTTAGTTCCGGTAAATGATTTTCAGATATTAATATGTAGTGACTTCACTAGCAAAGAACATACAAAAATGCTGCGTACCACTGGGCTATCGGCGATCATCAAGGTCGCTGCAGATTAGGTATTGTATCTGATGTATTAGCACATGTCCTAGCAATCTTTTGTCCGCATGTTCTCACGGGGATGGATTCCCGCAGATCCAAATTCTTTGTCCGTAATTTCTAATTTAAAATTCTTTTTTACTTTCCCGACAGAGGGAAAGTATTGTGATTGCACTAAACATTTTTCCAAGATGAAGACGGATGTATACCTTTTGAGCCCCCCCCCCCCCCCCCGAGACCATTAACTCTAAAGGCCTCGGCCCCTCAGCCGATTGACAAGTTGATGTCCCAAAAAATTTTAGTAAAAATTAGTAAAAAAAATGAATTATGACACTGTTTCACTAAAACATTAATTACTGCCAAACCACTGTATCCATAATTAAAATAAAAAATATTAACATAATAAAATCAAACAAATTTAATTAAAACGGGGCCGACACACTGAATCGTGTTTTGGCCGATATCGGCCAATCGGGGCTCTAGGGGTTAAGACCATTTCCAGACTGAAGTCTGTCCGTCTGATTGCAAGTGTGCGTGTGTATTCCCCTTACCCCTCGATAGCACAGTATACCGAGAGAACACTAGATGCACTCATGAGACATGGCATTGTGGGGATGGGTGCGAGAGGGGTGAGCAGAGGGGTACATCTCGACGAACGCTTTCGGTTAGCGTTAAGCGCTGGTGAAGTTTGGCGACTTTTTCGAACGTTTGAATATCCGCATCAGCCGAGTAGCGGACGTCTGGCGTTGTGACGTAGCGCGCCTTGATTTCAATTTTGTTCTAAGAGAAGGTAATGTCTGGTATACTGTGATGATAGCGCCCGAATGTTTCATCCGATTGAGCTGGAATTTGGCATGCAGGCATCATACTTCAATCTCGAGATATTGCAGTTAGACTTTAAATTCGGTACAGATGCCATGTCGGTCAGAAATCATGCTGTGAAATTTTGGTTGGAATAACTCATATACAAGCGATGTAAATAATATTTAAAGTCCGTCATATTTAAGAAAATACTACATTATTTTTGGAAAAACACCATTTTAATACCACGGAAAATAACACAAATATGCTACCAGTTAGCGCGCGGAGGTTGAGTTGGTGCGGGGTGTCTACTTGCCGGCAGTCTTAGGGTGACACAACCGATGCACTGCTTGAAAAATGCACAAGCGAGATTTTTTAGCAATAGGCGGAATCACATGTCACACCTTACAACCGCTGTAACCCTCAAAGGGTTCTGGTCCTAGCAATTCCAACAACCTGGGCAATTCGAAAGAGCATAACATTTTAATACACAAATAAATCGAAAGCCGTCGACATCCGCAGTTTCCTGCAACTGTTCGGCACAACCATTTCTTGAGTTCCATGTATAGAAGTTGTTCATTTATTGTATCAATCC
The DNA here is from genome assembly GCA_944548615.1 of Micropterix aruncella. NCBI lineage: Eukaryota > Metazoa > Arthropoda > Insecta > Lepidoptera > Micropterigidae > Micropterix > Micropterix aruncella. The sequence continues at coordinate 9,756,381 of OX155971.1, read as the reverse complement.
ATGGTTGCCAGATGGGTTTAAAGAAAACGGTCATTGCCGTTCGGGTAGACGAGGAAAAACCATCCATGTATCCAGCCCACATCTGACTCTTTAAGAGTACACTATAGAGGCTGCTAAAAAGTCATTAGGCTAAACCTCCACTCAACCGCGCACTATATTTTTGGTATTTTAATTTTCATCACTGAGGGATAACAATGAACTGATATAAGAATGCTTTGTTATTGTATGGAATTTGGATTAAATCAACAGGAAAAAAATATTCTACAAAATACTAGTCATGCTAAAAAAAAATCTTTTAATTATAGTTCGAATTGTTGTCAAGGTCAGATGATATTTTAAATGCAGAGTACTAATTTTTAATAGCCCGCTATTACACAATGTTTGTTCCATTAACTACTATTTGCTTTAATTACCTGGAATAGGAATTATGAAGAACGCTTAGGTTATTCGGACTGTATTCTAATCAAACGAGGAAGACAAAGAGGCGACCTTGACTGAGACATAAAATTCTCACAAATTGTTACAATGTACCTAGGCTAATATTTACAAATTCAGCGTCAACACAAATCTTCGAGGTCACAGCAAAAAACTCAATGTGCTAAATTTTCATCTTATCATCTTAAGAGCCCTATCACATATTTTTTCCAGAAAGGCAAGAAAAGTGGATTTTTGGCGTTCTAATTCCAAGAAATGAGGAGATTTCTACAAACTTTAATTACTGAATTACCTGGACCATTTCTTGATGTTGACCATAGCGGCCTTTAATTTTAGATATAACGAATATTATTTACTTATTCAGCCCATTTTCCGAAAGTCGTTATTCGTAAAACGCTCGGAAGGCAAACTTTGAGCTCCTTAATACAGTAATATCACTACAACGAAAACCGTATACTATTTTTTTTTATGTCCGTCATGTATTCTTGATGTACACTACGGCTTTATTTTTTCGTTTTTTGACCACATATCCAAGGTATACATTACTTACAATTACACAAAATTAAAAAAAAATCTTCCTGTATCATTCTAATTTTCTCAGAAATAAAATAAGATTCTTATATAATACTTATACTATATTAAAGTTCACTCTTTTAGCAATACGACATAATATAAATTATTGTCATTAGAAAGGAGAAAACACTGCAAAAAACAATTAGAAATTGTGTATATATTTGCTTGCGCAAGAGAAGAGCGCTCAGTGCCGCGGTTTTCTCCCAGGGTTGAATAGTTATTTATTTATTTATCCTATCTTTTATAGTTACATCCAAAAAAAAATGCGTTCATTTTTTCAACTCATTTTAAAAGAATACCTACGCTATTTTGTAATAAGGCTCTTAAGAACATTCTGCAAAATATTGGTGGACATGTGGAATAAACTACCACTAGCACTGTCAATAAATTTTAAAACCGACTTGATTTTTACCTAGAAACCTGTTAATATTGATGACTAGCTTTACAAGATCCGATCTGGACGTATCAGCAAAGCAGCCTGTCTGGAATAAATAATAATAATATCTACATATCTGAGATGGATCCACCCCCGCCCCCACCGCCGCTCAGCTGGGTCGCTGAAAAAGTAAAGATTTGGGGGCGCTGTCTACAAGGTCAACAAAGATTTGTTGCAAACCGCTGGCCTAGAAAATACAGAAATAGTAATTGTATCACAAGGGAGCAAAATAATATTTTTACGGCGAGGGCGCTTTTTTGAATCCAGAGCGAAGTGAGGGATTCTAGTGTAGAATCCTGATTGTAGCGAGGTATTCAAAAAAGCGCCCAAGCCAAAAATATTTTGCGCCCGAGTGATACACTCTACTTTTCATCACCCTCTATGAGAAAATAATAACGAGAAAAACAATTGACGTTCGCGCGTTTTTAATTTCATTTGTTTTTTTTATTCATCCGGCGGCGCGACTATGGGCCGTCGTACCAGCCAGTCTTTATTCAAACAATATTTGCGTTCGATTTCTTCGGCGCTGAAGACTAAGATGTTCCAAATTCAAAAAGTGCACCGCAAAGATAAATTGCGGCGCACTTTTTGAATAGATGGGATGAAAATACTTTTGTGGTATTCATCCCGCCACGCTTACCACACAACCTTGACAGAATTATCATCCGTTGGTTTTAGCGACGCCTCGTGATTCTTCTTCATTGTGGTTTCAGCAAAACAATTGTTAACCACGACCACAATGTCTAGCTCCGAGATAGCAAAAAAATATGATTAATACTTTCCTTTATTTAAAAATACAATACATATATTTGTGCGTGCACAAAAAACATCGCTAAATAGCTAAACAAATCTAGAGATAATGCCGCACTTATTCATGTTTCTCTAATCACAGAAGAATATACATGCAAGTAAACCTAATAAATTCTACAAAATAACAAAATATCACTACAATTTTCCTACCCCTTTTCTGAGACTAGATCTAGAAATATTATAATAAATAAATACAAACGGAGCTGCCATGGAATTCACCGACCGGAGTCGGGCCCATCATAATACTATTTTTTTACACTTCTGGGGGGTGAGCAGTGGATTCCGGACTTACGAACCGGCTGTGGTAGGTTTAGGACAGCTGTCTTGCCACATGTGAGCGTTCACCTTGCCACCCATTCACTCCCCCTTCGAAGCCATAGAATTTGAGATGCGCAAATCGCAGTTTTAGATAATTTTTCTAAGAAAGAGTTGATTATTTTTCTGGAAAGGCCAAGATCTTTAAAGAGGTGAAATAGAGATTTAGCTGGCAGGCCACGAGCGCCAACTTCCACCGCGTGAAGGTGAACAGTGAAGCCGTTCCGGGTTACGGCATTTGCAAGATCATGGTATTTATTTAATTTGTACTCGTGGTCTTTTGGGATATTTGATTCCCATGGAACAGTTAATTCTACGATAAGAGCCACCTTCCGAGATAGAGATAATGGTAAATAATGTATAATGGTAAATAACCCGGTGTATAATGGTAAATAACCCGTAAAATAGGATACTTATAAAAAATACAAAATATGAGGTAGTGGAGAATCATTTGCTTGCAGAAACGTGATCACATGGGTCATTTATACGATTATGACATGAGTTGGTAGGTCACTAAATTAAGTTTTCATAATTTTTTTTTTAGAGATTGTCATTAAAGCCACGTTTGTCAGACTTTTATGCCCACAATAAAAGTTTTTGCCGGTTTATATTTTTTATTAACCCTTCAGGCCTCGGCCCCTCAGCCGATCGACAAGTTGCTGTCCCAAAAAAAATTAGTAAAAATTAGTAAAAAAATTGAATTACGACACTGTCTCACCTAAACATTAATTACTGCCAAACCACTGTACCCATAATTAAAATTAAACATATTAACATAATGAAACATAATAAAATAAAACAAATTAAATTGAAATAAAATTAAAACGGGGCAGTCACGCTGAATCGTTTTGTGGCCGATATCGGCCAATCGGGGCCTGAGGGGTTAAATTGCCATTTTTCTTTATGAATGGGAAAAACAATTTTTTAAAGTATTGCGATGATAAAGTATATGGTGGTACAAGCTCATTGGATTGTAATATTGAGCCGCGACTCTAAAGACATAATAGACACAGCATTCAACATAATATAACACTAATAAACATCAACTATAAAATATAATAAAACTCTATTCATTCACGTTTTTTAAAGTTGTTTAAATAGAATTTTTAAAAAATAGTTTACTGTACTAAGAATAAAAACTGTCAAGTTAAGTTGTTTGCGAAAAATTACTACTAAGCACGTAAGTGGTATCACCGGATAAAATAAACTCATGCCTAGGAGATGCTACTGCAATGACAATTACAAGAAAACTATGCATATGTAGCCCTCGGGACATGGACAGAACAATCCAGAGCAATATTTTAAGCCAATAACAACAAAAAGTGCATACTCGAATTTTCGGCGCAAACGAGGTCTTCACATATAGATCAATGATATCTTATATTTTATTATCAATATAAACAGTGTGTCGTTTGCCGATATGCATGTGACGAAGATAATAAATACCTTGTTGATAAAAATAAAATACTTCAGTGTGCCTAACATTATAAAGTGTCAAACAAGCCTTGCACGCCACATTCTGATCTGGGGGTCTATTCTTGAAAAATTTAGCATGTTAAATTTGTCTGTGGCCTATGTTAATCAAATGGACCATAGACAAATTTGGCATGCTAAATTTGTCTGTGGCCTATGTTAATCAAATGGACCATAGACAAATTTCGCATGCTAAATTTGTCTGTGGCCTATGTTAATCAAATGGACCATAGACAAATTCGGCATGCCAAATTTGTCTGTGGCCTATCTTAATCAAATGGACCATAGAAAAATTTGGCATGCTAAATTTGTCTGTGTCTTATGTTAATCAAATGGACCATAGACAAATTTGGCATGCAATTTTTTTCAAGTATTGCCCCCTTGTACAATTTGTTCAAAACCTGTCAATCGGCGTCATTAGGCACTGTTAAGGTACAGATAAAAAATATCTACATAAATCTAGTCAAAAATATCTACATAAAAGTGTGCTAACCAACTACATACTTATATGGTAACATAACATACTCCACCGAAAATAAACCATAAATTAAGACACTAAATTCTGAGGACCCAAGCCGAATGCGCTCCTATACAATTGCACTTCTGAGCTTTCTTTGTGTAAAGTATTGTATAGATTTTTTGGAGTTCACATATAAATGTATTGAAAACGGAGTTTTATAAATAAATTTCATCAATATTTTAAAAAAGCATTCAAAAGTATTTAAGCCTTCATTCACTTCCCAGTAGTCATGTGCGCCATTCAAGTCTGTTATTAAATTAATGGCGACGGCATTTCAGAGTGTAACCAGTGTCAATTTAATTATGGGTAGTTATGTAAATAGACAATTTTTTGTTATCTCCATTCTCTATCCATATCATCTTACTTAGTACTTTGGTTCCTAATGGTTCCGCGCAGCTTGGGTAGTGTTGACCATTTTTTGTGTTACCTTGGTTGCCCAACTCAGTGTAACTCCCATCCGGTAGCCACCTCGAAGAGGGACTCAAGTCCCTCTTCGAGGTGGCTAGGGCCGCTGCCTGTCAGGGCCGCTGCGAGCTCTGCCTGCGGCTGTTACCTGCAGTCGGAGATGGTTGAGATCAGACGTGCGGATTCGGGGGAACACCTCTGGCGGAACTGAGCGGTTGGTGCACTAGCCGGTTTGCCAGCTATGCTGCCCATCCGGCGAATAACTGGGAGGTCTGGAAATGTATGTTTCCTAAGCAGCGGAGGTAGTTATCGAGCCGAAGTCATCTATTCTTAAAACGATCCGTCGGTTACCCGACCCCGAGTGACGTTAATAAATTCAAACTGAATTATTGCATACGTCAGGTAAAGGCAGCGCAAGCGACCTCGAATCGGTGACAAGACTGGAAGACGGAGAAATTTGGTCGAATCCAGTAGTGAGAGAGTGAGGTCGGCCCGCTTTTATACAAAATACTATAGTATTAAATGTTTACAGCTTAACCGAAAAACTTGTCATCCGAAATGATTCCTCTCCCTTTAGTTTGTTTAATCAGGCTTGCAATGAATTGTCAAAAAGTCAAATTTTCGTTACAGACCAGTGTTCCGCAGTGTGTGCCGCGGCATGCTGGTGTACTATGGTAATTAGTTGGTGTGGCGTGGAAAATTTAAGTTTTGTGAAGATAATACAGAAAAAAAAGTGCAGGCTTTGATAGTGAAATACTTGGAGCTATTAGGAGATAAAAAAAACTCTTATTTTCCTAAGTGTGATCTGCAACCTATGGACTGGGTACGAAATCCATTCTCAGATAGTATTTCTTTCGGACACTTATCAATAAACGAGTAGGAAGAATTTATGGACTAAAAACTGATCGGACATTAACACTAAAATGATCCAAAACAGAGCTAACACATTTTTGGCTGCATATAAAAAATGAGTATCCACTGCTTTCAAAGCGTGCTATTGCAATTCTCTTACCATTTGCCACGACCTACTTATGCGAATTAGGAGTCACTCTCTATAATTAAATTGAAAAAAAAGAGAACACCTAAGGACGATCGACAGAGATATGAGCAGCCTTATCAACGATAGCTTGAAATTTTGATCCTCTGTGCTCAGTTAAGCAAGCTCACATTATCATTAAACATCTATTCATATTATATTAAATAATAAATAAATATTAAATAAACATTGGTTTTTTCTTTGATGTAGGTACTTTAAAATTTCTTGATTTGGTAGGTGTACCTTGAACACAAAAAGTTTGCGGAACACTGACCGAGACAACTCCGTCCTTCTTATACATCAACACATTTACCCATGGACTCCACAAAGTAATCTACACAGCATCGCATTTAGGGCATAAATAATTTTAAAATTTTATTTAGACACTTATGGACATAGAGAATAGACGCCGGCCTTCTTGAAAGGAAGCTTTCTCCCCACATCTACTTCAGAGTTGATCATAGCTTGGGTTCTCTTATAGAATTAATTATTCTTCTTTGGTTCATCGGTGACTTCGGTGATCTTCACCCCGTCCTTATCTTTGTTGTTCTGCCAAATGCTGAAGTTCAATGGGGCCGCTATGGATAACCAGGCCACGTAAGGTATGAACAGCAGCCCCGCGACGGGATTAACATGGTAGAATGCTGCTCCGCAAGCAACGACGTTTGCGTAAAGGGCCGCCATTGTTACCATGCTCTGAAAGTAATTGTTTTATTAATAACAAGCTTCAGGGTTATTCCATATGGTACAATCTGGCCAGATAGAGTAGACCCTACGTTTTGGGAAAAATCGCAACATATTTCAACACAGTAATGTGAGAATAGTAAGATTAAATAATTTAGGGACATGTCTCAGTACCATCTCCAAAGAGGCGTAATGTACTCAGACTAGTGTTTCTGCTCCTTTACTGATTCTATCAAGTAACATCGAAGTTAGAATGATTGCGAGATTGAAAGAAAAAAAAAACCATAGTCGTGCCTCCGTTAAATAATCATTAATTTTGACTATGATTTAGAGCTAGGTACCAACATTTTTTGGTTAAACTATACGAAATGTCAGGCAAAACATAACCGCAAAATATACCTAGAAGTAAATTTTGAGACACTGAAAACGACTTTTCTAGCTTCGCTTCTAATTGTTTTGTTCATTTTTAACGCAAAAGAATATAAATAAGGAGAATTAATGACAAAATGAATGCAAATTCATAAACTGATTCAAGAGGAAAAATATCAGCTGTCATAAGAGCTAGTGTTGCCACATCAAAATACTTTCCCCCCACGTTGAATTAATTTCTACTCTTCATGGCCAGACTATACACTATAGTTTCAATAAAATGAACATCTGTAAATACATACCCACTTAAGCTGATGGCAGTGAAAAAATATGGGAGTCCAGCTCCAATTGAGCAGAAGCTGACTTCCGTAGAGCAAAAGCGGCAACTGAGCATCACCTGGAAAAATATGAAAAGGTAGTTGAATCGTTCAGCACACATCCCCGATATTCGGAAGATTTTATGAAGAAAAAAATAAAAGGGACATCTGGAAAATGCAATGAAAGTTTCAGTGTGGTCAGAGAAATGGATGGGTTTGGTGGAATCAATGTATTTTTTTTTTTATTTGTTGTGTGAGGCTTTTCTAAGGTCTCTATGAGCCTTGTAACACTGCGACCATTGCTGATCTATTGTGTTCGCCGCCTACTATAGTTCTGCGCTAACCCTCGTGCCATTTAAGAACCGCAATAGGCTTTTGGCGCCAGATTGTTTTACCTCTCCAGGTTGGAGGTAATGACCACCCAAGTGGGTGGATCTTTTACGCATCAGCGGGCCACACTCGCACATGAGGTGTAGGGGAGTTTCCTCTGCCACTTGGCAGAACCTGCACATTTTCGTGTCCCGGAGCTCGAGGTTGTACATGTGTTTGTTCAGGCCACAATGCCCCGTGAGCGCCCTCACCAGTATGCGTAGACTGTTCCTATTTAACGATAAGGCCTCACGGGCAGTCTTACGGTCGTAAGCCTTAATTAGCGCTTCGGAATGATACAACCCTGGCGAGTTGTTCCGGTGGTTGACGATTTGCAAGGCTTTTTGGTATGCCGCAGCAAGGTTCAGTTAGGTAATTTATTTGTTAGTGACATCATTGATTATATAGCGTTATAGATTGCTCAATGTAGTACAACGATTTGGCAGCTGGAATTTTACTACGAAACGCAGATGATACTCATAGTACCAAAATTGATTAACCTTCTTTTATGTCCAATATGTTGGCGTTCGAGGTATAACAGTAGGCAGCGAGGAGACTTAATAGAAAGCTACAAAATGCTTCACGGTTATTACAGTGTGCCCAACCTCGAGAGCATGTATACCCTGAACACCAATAAGCAACTGCATGGACACTCGTTGAAGCTAAATAAGACAATTGCAGCATCGAACCCCAGGAAATATTTTTTGACAAATGGTGTAGTGGATGCTTGGAATGCGTTGCCAGAGGATGTGATCAGTGCTATCTCTGTCAATAGCTTTACAAACAAACTGGACATTTTTCTTAGTGCAAAACAGTCACAAGTTTAAAAACAAGTGCATGTGATATACACGCATCAGCTCTAAGCTGCTAGTGTATAATATAATTATAATAATAGTAATAGTATAACGTCCTACTTTAGATGGCGCTATGAACACGCCTATAACACAGTATACTAGACAGTAGCTTCCCCTAGAACAAAATTGAAATCGAAGACAATACGTCACGAGTCGTAAGGGCTCGGATATGGCCGCCAGATGTCGGCTCGATAAGTCACCAGCCTTTACCTGCGCGTAACGCTAACCAAAGGCGGTCGTTGAGACGTACCCCTCTGCCCACATTCATCGCACCCTCTTCCCACAATGCCCTGTAGCTCGAGAGTGAACCTACTGTTTGGTATACTGTGCCTATACGGTATCCTATCTCAAAATAAAATAGTAATATAATAAAAAACGAATTTTTAAATCATAGCTCTTAATATTTTGATATTATTTATATAAATATGTCCTAAACATGTCATAAATATGACACTTAACCCTTCAGGCCTCGGCCCTTCAGCCGATTGACAAGATGTCCCAAAAAATTTTTGTCAAAATTAGCAAAAAAATTAAATTATGACACTGTCTCACCCAAACATTAATTTTATAAATAGGATAGAAAACGAATTTACCGCGTGAAATTTGTAGGACCCGACGTTTCGGTGACGTTGCAGCCGCCGTTGTCTAGGGTAGACTGAAGATCTGTCAGTCCGTTGTTTTGCGGGTAGGCCGCAAACCGCTGCCGCCACTGCGTAGGTTATAACGGTGGTGGGGGGCCGGGCTCGGAGCGCGGGAATTTTTAAAATCCGTCTTGCACACAACACTCACTGTATCCTGTTTTACGTCTTTGCGTTCGGCGTTCGGCGGCGGGAACATTTTAAGAAGAGGGTTCCACGTAGAAGAGAGTTATAAACCCCGGGTGTGTATAAAGTCGAATGCAGCTGCGGTCTAGCCTACGTTGGACAAACGAAACGGCCCATAGCCACGCGACTGACAGAACACATCAAAGCTGTTAAAAACGTTCAGCGAGAAAAATCGGCGATCTGCGAACATATATTGGATAGCGGAAGTAACCACTGGATGCAGTTTCAAAATCCCATTGTTCTATCCAAGGAACAATTCTACTTTCCTCGCATGATCCGGGAAGCCATTGAAATAAGAAGAACTCCGAACTTCAATAGAGATGACGGCTACAAACTCTCTTCTACGTGGAACCCTCTTCTTAAAATGTTCCCGCCGCCGAACGCCGAACGCAAAGACGTAAAACAGGATACAGTGAGTGTTGTGTGCAAGACAGATTTTAAAAATTCCCGCGCTCCGAGCCCGGCCCCCCACCACCGTTATAACCTACGCAGTGGCGGCAGCGGTTTGCGGCCTACCCGCAAAACAACGGACTGACAGATCTTCAGTCTACCCTAGACAACGGCGGCTGCAACGTCACCGAAACGTCGGGTCCTACAAATTTCACGCGGTAAATTCGTTTTCTATCCTATTTATAATGTCAAACAACCGCGATAGTCTTCGATTTTATACAAACATTAATTACTGCCAAACCACTGTACTGTACCCATAATTAAAATAAAACATATTAACATAATAAAACATAATAAAATAAAACAAATTAAATTAAAATAACATTAAAACGTGGCCGTCACGCTGAATCGTGTTGTGGCCGATATCGGCCAATTGGGGCTCTAGGGGTTAAAGATGTCATAAAGATGACAAAGATTTCATAAAGATGTAAAACATAAGATGTCTTAACCCCTCAAATGTGAGGCGTCCCTTAAGGGATGCCTTGGCAAAATGTATACACAAAGTATATAAATTTATATAAATGTAAATATAAATGTAAATGTGCGCCGCTTTATAGTAATCCGCTCTATAGTAATGCTATAGCTCTATAGTAAACCCCGCTCTATGTAAATGTAAATGTAAATATAAATTTATATACATTTTGCCGTAGGCAACCCGAGCTAATCGCCATTCATTTGAGGGGTTAAGGATGACACATAACGATAACATAAAGGTGTCATTTTAATATTATTTATGAAAAATGTCGCAAATTTAATATTATTACATAAACATGATATGAGCACTCTCACATCTCTCTCACTCTCTCGATGCTGAATTTTGGGGCTTTATGGGCTCCTCTAGAGCTGTTCTTTTAGCAGATCGCTGTTTACTTCAATTCCTTTCATATTTTCATTTATGCCAAAATTCTTGAAAAATGACATTTTTCCATTTTTAACTTTAAAAAAAATCTCCTATTCTTCAGTTTCCGGTAGAGTCTATCAATCGCTTATCAATGAGACCTCGATCGGCATCCTATCATCACGAGTTCGCGAGATTAGCGATATTTTAAGCTATCTTGATTGGTTGTCAGTCTCGGTTTCGATTGAATTAGTCAGTTGGTTGTTATGTGTTCTATCTAATCTAATCTATCATGATTTTGTTGCATCACAAATTATGACCTGGTTAGCAAACTGATTGATTTACCAGCTGATTTACAAAGTCAGTTACTAACATCAAATTCAAAACAAGTCAGTTCTGACCCGGTACTACCATTGTGTAAATTGATTTTAAGTCAGTACCGCGCTGTCGCATCAGTGCTGACCAATATTCCCGCTATATATTTTGAAGTCAGTCCCCCCCCTGCCACACGTAACCAGTCGGCAGATTGGATTTAACCCCTCAGGCCCCGATTGGCCGATATCGGCCACAAAACGATTCAGCATGACGGCCCCGTTTTAATTTTATTTTAATTTAATTTGTTTGATTTTATTATGTTAATATGTTTCATTTTAATTATGGGTACAGTGGTTTGGCAGTAATTAATGTTTTGGTGAGACAGTGTCGTAATTCAATTTTTTTACTAATTTTTACTAAATTTTTTTGGGAAAGCAACTTGTCAATCGGCTGAGGGGCCGAGGCCTGAAGGGTTAATTCCAGACGGAGATATCCTTCCAAAACTGGTAGACAGTGAGGCTGCCCGCTGGGTACCTTTTCCGGTGCCTCACCGTAAGGCGTCGGCCTCTGTTGGGCATGTTGGCTTAGTTAGAAGGTAGATTTACAAACACATACAACTTCCTGAGGTGACTGGTTCGCCCGTTGTAGTTGACAACCCAATTTGTCCATCGCCACATCCAGAATGCGTGTAAGTTATCTTGATTGGTTGTCGGGCTCGATATCCATTGGATTACTTGGTTAGTTGCTATTGATTCATAACTTACTTAGTCATCGTCTTATGGAATCTTATCACAATTTTGTTGCATCGTAAATTTTGACCAGAGGGCCCGTGTATATCGAACGAACCATAGACAAATTTGGCATGCAAATTTTTTCAGGAATCACCCCACAGGCCAAAAACACGATTTTTCAGAATTATTAAGCCAGAAAATTAGTTGACTTTTGGAATAGATGCAGTTTAGCTAGCGAATACAATCCCGAGCATGTTTTTCAATCCCGTGATTAGATTATATGGTTTCTAATTGGTCTCAAATGAAAAAAAAAACGTGAGTAATCTCAAAAAAATGTTTTTAAGATTGTTTTGTTGCTTAACACAAAACACAATAGGGTGTTATTACTGCACGGGCATTTTTTTCTGTGGGTGAATCAGTATAACGTAGTAATCAACTGTTTTGGAAAAAAAATATTTTTTGTTTTTTTTTTTAAATTGAAAATTTGAAGAAGTTGACTATTAAATAAAGGTTTGAGAAGCGTATGAGCGCGCTGCGCCATCTAGGGGTAGGTATAAGATCGTAAATAAACAATATCAGCGGCATTTTACCAACCGCTAGATAGCGCATCGTGATCATAGCTTTTCATACTATTTCATAATCTCAAAAAAATGTTTTTGATTGTTTTGTTGCTTAACACAAATCACAATAGGGTGTTATTACTGCACGTGCATTTTTTTCTGTGGGTGAATCAGTACAACGTAGTAAGCAACTTTTGATATAAGTAGGTAGGTAATAAGTCGTAAATAAACAATATCAGCGACATTTTACCAACCGCTAGATAGCGCATCGTTTATCATAGCTTTTCATACTATTTAAAATTAAAAAGAAAAAAACAAACTTTGCAAAAACAAAAAAAAAATTAAAAAAAAATATATATTTTTCAGTTTTTTTCAAGTTTTATTAAAAGTTGCTTACTTTGTTGTACTGAGTCACCCACAAAAAAATGCCCATGCAGTAATAACACCCATAAGAATAGTTGGTAAGAATCTGTTGGCCCATTGGGGAATTACCTTAACCCCCCGAGCCGCGAGATTTCGCAAACGCATGTCGGAAATTTTAGATTTATTATGGCGGCCGACCAAAATATTAATTTCTCCCAAACCATTGTTGCGATAATTAAAATAAAAACGTCGTTTTGTTCCAGATGAAATTTGATATTAGAATATTAGGACTCAATTTGTGAAAACAATAAATATATTTTTTTATTCACAACTAGATGACCCGATGAACTTCTTCCCACCTAAAATTGATTTGATTGTAACTCTTCATAAGCGTTTATTGGTCCTAATCAATCTTCCAAATCCAATTCATTGATATCTATAATATGGCCGAATCATGTACGGTTTGAGTTTTTCGACTTTTTCGGCTTTTTCAACTTTTTCAACTTTTCGGAATTTTTCGACTTTTTTGCATTTTTCGACTTTTTGGACTTTTTTGACTGTTTCGACTTTTTCGACTTTTTAGACTTTTCCCAGTTTTTCGACTTTTTTTTTACTTTTTCGACTTGACTTTTTTGACTTTTTCGACTTTTTCACTTTTTGAAATGAATAACAGTTACGGATGGAACAGCTGTCAAACAATAGGAGTGGGCCATTTCCCTAAATGACCAATTTCGATTTTTTCAGTTGTTTCTTTTAATTTTTCCTAAATATTTTTTGTTTTGAAAACCACCCCTGAAAACAAAAAAATAATAATTCAAATAGGTCAAGTCATTTTCGAGATCTTGCGAGACTAACGCACGGCGATTCATTTTTAAATATAAGGAGACCAAATTTTACACCGAGTTAGTCTGAGTCCGATCGGTCCCAACGAGGTGCAACTGTGCTTTTACGTTTGAGTCCGATCGGTCCCTCTGAGGCCCGAAGGGTTAAGAGTATTGTGTTAAAGTATTACGAGCGGGGAAGTCCCTTCTAAGTTGTATGACAAACAAATTATTAGGGCTGTACCTGTGTAGTACGTATCGTACGGCGTATCTAAGGGTTGTTTTTTGTCGTTATGTATTAAATGCAAATAATATTATCTAGGCAAGGTCACTGCCAAGGTGCAGCGGACTACGGAATGCAAACTAAACCTGTTCGTGGCAATGATTTTAACCCTTAGCTCTCTGGCAATTTTTTTTCAAAAACTAACAACTACCGCCAAATATGTGTTTGATAGTTTTTCAAAAAACTAACAACCTACCGCCATTTAGGTGTTTATGAATTGTTTTAAAAAAAAACAACCTAACATACCGATATGTAGGTGTTTGACATTTCTTTAAATGCCTATATCTCTCTTATTTATTGAGTACGACAAAAGATAATAGCAGTTTCGGAATGAGTGTGGTGAATATAGCCGGGTGATGTTAGAAAATGAAAAATGTAGAACTGGTAGCAATACCTAACGAATGCCTTTTTTTAAATCTAAAAAGTAAGTAAAAAAAAATTTTTTTTAATGTAAATTTGTTTTCATTTTTGCCTTGAAATATTGTGTCCAAAGCTTTCAAAAATCTTAAAAATAAAGAAATACTACTAGATTAGATCATTGTGATGCTAAATGTGAAATAAAAAAACTTCAGATGCTTGAAATAAAAAAATAAATAATACCATATAGAAAAAAGTTTTTTTCTTTTTTTGGGAAAGGGGTTTATCATGGATATATATCCGTTTTGGGTATTGATACAGTTTAGCGAACTCTTCTGCATTGATTAAGTGTTGGTATTTCTCTCGTATTGGTAGGTAATCAATAACAATAATCATAAACACCTATTTGGCGGTAGTTTGTTAGTTTTTGAAAAAAAATACCAGCGAGCTAAACTTAGGGGATACAAACAAAAAACATCTTTTTTAAAAAACCATCTTAAAAAAAACCAGCGCAATTTTCTTTAAGATTCAACATTAAAATGATCAATTTTAGTAGTCACTTTGTCTTTTTTTTTTTATGAGCGAGGTAGCAATATCTAGTATATTCCCAGAAATATATGGGTTTGCCACTTCTTTGAATGCTTATATCTCGCTTATTATTTGAGGCCTCATAAAGATTAATGCAGATTCGGAATCAGCGAGATGAATAGTCGGGTGATGTTAAAAAGTCAACAAACAGGTTCGTATAATGAATTCTCCAAAACGTTGCTAGCTAGGTCCTCAGTGGTTAAGGAATCCGTCATAGGTACCTACTCACCATCAAATCCTCCGCCATCTCGGTAAACGAGATATGAAGCATAGCCCATCCCCGTATAGACCGAGGTCCAAACGGGACCGAACACCCACTTCGGAGGGGTGAACCATGGTTTCCTCAGAGTATCGTACCACGCAGGTTTCGCGTCGCCACTCCTCGTCTGCTTGGACGTTAAGAAGGCGCCCGCCCAACCACCGATATTCGGGAAAACAGCAAAACCAACCGCTTGCAGGTAGGCCATCTTAAAAACTGCCGGTGTGTTACTTTTATCGAATATATAACCAGTAATGCTTATCGCTGAAAACAAATATCAAATAAAGAAAAACGAAAAATCACGAATTGTGATCACGAAAGATGAGATCACGCGCAAAAAACACTGTTTTTTCAAGTGACATTTGGACATGGATGCTAAAATTTGGAAACCCGATTCTTGAACAATAAACGAAGGCGCATATCGTTTAGTTCGTAGCATATTTGAATATAACTCGGTCATCTGGTGTATAAATACAAACAAATTATCGAGTACAAACAAAATATATTTATTACCGAAAATACAATATTCTTAAAACTGGTAACCTATAGAAATTATATTCTGATAGGGTGTTTACACTCTCGCGCGAGGCGCGAGGCGAGACGCAAAACCATATGACTATATAACCATATATTAACATTAATACTGTTGTACTTTATTTACTACACTACACGTAGTCCGAATATTTCAAACTACATAATGTCAATTGCATCAATTACACTATGTTGGAGAGTCATTACACAATTTTTTTTTACAAAGAAAAGAGCTCTGCATTATCACTGTTATATCTGTGGTAAACTCACCAAATTTGTTACTCTTTATACGCATTTCTGTTCACACCGTGCTATAATTACAGAGACAACAACTACTAGGTACATTCAATCGTGAACCAATGATAGATGAAGTTGATTTTCTCAATACAGATTGATATAGATGTGTGTAAAAAAATATTTTACAAAAAATCTTCACTGCGATTTATTTGCCTTAATATTCGCAGTGTCAATAAACATTTTAATGAACTATTAATACTTTTGCAAGACCTTAATATAGACCTGGATGTACTAATATTAACCGAATGTTGGATAAATAGTCATTACCAGCTAAAACCTATTAAAGGTTATGTCGCACATTGCACCAAAAACAACAACCTTCAAAATGATGGAGTCCTCGTATATGTAAAGGAAACTCTATCATGTACAGTGAATGAAAATTGCCTTAATGGCTCTAACTGCCTCCAGATAACCGTTGAAAATAATATCTGCATAATTGCAATTTATAAAAGCCCATCAACACCAAATATAACTGAATTTTTAGTATCTTTAGAGCATCTTTTAGCTATGAATGCAACAAAACAACACCTCATAATGACAGGCGATACAAATATAGATGTTTTAAATAATAATTCTCGACAAGTCACCGATTACATGAATTTGATGGCAATGCATGGCCTAAAATGTTTGATAAATAAACCAACTAGAGAATCCCAAGATACAGCTACTTGCATAGATCATATAATGATCAGATCGAAACTGAACAGTAATGAAGCCATCTACCAGTCTACAATAACTGATCACTATGTTTTATTTTTTAACCTGCTCGGTTATAAACCAAATTTCAAAAAAACAACCGTTATAAAAACAGCTAAAATAAATTATGAATCTATTGCTGCTGCTCTTGAACATTTTGATTGGACTCCACTTTATAATATGGATGATGTAAATCAAGCCTCTATTATGTTTACAAATACCTTAAGTAAACTTGTTGAGAAAAATTCTAACAAGGTAATTCTAAAAATCTCACACAAAAAACTAAAATTAAAACCGTGGATCACTCCTGGACTTGTAAAAAGCATTCACGAACGAAATAGACTCCACTCGGCATGTAAAAGAGATCCTACAGATATAACTTTAAAAAATAAATTTATCAAATATAGGAACTGGTGTATTAGGATTATAAAAACAACAAAAGAAAAATTCTACAAATCCGAAATTGAAGCATCACATGGGGACATTAAGAAAATATGGAGCTCTATTAAAGTGCGACGGACATATGTTCACCAAAGTATGATATCAGCGAGCTGTGTACTGAAAAAGGTGTAATGACTCTTCAACAAGAGCCGTATGCTATGGCAAACTATGTAAATGAGTTTATGTCGAACGTAGGATGCAAATTGATATCTGAAAATTTTAACATCACGACAAATGGCCCCCCAACTATCCAAACGCGGACATACAACTTCCCCGCTTCTTTTTATCTACGTCCTACTACCGCCGAGGAAATTAACAAAATTATATGTACTCTAAAGACCAACTCAGCTCCCGGGATTGACGGACTAAGTTCGGAATTATTTAGATCTGCTCACAAACAATTAGCGGCACCTATAAGCTGGCTAATAAATCAAAGCTTTCGTACGGGTATCTTTCCAAGCAACCTAAAAACGTCTTTAGTCGTACCTATCTTCAAAAACGGAGATAAAAAAAGTGTCAACAATTACAGACCTATTTCCCTGTTAAGCTGTATTTCCAAATTAACAGAAAAAGCGGCAAAAAAAAGATTAACAGAGTATCTAAACATACATAATATTTTATCACCAAACCAATATGGATTTCGGGAAGGACAAGGAACCAACAAAGCTATCGCCGAGGTTACACAATTTGTCGTGGAAGCAGTAGACAAAGGAAACAAATGTCTGGGAGTATTCCTTGACATAACAAAAGCATTTGACACGGTTAGTCACGACAAACTTTTGGAGAAGCTAAACGACATAGGTGTTACCTCGATCACACTAAAATGGTTTGAGAGTTACTTGTCAGGTCGAAAGCAAATAACAAAACTTGGTAGTATCCATAGTGATCCCGCGCCTCTCAAATATGGTGTTCCGCAAGGTAGTGTCCTTGGTCCGATATTGTTTTTAATATATATTAATGAGCTTTGTAATCAAACTATTGGTGGACAAGTTGTTACTTTTGCCGATGACACCGCTCTACTTTTCAAGGCAAAAACTTGGAAAGAGACCTTTGAAAAGGCTTCTATGGGACTTCAGAAGGTAGTATTGTGGTTAGATGGTGCCCTACTATCACTCAATGCGCAAAAAACCATGTACATAACATTTAGTGCCACCAGTGTAGCTCAACCAAAACAAGAGCATATTCTGAAACTCCACAGAGATTGTCTTAACCCCGAAAACTGTAAATGTATTAATCTCAATAAAGTTGACAGCATTAAATATCTTGGTATATTAATTGATTACCGGCTACAATGGAGCACCCACATAATGGAGCTGTCGGCAAAAGTTAGGAAACTCACGTATATTTTCAAAGACCTTAGAGGCATTCTGGACCAAAGGACACTTAAGATAGTATACCATGCCCTGTGCCAATCTATCCTAACCTATGGGATCATAGGGTGGGGAGGTGCAGCGAAAATTCATATGGAGCCCTTGATTAGAGCTCAAAAGCTAATACTTAAAATTATAAAGAGAAAGCCTTGGAGATACTCTTCAGATGATCTCTACAAAGAATATAACGTGCTAGATGTACCACAACTATACGTGAAAACGGCGCTCTGTGACTATCATACTAATTTAGAGACCGCAATAAGAACCCAGCAAACAATCTGCACGCGGCAATCCCGAACTATACATTTTGACGTCCCTCGAATGCAGACCACTTTTGGGCAGAGGCATTTTGTGTACATAGCCCCCAGGATCTTTAATATGCTAGATGAAGATTTAAAAATGTATGTGCCGAAGTCCCTGATTATCCCTGACATTTTTTATTATTATTATTATTTTCTTTGACTTTTTTTATTTTTATTTATTACTATTACTTATTCATAAATTTTGGTGACTATTGTTTGATATCATTTGACATTTTATTTTATTTTTATTTTATTAACACGATTATTTATTTTTGTGTTTTATTTCCTATTGTGATCATTACTTAGTGATTATTAGTTATAATTTGTAATGGTGACGGGAATATATATATTTCTTTTCCTTTTTATTTATTTTTTTTTATTTTTATTTTATTCATTGCCGAATATATGTGATACCTATAAAAACTAGAGAGCTAGCTGCCCTGGAACAAGTCCTGGCACTTAGTTGGGCAGCAGCAGTACTTAAATGCTAATGCTCATATCGGCCGTGTTTAATTTTAATTTTAACTTTAATTATATATATATTTTTTATTGATATGATTATTAGTGATACTTGTGCACTTGTAAATGAATTGTTAAATTAAATAAATAAATAAATAAATAAATATGACGCAAAACCATATGACTATGAAACCATATGACGCCCCATGACTATATAATTTCTATAGGTTACCCAGAGGTAACCTGTGTTGTCACACATTGCTATTTTTTTAAAATCAGAAATTGTTATTTAGGACATCAGTCCGCTAACCATCAGTCGGACCTGCAGAGTGCAATGACATATATACCAAATGACTATAATTGAATTTAAATGTAATGTAATGTAATATGACACTTTTTGAACCTACAATTTGGGACATAATTCAATAAAAACTGAAAAACGAAAATAATAACATAATTTATCTCTTACGTGCAGATTTATCTCCGTCCGATTTTGTTCGAGGAGTGGGTGAGTGAATATACTCAAAACGCGGCAGTATAAATAATGATTCATAAAAAAAAAAGATTTAAAAAAAATCCAAGTAAAACTTGCTCAATAAAAATCTAATTAAAACAGGCCTGTGATCGTACTGATTCACCTACCTACTACAAGGATGTCAATAATTCAAAACTCACCTGTATATACTGCTGGCAAATACGAGCATTCTTAGGAATATATGGTTTGTACTCACACAGCGTACAGTACTTTATCGTTTCGGGTATTCTGTGATGGTTTTCGTTTACAGTTATAAAAAATAAAATGCCTGGATGTGTTAGGTGGCCTAAGGAAATCAGGTAATTCGGATATACCTAACTCGGAAACGGCTCATAATTGAGAGCAGTCGTTCTAGTGTAAAAAAATATTCTACATAAAGAGATCTTCCAATTGGTATATTACTATGATTTACAGCTATTGGAAAAGTGAACCCAAAATAACGATTCTCTTTGGAGATCAGATCTATTGTTTAATTTGCCGTACCAACGTGCAAATATATTTGTAGACAGGCCAGTGGGGGGGAGGGGGTTATAGCTATTCTTAAATCCTTACTCACTGAAAGGATATCTTTTCTCATATACTATTGGCAGCTAATTAGTCAACTTCTCGCTATCTCATTTGTATCATAATCTGTAATTTACTTAGATATTATTATTTGTAATATTTTTTAAATATCAACATTAGTTTACTTATCTACGTCAGTTATTATGTACACTCTAGATTTAATATTCAAAGGCCAATTGGAATCAACGGTAATGCTCCTGAATAATATTTGAAATAAATAAATGCTGGCGGATAAGGGATCTTCTTCTTCCTTCTATTCCTTGTGGCAGTTCCTCGCAGCTTGGTGGAACAGTTTATGCAAATATGAAGGCTTTTATTTTTGTTTTGAGATAGTAAACTGCTATGGTTAGTATCCAACCGAAGAAAAATATATTACAATACATACAATATAACCACCAAAGCCATTCGTTTAGAGAAGTGTTTTTCAACCTTTTTTAGATCGCGACCCTCCTATTAAGTACAAGAGAATAAGACCGTTCCGCCCCCACCCCCCACCCCACCCCACCCTTCTACTTTCTCTTCCACAAATGTAACTGTGTGCAACTAATAAATTAAGTTTTTGTAAAAGCAATAGCGAAAACCGCATTAACTTTGCCTCTTTTAAATTTCAAAGCTGTACCTAACTGTTTCCATCTTAGATGTAAAAGATGTAGAGTTGTAGATGTAGAGTAGATGTAGAGTTGTAAAAGCAATAGCAAAACACATTAAAAATATGTTTCTCTTTCGAAGCTGGTCTCTCCGAGGCTCTCTTCCGAGGTAATATTGTTGTTCGCATATTACACATATAAATAAAGAAAATGTAATATGTTCTCCTGATAGCCTGTGACCCCTCCCCTCCCTGGGGGTTCTCTCCCACTCACTGGTTTAGTGTATATATCACCTTAACAAGCAAATAATAATATTAGATCTAATCTACTGTTACAGCACATAATTTCAAAAGTGGAGGCTTGCATATGAATCTAGTGGTGGTAGATAATTGGGGGAAATATTGGTGGATGGGAAGTCTTGTTTTTTCACACGTACCTACCCTTAGCTTTTCCCAAGCGGGCTGGGTCGTTGACCAACTGTCAGTCTGGGTCGGCTGGTTGTTAGCGTGGTATTGAATGCAGTAGACGCTTTCGAGGGGTTTATTGCTGCAACAGTGGTGTATGAAATCCGAGGTAATGTTGTTCTTAGTATTCTTATACATAGTAGTATTTTCATGTTTTCAAACAACGCATTGGATTACGTATGGTATGTAAGTTTGCTTGGAACATTAAATTACTTTGATTTGGACATAACCTTTAAAATATGGAAACCCGATTCCTGAACAAGTAAACAACTAAACCAGGGCGAATTCTGGTGGAGAGGGGATCTGAAGCCAAAAAACGGATGTGTCAAAACTGATCGATGATTTTAAAGAGTGCAAATCAAAACGAAAACTAGTATACAGATGTATTTGTTCATATTATTTATAATACATTAAGAAGTAAATTTAAATATGTCGATATGCAATAATTGGAACATTTGTAATAATATTATGTGGGTATTTTTTAGTTCCACAAATTTCGCACTTGGTAGTTCTACTCAAAATAAACTAAAAAAACTCTGTTTTATTTCTCACCAACATTCAAAGGTTGATAAATATAATTCAATAATTAAAATAACATTAAAGCGTCGTATTAATACAGGAACAAATGTTTCGAACATTCTCCCGCAAAAATGTTTCTATGCGTGGTCCGCGGAAGTTCTTGGAACTTATTCCGCAACATGGTCGAGGTAATGCCCCCAAATGCAGGGGCAGGGCGGCCCGTTGGGTGCTTCTTAGTGCCTCTAAAGCATTGTTCTCTGACGTGGCAGTTGGCGAAACTAGTTGGTGGATTGTTTTCGTCCTTAAATGTATACGCTCAGCCCAGGTTGGAAGAACAATCATATATCGTTATACCTCCCTGGGTTGACGGGATCGCCCGTCCACCCAGGAACACTCCACTGTTTTTAATATTCTTGTAGTATTATTTTCATGTTTTCAAACACCGCAATGGATTCTGTAAGTTTATTTTATTTGTATTATTATTATTTGTGTATTGCTTTACAAATAAATACAGATAATGAATAATTAAAGCAATGTACTTTTATTTCAACCGACATGTGATACAGCCGAAGAGTATGAACTCTGACAATGGAATTTGCGACGACAAGACTTTTCATAAATAAAACCGGCATTTTCTTGTTCGACATATTATTTAATTATTATTAAAATTTTCTAATTTTCGACTATATTTTTTCAGCGCTTCATACCAGATTATAACGAAATATTTTTTGATATAATCTGGTATCAAACGCTGGGTATATCTATTTATCGTGCTACTTGGCCTTATTCCAAAATTTGTAGATTCAATTGTTTATAATCAACTCTATCGTTGGGCGACGCTATCATAATTTTAGTAGCGATACTTAGGATAACTATGTAATTGGATGAGGATTTCCACATTTTACTAAACTTCCTTCCTTGGCCAATCAGGTAGCTTCCTAAGTATCGCTCATTGTCGTATATAATGGTTACGGGAGGGGCAGATTGATGACGGCGCGTACGCGTTTGTCAGTCGGGCCGGCCGGATTTCGATTTTGTTTTATTTGAAACAGATTAATCAGTTGTAAAAAGTAATGAATTAGAATTGATACCGCAATCTGTGAATTTACTTATTGAAAGGCGGCAAAGGTATTCGGCATTCTCGGCATTGTTCGTCAGAAATCGCCAATCGGTGAGTGCACCTGTACAACATGGCTGCTCGTTTCCGAATGTATCTACGTGCGTTTGAGTGGTTTTTCCGTGGAATTTCATTGCATCTGTGGAATTTCATTACAGAGTTACTTGTTTCGGGTTCCCATGGGTATGCTCGCGCCAGAGTTGCACCTTCCCCAGTTTCGAGAACACTTAGTGTCGAAGTCGCGTCCAGCCGACCATGCATCCACCGAATTATCATCCCGCCAGATAACCTAAACGCTAACCTAATCTAAGGTTGGGGTTTCTTCTTTGGCTGCGCTTATAGAAACTCTAATGACCTATAGACGTTGGCTGCGGAAAAAGTGGTCGAAACCTCACTGTGATAGATCCTAACCCCTAACCAGTGGCATAACAACAAAAAAATCGGCCCCAGTGCAAAATTAGGAATTATTGCAGTATAGGTACCTTTCTCAGAAATCGAAAAAACAAAGAAATACTACTAGGTTAGATCATTGTAATGCTAAATGTGAAAGAAAAAAGCTTTGGACGCGTAAATTTTCAAAACCAAATTTACATACAAAAAAAAATAAATATTTTTTTTACCTCAGTTTTTAAGGTACCAAAAGGCTTCTCCCTCTACTTATTTACATACATTTTGTCATATTGGATGAAATTACGGTATTAACCGGTCTGAGGCCAACAATGTCTTAGGGTGGATCGCTCTTGTATAGAGAAAAAACAAAAATGTTATTTATCGATTCCTCGCTATGCGAAAAAGATGGTCTATGGTATGGAGATTATAAGAAAAATAACAAAAAAAAACTATTTCAAAATTTAATACCGCCGCATGAGGGCTGCATCTTTGGAAAAAATGGAAAGTGTTTATTTTTGTTAGATGATTTTAAACTCAAAATCACAACTCATTTTCAGAGCTTCTAAAAGATTTTTTTGTGTTGCTCTTTCCGTATAAACCAATCGCAGGAAACTAGTTTTAAAACGCGGGTCAACAAAAGTGGCAGCCAGATATTTGTCATTATTGTCAAATTTGAACCCTTTTTCAAGCTCAACTTTCAGTAAAGATCTCATTCTCGATAAATTTGGTGTTTTATTTGCAGTCTCTTTCTTCTCAACAACATTGTGACAACATGTGGAATCACTTTAGAGATGCAGGTTATTTTAGCTGAGTTAGCTGGTTATTTTAGTAATCTCTTGGTTTAGTAATCGGTTTGAGGAGTTTGACGCATTGTTCCATTAACTCCCACTTAGAAGGTGTTAAATTATCCAAAGATTCGTGATCGGTTATGTACAAGGGACAGCTCGCTTTTGTTATAATAATCGCTCCATTAAATAATACGTAGAATTCCAGCGTGTGCTTACATCTTGTACTAGTTAGTGGTTTGGCAAGTAAAGTTCTTGGCAAATGGAATTCAGCTTTTGTTGCACTATACCAGAGTGATTAAAATGGGCAACAATTCGTCTTGCAGCAGCAACCATCTCTAGTATTTCCGTTTGTAAAGCGATTCCTCCACAGCTTGTTCATACGCCGAACATTCGGCAGCCGAATATTCGGCGCTTCGGCCGATAGCGTGGCCGAATATTTGGTATTAGGTTGAATCACTATTCATGGCATCACTACTGTGAACCCTGCCACGGTTGTTTTGTTGACAGGTAGGATCGATTGTTCCAATCTGGGGGAGCACCTTGTGCGATACGGTCCGCGATAAATTCAAACTGAATTACCACTAACATCAGGTAGAGGCCGCGCAAGCGACTTAAAATCTGTGACTTTCACTTACCAGTGCCTTGCAGTAAGGCGTTAGACTCTTACGGGCTCTTAGTGTAGCTTGACTGGATTGTAATGTCCGGACGTACGTAATCTTGGGGGGGGGGGGGTCAGGCCGCTGATTAGTCTGTTGACATGGGGGAGGGGGAGGTCAAAAATCCCTAATATGTGGAGGGGCCCTTATCGGTCCCCATTTAAAATAAAAACTAATGCACACAAATCAATTTATTTGAACGTGTGACAGCTTTTTCAGTGCATGCAACGTAACGAATCATATAACACGTCACTCAATAAGTCTCCGGTCTAACTAAGGAAAACAATCTGTTAACCTATTTTTTCTAAGTTTTCAAACAAAGAAAACGCAAAAAAAAATTTTTTTTACTTCATTGAATAGCTTCTAACAATGCTCTGAATCGTCGACGCGGTCTTGTTTTTGGTCCTGTATGAGCAAACCCACTTCGAAAGGAACTTACGCATGCTTAAATTTTCAATAAAATTGTAAACACACTACCTCCTGATATCTTTAAGGTGTCAGCTATCTCATGCAACTTCACTTTTTACGGTCTTTCAAAACTATTTGTGGAGTTTTCTGGAACAACTGCCGATTTTGGGCGACCAGAGCGTTCGGCATCATAATTTTTGTACAAACCCCTGGTCTAGTACTTATATGTCAATGGTCAGACTGGAGAGTTATTGAGTGATGTGTTACACCGAATATCTGCCATTGAGTAAGTTTGCGACATCTAGGAAAATCGAGCACGAACTAATGCAATCATCTGATATATTGCAGTTTATCAATTTATGTGGTTAACTCGTCTATATTGAAGTAAACCAATTTTTAAATTAACTTATCTGTCTTGCAGCATACGATGGCCAACCGAAACTACCGAGGTGGTGGCCGGCAGTTCAGCCACAACCCTTGGCAGCAGCGCAACACATCTGCGCAGCCTGAATTCGGCTATGCAGCAGAGCTAGCCGCAAATAGGAACCTCTTACTGGCAACTGACCTCATCAGCAACATCTTCAACGGTCAGGGAAGCAATAATTCTTCCCAATTTGGAAATGCACGGCAGAATTCTTACGGATTTCAATTCGGGCAATCTCAACCACGCTACGGGGTAATTATTTTTTATTCCATTGTATATTTTGAGAAACCAAAGATTTTTGGATTTTCTTAAAATGATCACTCGTTCATTTGATTATTATTATTGTTTTTTTGTATTTAAACCAAGGAAACCATGAAAACCAGGTCAAGTGATATCATGAGAATACCTCATTAGAGGTATTCTCATGATATATAAATTATTGCATAATGTTGTGTTTTTTGTATATTTTTTGTAATAATAAAATAATAAATATGATACATTGGACTACAAAATATCGGATAGAAAAAGAGAATCTCTTATTATGAATATTATTATGTAATTCTTTTACTATTATCCTAGTCATGTGAACTATCCTATTCTAGTAAACTTAAAAAACTATTAAAAAAACTAGTAAACTTTGAAAGGTTTCCAATTTGTTTAGAGTGTGCTTTAACTCTTCGCGAGTTCAAGAGTTGAAGTTCAATCTTGGAAAATTAAGGAAAGATTTTGCATTTTATATCTATAGAGATTATTATAATCCTCAAAAGCTTTAATGAGCAGTTTTAACAAATTTCTTGTTAATCATAATCATCTCTAGATTTCTTGTTAGTCATAATCATTTATTCCATCTTGGATGGCAACCATATATCTACATTACATAATACAAGTATGACATTGAGATACGTCAACGAAGGTAAAGTCGAAACAGCAATAAGTTCAGTCCAACAAGCTTTATGAAATATTATGTTATCATTGGATATTACCTATTATGCTCTTATGCAATGCGAGAAATTGTCAATAGTACCTATGTTGTATGTAGAATCATTAAATATTATAACAAAAACAACCATTCTATAACAGAAGCATCGTAGTTAAAACAACGTCGGGGTCACCAATATAAAATGCCCTGGTAAATAAAATACAAACGGAGCTGCCATGGAATTCACCGACCAAAAATCGGGCCTATCATATTGGTAGTTGATGACAATGTCCGTGAACACGTCCAGAGATTTATCTTTGAATTCGTTATATCTCAATATTTTTAGAGAGAGAGTAGAGAGAGCAGAGCACATATGTTAATATTGGATCATGTTTATTAGAGTTTACATTTTACATAGAAAGAGCGACTTACCCATTTGAGTGTGACAAGATTAATTTATTAGGCAACAATGCACTCTTTTATATTAAAATATTTCAACGTTAATAGCATATTTTAACGTCAATAAGAAGAATAATTTGCGCCAATACAATATTGCAAACTATGAAAGACGCATGTGAAAGATGCGTTTTCATCGATTCTTTGAATTATGTTAGTCATCAATATAAGTAAATGAAATTACAATTTATTACTAGATTGATATGTCGTCATGCTGTATGTACACTTATTTGAATGTGTGGTATTTTGCCGTTAGGATAAGGGAAATAGTCCGAGCTACAACAGTGATAATGACAATATGATGTTTAGTTTACACATGTACAGTAGCGAGCACAGAAATCTTTCCAGACTGTCAATATCAGTTTTTTTAAATAATATTTTTTTATTGTGATTTCTTGATAGCTTTTCGGTACAAATTATGAAGCAACACTGTTTAAAGATGATATACTTACAAAAAAAGTGCCTATTTATTGACCAACAATTTTTTTTCATGATTTTTTAGTTAATTTGTATATTTTCGATTTTTTGGCACAAAAATTAAAAATGCTCATATAATTTTAAAAACCACATATTTATTTAAAATAAAATTACATAGGTACATAACACTAACAATAAACCAACTAAAACAGTACTTTCTTGTTCCTCCTTTTTTTAATTACCGTTTCAATACGTTTTGGCATGAATTTCACCAAATTTTGTATGTAATGTAGTCTTGGGAAAAAATTTCAAACCACACTTTTTCGAAGATGTTTTTAAGGTTTTCCTTTGACGAAGGCTTCAGTTTATTTATTTTAATTGCCGTTTCATGCCACAAGTTCTCGATAGGACTATTTCCGGGACTATCCAGTGTTGGAATTCCATGACTTTTCATATATTCTTTAACCTAAACATTATTTTAATAGTGTTATATTTTTTTGAACATTTTAAATCACAATGTCAAAATAAAATAACACTTACAGCTTTTGCTCGGTGACACGGTGCAGTCATCTTAGAAAATGCACTCAGAAATATAGGAATAGTGCATTTCAATTGACGGGAATAAATACTCTTCCAAAATGTTTTTGTAAACTTCTGCGTTCACAGTTTCTT
Organism: Micropterix aruncella; assembly: GCA_944548615.1. NCBI lineage: Eukaryota > Metazoa > Arthropoda > Insecta > Lepidoptera > Micropterigidae > Micropterix > Micropterix aruncella. The sequence continues at coordinate 9,728,384 of OX155971.1, read as the reverse complement.
TTATGAATGCTAATTGCCTCACTCCATAAAAGGAGAAACATCCCCAGACCATTTGTCCAGCAGGATGCTTCACTGTTGGTCTAAGACACTCATCGCTTAAACATTCTCCAGATCTTCGTCTCACGTACTGAATTCCATCCGAACCAATTAAATTTACTATCATCGGAGAAAATAACTCGTCGCCAATCGATTTCAGTCCAAGTTTTATATTTTTTAGCCCATTTAAGCGGGAAATGCGCATTTTTTTGGTCAGTTTGCAGGCCTCCTGGCAAAAAAACCGCTCTCCCGGAGTCTTTGGCGTACGGTGTGAACACCCACTTCAGAACCACCTGCCTTTATGAACTCTGTCCTTATATCCACGGCACTTTTGAATCGATTCTGCAAACAGTTTAGCTTCAACAGTCGATCCTCGGCATGTATTGTCTTTTTTTTATGCCCAGTACCTTTTTTTCGATCTAGACTTGCAGAACCTTTAATTTTTTTTAATTCGATCTAACACTGCAGTTTGACTGCATCCAATCTGAACTGCTATAGCTCTGGAATTCACTTTTTGCATCGCCAAAGTTAACATTGTATATTTTTGTAAAACGCTTAATTGCCTAAATTTTGCCATAATTCACAAAAATATTAATACTTGATGTGAATACTTGAAAGTCACAATAAAACTGGTCTCATTATTTGAGTAAGACCCTATCAGGTAGAAAAAAATAAAGGTTGGGGGTAATTAGTTCTTAGAGCTAATTTATACCTGTACTAGCCCTTTCTAAAAGTGGAAAGATTTCAGTGTTCGCTACTGTAGTTAACATTGATAATGTATAATTAATAAAATTTATATAAAGCTTTCTGCAATAATTTCAAAATCGGACAAACTCAGACGAATACATTGTATGTATGTCGAGATTTTCCTTCATCCTACATAGAATAAATTGCAGTAGAAATGTTTGTTTACATCATACCTTTGCACCTATCCATAGATAATGTATAACAGAATCATTTGTTAGGTTGATCATTTGAAGAATCATTTGAAGAATGTTAATCTCACCAAGAATTCTGTCAATGGGCCGTAATGTCCATTGTCATTTCCTTAAATTTGTCTAATAAAGAAAAACCATATTACAATACTATAATTATATTTTTGTACGCAGATGGGTTATTCTAACACGCAGAATGATCAGCAGTTCCGTGCCCGACGATCGGGTCCTATTCGGTCTTCGGAACTGCTTGCTCGGCCTGGAAATACTCGCAGCATAAAGAATTTCTCAAGTAAAAATGACAATAAAAATATTGTCGCTAGGTAAGTTTTTCGAATAACACAAAATTTCTATCGATTGTGTGTCGTGCCACTGCACCAGGCTGCTTCTGTCCCCACTCCCTTCTATCTGCCATTTTTCTAATACTGCTTAATTTATAGTCAGTGCTTTACCACGTGTCATCGTATTATATAATATATTGTAAAAATGTATATATGTAGGCGACTTCAACCATTCCCGGCCCGGCCATTAACCCTTCAAGCCCCGCGGCTTCGATATCGAAGTCAACTGAACGCGTCCAGGAAAAGTGATTTGATTGGGTTTTTCGTGTCATTCCGTATGCAGTTGTATTTTATTTAAATGCACGATGATACAAATATCATCGTGCATTTAAATAAAATACAACTGAATACGGAATGACACAAAAAACCCAATCAAATCACTTTTCCTGGACGCGTTCAGTTGACTTCGATATAGAAGTCGCGGGGCTTGAAGGGTTAATGGGTAATTCCAGTAATTAGTGCCATGACGTGTCAATAGGTTGCAGAAAAAAAAACCATTCGATTTGTTTAGTTTGTGAGCAGCACTCACAAAAGCATCACCATGTCAACCAATTCCGTAAAAGTAATTAATCCTGAACATCGTTCAGTGCTAAAATTTCTTACTAAAGAGGAAATTACTCCAAAGTTGATCAAAGATCGTATCGACAAAGTGTACAAGGACTCTTCTCCTTCGTATTCAACAGCTAAAAAATAATCTCAACAGTTCAGACTAAACAACAAGTCCATTGAAGATGAACCTCATGGTAGAAGTTCTTAATCAGTGATTACCCCAGTAAATATGGATTTAGTGGAGGAAACTGTTCTGAATGATCGACGTTTAACGCTGAAAGAAATCGTAGAAATCCGGAAACCAGTGTCTAGGATCATGAATGAACATCTTCATATGTCATATATAAATACAAACGGAGCTGCCATGGAATTCACCGACCGGAGTCGGGCCCATCATAATACTATTTTTTTTAAACACTTCTGGGGGGTGAGCAGTGGATTCCGGACTTACGAACCGGCTGTGGTAGGTTTAGGACAGCTGTCTTGCCACATGTGAGCTTTCACCTTGCCACCCATTCACTCCCCCTTCGAAGCCATAGAATTTGAGATGCGCAAATCGCAGTTTTAGATAATTTTTCTAAGAAAGAGTTGATTATTTTTTTGGAAGGCCCAAGATCTTTAAAGAGGTGAAATAGAGATTTAGCTGGCAGGCCACGAGCGCCAACTTCCACTGCGTGAAGGTGAACAGTGAAGCCGTTCCGGGTTACGGCATTTGCAAGATCATGGTATTTATTTAATTTGTACTCATGGTCTTTTGGGATATTTGATTCCCATGGAACAGTTAATTCTACAATAAGAGCCACCTTCCGAGATAGAGAGTAAAGAGTTATATCTGGACGGAGGGCTGTGCATCCGAGACTTTCAGGGAATTTATACTGCTTAGAGACCGAATCAACCTCCAGAATCCAATCTGTAGCTTTCTCGATTATTGAGAAAGGTTTTGTAGTTAAATGTTTTTTGCCCTTTAGAGCCATCCCGCACAAACTGTATTGGGGGTTTGGAGGATACTGTCAAACCCTTGTTGGCACGAGCCACTGAGAGACTAATTCCGAAAATCCTCAGTGCATTTTAAAAAGAATGTCGAGTGGAGTCTTCAAAAAGTTCTTAGAATTTACACAGGAATTTATACAGGAACAATTTATTGAATCGATTGTAGCAGGAGATTAGACAATGGTTCTGTATTATGATCCATCCTACAACAAAAAAGGAGTCAATGGAGTGGCGTTATCCAGCAGATTGAGCTCCTAAAAAAATCCAAAGTCGTTAAATCACAAGGTAAGGTGACGGCCAACATATTTTAGGAGTGTAACGGGGTTCTGCTTATAAGATTTCCTAAAATCAAATACTACAATAAGTGGCGACTATTATGTATATTTATTTCGCCAATTATGACAGGCTATCAAGGAAAAACGCCGAGGATTGCTAACTCGTATCAATCTTTCACACGACAATGCACCGGTCCATACTGCTGCGGTCGCAAAGCCTGCTGCTTTGTAATGCGGCTTCAACAAATTAAACCACCCATCCTGCAGCCCAGACCTTGCCCCCAGCGAGTACTATCTTTTTCCAAATAAAATACAAATGGAGCTGCCATGGAATTCACCGACCGGAGTCGGGCCCATCATAATACTATTATTACACTTCTGGGGGTTGAGCGGTGTATTCCAGACTAACGATCGGCTGTGGTGTGCTTAGGACAGCTGTATTGTCACATGTGAGCATCCACTTTACCACCCATTCACTCCCCGTTCGAAGCCATAGAATTCGGAATGCGGAAATTGCGGCTTTGGATAATTTTTCTAGGAAGGTGTTGATTATTTTCCTGGAGAGACCAAGATCTTTAAAGAGGTGAAACAGAGATTTGGCTGGCAGCCAAATCTCTCGAGCGCCAACTTCCACCGCGTGAAGGTGAACAGTAAAGCCGATCCGGGTGACGGCATTTGCGAGATCATGTATTTATTTAGTTTGTACTCGTGGTCAATCGGACCTCAGGAGGCATAAATTTGAGACGGAGAGCCAACTGCGAAGCGCGGTTTTACATGATTTTGATGGTCTAACTTCAGAATATTTTTTCGAAGGTATAAATATGTTAAGGGAGAGTATATTGAAAAATAAAAAGATTTTTAAAATATGGACTTTTTCTTCTGGGTCGGACCGAGAATGGTTAAAGTCACCTACGTATGTAGAAATGTAAAATAATAGACTTCCACAAAAGGTTCCTTACTGGAATCAGCCAGAATGGCACTGGTCTGGGGTATGGCAGTACAACCACGAGCGACGTGGACTTGAAGAAGTCTCTTTTGCGGGGAGATTACGACAGCAAGAGTATGGCTCATGCTATTGGCCTTCAATGCCAGAATGATTGGACAATAATTGGTGACTTTTGCATTCCGCCTCCAATGCACTGGAAGGTAATGCTCTATGACTGGACGCCAGAGATGCTGAAATTTTATTTGAATGCCTTTCAGCATACACTTCCAGACCCCAGTAACCTCGCTCGTTGGAGCTTTGCCGAGGATAGTTCTTGTCCCCTCTGTAGCAATACCCCTTGCACAGCTAGACACATTCTAGCTGGCTGCAAGGTGGCCTTAGATCAAGGACGGTACACTTACCGCCATGACAAAGTTCTCGCTGTTATTCGCGAGGTAATTAGTCTCTCAGTGGCTCGTGCCAACAAGGGTTTGACAGTATCCTCCAAACCCCCAATACAGTTTGTGCGGGATGGCTCTAAAGGCAAAAAACATTTAACTACAAAACCTTTCTCAATAATCGAGAAAGCTACAGATTGGATTCTGGAGGTTGATTCGGTCTCTAAGCAGTATAAATTCCCTGAAAGTCTCGGATGCACAGCCCTCCGTCCAGATATAACTCTTTACTCTCTATCTCGGAAGGTGGCTCTTATTGTAGAATTAACTGTTCCATGGGAATCAAATATCCCAAAAGACCACGAGTACAAATTAAATAAATACCATGATCTTGCAAATGCCGTAACCCGGAACGGCTTCACTGTTCACCTTCACGCGGTGGAAGTTGGCGCTCGTGGCCTGCCAGCTAAATCTCTATTTCACCTCTTTAAAGATCTTGGCCTTTCCAGAAAAATAATCAACTCTTTCTTAGAAAAATTATCTAAAACTGCGATTTGCGCATCTCAAATTCTATGGCTTCGAAGGGGGAGTGAATGGGTGGCAAGGTGAACGCTCACATGTGGCAAGACAGCTGTCCTAAACCTACCACAGCCGGTTCGTAAGTCCGGAATCCACTGCTCACCCCCCAGAAGTGTAAAAAAAATAGTATTATGATGGGCCCGACTCCGGTCGGTGAATTCCATGGCAGCTCCGTTTGTATTTATTTATTATGAATGTATAACTAAATGACTGAGGGACTGGATGGAGATAGAAATCTTTGATTATTATTAATCAGACGTTTCTATCTCCTCAAATATATTATTTAACTCAAACAGAAAAAGCAGCCATAGTCGTTGAAACTGCCCGGGTGTTATGTGGATTGGTTTCTGTCTCCATCCACCTCGTTGAAGTAAGAAAACTATTGATTTTGTTAAGGGTCCGCTTCAGAGACAGCAAAGTTGCTAAAAACTTCCATTGGCCCATACCTTTTTGCTAAGCCACTTATGTTTTTTGAATTTTATTTATAATGATTGAATAATAAGAGGTAATGGAGAAATTACATAACATAAGGAATTTGAAAGAAATTTGAAGGTCATACTTGTGGGCAGTGAAAAAAAAAACAAGTTATAAACTTGTGTGATCAAAGCATTAAAAAAAGAGTCAATTTGAGCATTTTAGTATTTCCTGAGACGCCTCTAAAATTAATTTAGAGATAAAAATGTGCAGTAATTTGCAGCTGTGCACTGGTACTAGCATATGTCCAAAATAGTTTGGATGTCTGAAGTTGTGAAGTTGAACAAGTCTGGCGAATGTCCGCGCTCACAGACACAACAGATTAACTGGCTTGATTTAGAGAGGATGTTCTAGGGCACTTCAGCTTGAATAACTTGAATAGTTATAGCTGATTGCAATGTTTAATTAATTCTGTCTTAATTTCTTGACAACACAGCAAGGTGGAGACGGTTGAAATTGGAGACCCGGCCGAATACGACACTCTCAGCAAGGAGGCCCTGAATTGCCACATTTGCGAGAGGCGCTTTGACAACGGCAAGACGTTTGTGGAGCATCTGCGGTCGCGCAAACACAAGGTCGCCATGACGTACGCCGAAATGGAGTACAGCACTCTGAGGAATGTGGCCGTACCGCCCGGGCCGGGAGAGCAAAAGCGCATCAAGAAGTACCTTCAAGCCTCTTGCTCGCGTTGCAAAGTGTCCTTCAACTCTCGCATTCAGCTGGACGAGCATTTGCTGTCTCTGCAGCACTTAAAACGCCTGCCGAAGAAATCTATTGCACCGAAATATCCTGGTAAGCACTGTTACTATTAAAGCCGAATTTCTGTTTTGTTTTTAATTTTTTGCATATCGGTTTTGAAAAAAAAAAACAGCCTCAAACTGAAAACTAAATGTCATCAGTATCCTTTCTAATTTTTTCAAGCAAAATTATCTCGTGTACTAGCAAATCCTCGAGTCTATTGTCCCGAAACTATATTCGAGGCCTATTTGTGAGGCAGCAATACTTTTATGAAATCGGAGACTTATCGCGGTTGTTTGACATTATAAAGAAGATAAAAAACGAATTTACCGCGTGAATTTTGTAGCACCCGACGTTTCGGCGACGTTGCAGCCGCTGTTGACAGAAGGTGGCAGCAGTCTACCCTAGACAACGGCGGCTGCAACGTCGCCGAAACGTCAGGTACTACAAAATTCACCTGGTAAATTCGTTTTTTTTATCTTTATAGCAATACTTTTATTAACATTTGTGGCATCATTTTAAAAGAATTGCTGTTTTGACATGTGGCATCACCAAATACTAGATATTTGGCACCTCTTGTTTTCCAATCAATATTTCGATATTAGGAGGTATTATTTTGGCCGACGTTATCTTTAAAACTAGTGTTCTGTCGAATAAATAATATTCGGCTAAAAACCTGGCCAAATAGCCGAATATTTGGCTAAATTATTCGACCTTGTTTTATACTCCTAACTTATCTGCGCTTCCAGTAATTGATTCGAATCGGTAATTGATTATTAATAGGTACAAAAAGATGGCATTATGATCAAGTTCGATGTCACTGGGGCGCCATTATGTGTGAAAAGATATACATTCCCAGTAAAATACTAGTGGTGCGATTCGCCATAGGTATAATAATAATATTATATTGGTCTAAGCGCGAGTGGGCGTGCAATGTACCAAAACTCACTATGCCCTGGCCGCAGGAAATAGGCTGTAGGTCGCATACGCCCCGCGGGTCGACTCTTTGTTGTGAAAATTCACAATGGGCAGATTTAATATCGTGCGAAAATCTCTTGCAACCGACCCTACTATGAAGTGTTTATTATTATTATTATTATTATTTGTTGATGAACTAGCAGCTTAACGCTGATGTGTTCATATCTATGAAATTCACTGGTGTTGCCGTTTGGTTTTTTTAATTTTTTATATATCATTTTTTAAATATATATCAAGCCTATTTTTGAATGCGTTTATGGTTGGTGCTTCGATAACTTCCTCGGGCAGTTTATTCCAGCTGTTCACGATTCTGTTTGCCAGGAAGCGCTTTCTTGCTTCAGTTGAAAAGCTTGTAACGTTGAGTTTCAGGCTGTGACCTCTTAAATGATGGTTTGAATTGAACACAAACATGTTTTCCAACTCTGGGCAGTCATAGTGTTGCCTCAGTATTTTGTATGTCTCTATGAGATCTCCTCTGTGTCTCCGTTGCTCCAGAGTTGTCAGTTTGAGGATTTAGTTAGTTAGTTTGTCTGGGCTTTTTCCCGCACTTGGCCTCTTGATTGGGCCGTTGTCCGTTTGAGGATTTTTAATCTATGTTCATAGGGTGTTTTTCTTAGGGTTTTTGGCAGTTTTGTCGCTTTACGATGTATACTTTCAAGCAGGTTGATGTCCTTGGCAAAATAAGGATTCCAGATTTGAAAACCATACTCAATCAGAGGACGAATGTAGGTTTTGTAAATTTTTAGAAATGTCGGTATCGTCAATACTTGAAAAGCTTTCTTTACCAAATATAGAAGTGAGTTTGCCTGTTTTACGATGTTTTCATATGGTTTGCCCATTTCAAGTTGCCCGTTATCAATATACCAAGGTCTTTCTGTGCATTTGTGGTGGTTAAGCTGATCGATCCAAGTTGGTAGTCATTTTTAGGGTTGTTTTTATCAAGGTGAGAACCTACACAGCACAGTTCACAGTTGGTTTTAATAACCCAGTCTTGAGTCCATTTTGTGATTTCATCTAAAGCTTCTCTTAACGTTCCACAACTCAAGACAGCGTCTGCAGTAAGCTTAACATCATCAGCGAAGAGGCTCGTTGATATTCCGGCGAGTTGGGGAAGATCAGAGATGAAGATCCCGAACAGGGTCGGAGCCAGAACGGAACCTTGAGGTACGCCGCTGACCGCTTCACGGACATCCGATAATAGGCCCCCCACTCTCACTGAGTATGTACGTCCCGTTAGGTAATTGTCCAGCCATGTCAGCAGTCTACCACGTATTCCGAGATGCTCTAGTTTTGCAAGGAGCCGACGATATGGCACCGTATCAAATGCTTTCTCGAAGTCCAGATAAATAACATCAACGGGAGTTTTAGAGTCGAAATGTTTTGTCCAATAGTCAAGGCAAAGCAAGAGGTTAGAGATAGTTGAGCGATTAGACACAAATCCGTGTTGTTGGTATGGTATAATGTTTTCCGATCTTAGGAATCCTTGCAGTTCCTTAGCGATGATTCTTTCCATACATTTGCACACTATACTAGTCAGGCTTATGGGTCGGTAGTTAGTTGCCACCATCTTGTCACCTTTCTTGTATATCAGGGTTACAATTGAGTGCTTCCAATCCATCGGTGCAATGCCAGATTCAAATGAAGACGTCATGATGTCATGTATGGCTGGTAGAATAATATCCAAGCACTGCTTTAATATAGCGCCTGGTAGACCATCAGGACCAGAGGATGATTCTGGATTTATGTTATTGAGAACCCTCTGTACAGACTCCCGAGAGAAGATAATGTCAGAGAAGGAGTTGGTCACTCTACGTTGTGGGTGAAGCGCGACTGATGCAGAATTCGTCGGCAAAGCAATTGGCAATGGTTTTGGGGTCTACTGTCATATTGCCTTGTGCGTCACGCATTGCTGGTGGTATAGTCACTTTGGATAAAATCTGGCTGCGCGCGCATATGTGCATAAAAAGTTTTTTGTCCCGAGAGAACTATTTTTGATTCAAACTCGCTTCTTCGCCTTCTAATAAGACTAACACATTTATTGATCGCTAGCCTGTATTTTTGGTAATTAGCACTGGTTTTATTTCTGGTATAAGCTTTCCACAACTTCTAATCATAGCTATTTTTTGTTTTAATCGTAGCTATTGATTCTGCATCGATCTAGGGTTTGTTGCGCGGTTTCTTATGCTGCATTAAAGGAGCGTGCTTCTCTATGTTTACCTGCACGATTTTCTCAAATGTTGACCATTTAGTTTGTGCGTCTGCATCATGAAGATTAATGTTGAGAGCTGAATTCAAGTCTGTTCGAAATTTCTCATAATCAATTTCGTGCAGGGCTCCTTGGTTCCGGGTTAAGTGTTTCGCTGACACAATTTTGAAACTGAATCTGGAAATACAGGCACACATGATCACTCTTTCCTGTGGGTCAATCTATGCAAAGATTGGTTATCAGGCATTCATCGTTGCATAGGATTAGATCAAGCAGCGATGGTGTGTTGTTTTCACTGAATCTCGTCGGTTGGGTCACAAGCTTTATATGTATGCGTGCGTGCAACATGTTTTGTGAGCGTATGTCTCATTATTGCATTGGTGAAAATGGCGAACCGGACGGGAATCGAACCAGGAACCTTACATCGTAAGATCGGGCGACCTAGCCACTATGCCACCGGGCCGCGTATGCATGTTTAACATGGCCGCGGTCCAAAAACTAAGCCCTGCAGTACTCGACTCGATGCATGTTTCTCAGTAGCAATATTATTCCTTTATTGGCAGAATTCATGGTTTTCACGCTGGAACAGGAGTCTGTTTTCTTACGACCTCCCAAAGCGGGTAAGAAGGCCCTGAAAATAATGAAAAAGGAGGGCAATGGAACCGCCACTGGGGAGGATAGCGCGGCCGCCCCCGAAGAGGCCGTTCCGCCCATCTTGGATATCGAAGAAGGTCAAGACTTCAGTCAAGTGAAAGAGGCCAGCATCCCTGGCTACAACGCCGAGACCGGAGTGGGGAAAAGCTTTGTGGTGGATTTCACTCTGAAGCGTTGCCGGCTTTGCAGCAAACTGTTGGACAGCGATGAGACGGTCCAGGTGCACCTCAGGACGCCCAAGCACTACCAAGCCTACGTCGCCAAGCTTCGCGTGATGGCCGGCCTCCCTGCAATGGTAACCATCCATACCTACCATAATAAATTGTTATATAATTCATACCTAATCGATAATTCAAACTATATGGATATTCAGTCTTATTTAGAATGGTTGCTTAAAATTTGGGATCGAGCTTAGCGACCGTCCAACGAAAATCGTTATTTAGAATCGTTGCTTAGCACTAAACAATCGCTTAGCGGCCGTCGTTCATAAACGTCACTTTACGCACGCGACAGGCCAGGTTTAACGAGTACTTATCTTTGTCCTAGTCTTGTTTTTGCCGCGTAATGGCCGAATTTGACAATTTTTTAGAGTTTTCGAGGAATTTGACGGTGTTTGGTCCTCGCAGAACTGCGAAACCGTATAAAAAACGGTTCGATCCGTTTACAGAACTTACTGAAGAAGAGTTTCGCTCCAAGTATCGGTTCACCAAAGCTAATTTGATGAAAATCGTGGATATGGTGAGAGGACAGCTACAGGGAGGCGGAAAAGGAGGTCAAATTAAGCCCGAGCTTCAAGTAGCAGCTGCTATACGGTCATGGGCACGAAATGAGGTAAATAAAAAACTTTGATAAGCTTTCTTTCTTGTTTCATATCCCGTTGCATTTTCATATCCCACTTTTTCTAACTACCATATGGTTTTGTATTTGTTACCAGATCCAAGATGATTGTGCCGATGTCCACGGTTTTAGCCAGCCCACAATTTCTGTGATCAGAAAGCGCGTTGCAGAAGCGATTGCATCACATTCTCGCCGGCATATCAAGATGCCCACTACCCAAAGAGAGCAAGATGCAATGATTGCAGAATTTGCAGCTATTCGTGGCTTTCCACAGGTTTTAGGCGCAATTGATTGCACACATATTAGGATAAGAAAAATTGGCGGGGAAATTGGCCAATACTACATTAATAGAAAAAATTTCTATTCGCTTAACATTCAAGTAAGCGTGCACTTAGTCCATATTTTGTTTTTTTTTTGTATTATCTGCCTAGGTACGTACGTATAATGCCTATATTACATTTATTGACAGGTGGTTGGTGACGCTAATTTGAAGATCTGTGACATAGTGGCATCATACAGAGGGAGTACTCACGATGCTCGAATATTCCGGGAAAGCCGCATAAAGGATCGATTCGAAGAATGAGAATTTCGGGGCCGTCTTTTAGGAGATTCCGGTTATGGGTGCACCAACTATTTATTTACGCCGATACTGCGGCCGGCAAATCGACATGAGGAGGCCTATAACACGGCGCACATAGCTACTAGAAATACGGTCGAAAGATTGTTCGGAGTATGGAAGCAGAGATTTTGGTGTCTGCTGCGAGGGATGACAGGTTCCCTCGAGACGATCAAAACTACCATTGTGGCCCTGGCAGTGCTACATAACATGGCAATTGATTTTAAAGAAGAAAATCTTGGTGCGATTATTTAATATAAGTATAAGGCCATTTGCCCTTATAATTCCATCTTATAAGTTCTAATTTCAGTATTACAATTTCATTACAGGTGGAAATCCAGAGGAACCCGCTGGTGATAATGGGGAAGGATCTGAATTAATCGGTGTGGAACCAGTTGGAATCTTAGGAGACGTCAACAGACAGATTTTTATTCGAAACTTTTTTTAATTGCTGTACATATTAAAGTCATTTGAGATACATATTAAACTTACTTACGTTACATATTACACTTAATTATGTTACATATTAAACTTATTTGTGTTATATATTGAACTTATTTAAGATACATATTAAACTTATTTACGTTAAATATTAAACTTATTAATGATACATGCTAAACTTACGATACATATTAGTTACAACTTCTTAATATTAATGATACATATTAAACTTACTTACAATACATCCTCATTTAACTTTTTCAATAACAATTTTTTTTTTAACATCTTATTTTCTAATTTTAAATCTAAAAGAATAAGCTTCTTTTCGTGTTGAATACGGTTTTGCTGGTGTATTTCCCTTTTTTTGTAGCTCAAATAATTGTCTTTTCAGCGCATCTTCAAGCTGAAATTAAATAAAAACAGGCATTATTTTTTACCCTGTACATGTTTATCATTCCTCTACAGTGAGCATCTAACTGGGCAACTAAATCTTAGCATTCTTTCCATTACATATCAGATTTCAACATTTTGCTGATACGGCACATATCTATAGTTGTCTTGAGGGCCGAGTCGCTCTATGACAGCGAGAACTCACTTAAGCCACAGTATACCAGGACAGCAGCTTCTCTTATAACAAATTGAAATCAAGGTGAGCTATGTCACGAATCATAAGGGCTTGCATATGGCAGCCAGATTTCTGCTACTCAGCCAAATGGTTCGAAAATTCGCCAACCTTCACCCGCGCGTAATGCTAATCATAGGCATTTGTCGAGACATCCCTCCGCTAACTCCCCTCGCACCCTACCTCTGCATTGCGCTGTCGCTCGAGAGTGCGTCTAATGTTCTCTCTGGGTGAAAGGTGAGAGCGGCAGACGGAGATTGCAGAAAATTTGCTAGCCAACGGCTAGTCTAATATAATGAATAAAACATTCAAATGTATCTTACTTTGTCCGACTTATTATTAAAAATCTTTGTCGGTCTTGTCTTGGGGACTCTCGGCTTATTAACTCTCGGAGTGCTCTGAAATTATTAAAAAATATATTATGATATTGAATTAATAATCAGCATTAAGAATTAACAGAAAAAAATATACATACTTCAGCTGGTTCATCCAATTTGCCCATTTCTTCCTCCATTCTATCTAGGAAATGGACTGTCGTACCAACCAACTAAAATAATAAATCATGGATTATATAACAGCTCACTAGAACAATCATGTATTAAACATGGGTTTAAACATGTAAATTATGGAGGATTAGTGTGTGGCAACACTCACTGTGTAGCTTTGATGATCTGCGACTACTGAGCAGTCAGCCAGATCTTCCAAACGTCCGTCCGTCGTCCAATCATCAGCGGATACCTGTGTGATCATTGACTGGTCGATACACATATCATTCTCTGCATGCTGTAAATTGATATATTTTTTTGTAGAAACTTTCTGTATTCATGACAATTATTTAAAGTAAAATTTTATAACGCTTACATTATTGCTGTCGAATCTATTGCTATCGACAGCAAACTCATCCGGCATCAACTCCACCATTTTTAAGTCCTCCGGCGAAGGACTCGGAGGTCTTGGGCCACCACCAGTCTTCTTCGAGGCCTTTTTGTGGTCGCATAAAACTTTTTTAGTGGCCATCTTCATATTCTGCCACTGTTTTTGCATTTGTGGCAAATCCCGAGGCCGGCAATTTAATTTGTTGAATCTGAAAGTTAAAGAAATAAAATATATATGTAAATCTTGTCATTCAGTCAGCTAGAAAAAGTCTGCAGAATCTTAAATTCCCATATTTCTAGATAGGTAGGCTCTTACAGCCAAAATTTAACTACTATAAAAATTGTTGTAAACGTGTTATCTTACTACAACGGTTTTACGTCGCAATAACTTAAAACATATTCTGATGAAACAATCTGATTCATGTTTATATTCTATTATATTCTACATAAGTAGGTATTAAAACGTTTTTCACCTGTCAAGGACTTGCTTCCAAGCTTCCTTTTTTCGGCCGTTGCTGTTCGTTGTGACATCTTTATCCTCGATCACATCAATGTTCTCCAAAATTAGTCGCTTAAGTATTTCCTGAAAAAAAAAACAGACAAATAAAAAGGATTACAATAAACAACTTTGCTGGGGTTTCTAATATGACTGCAGCCTTTTCTCGATATTTTAATACTACTACCATGATAAATGCTCTACCACACGAGTTGCTAGGTTATGTAAGGTTATTTTTGCCAAAATTATAATTTACCGACATTGTATACGATACAATCTAAAATTATAATTTTCGTTTATGTCGTATACAATGATTGTTATAATTCACGAGTCGGATTACGATGAATTCTTATTAAAACAAAACCATGATCCTTTGCTCACATACGAAAGGCAGCCGGTCTCGAAAGTTGAATACGTAAATGAAATGATTTCAAACCTTTTCTGCATCGCCCCAATTTGCAGACCTCTTCCTTTTTTGGTCGGGCATATTTTTGTCGGACATTTCTTTAAATTCTCTTGAAAACAGCGGAATATCTCGACACGACCACTGGACACGACGAAACAAAAAGACGCCACAAAAACGCAAAGCTACCACAAAGCTACTTTGACAGATAGCGTTGTGCGTTGTACAGCCGTAAAATAGCTGGTTACCAGTGGCTATATCGCGGTTTCGCGCGCTAACGCATTGCTTAGTTAAGTCACCGTTAGGATGCGTTTCTAAATAACAAATTTTTGGACGGCGTCTTAACGAGATAAACGTCACTTATCTAAGACACCACTAAACGACAGCTTAAGCAACCATTCTAAATAAGACCGATTATCCTTATTTCTAAACTATTAGTTTTACTTTCCTGTTTAAGGAAAGTATTGTGGATGCACTTCTGTGTGTGTGTGTATGTGTGTGTGTGTGTCTGTGTGTATTCTCCGACGATAGCGCTCGATAACCCTCGAAAATCGAAGTCGATTTTTGAGGGTTAAAGGGTGGCGCTAGATTGGGAGTGGGGGGGTTGTGGTAGGATTTATGATATTAATATTCAGATGAATTAAGTTCCTGGCTACTTGACAGGAAAGTCTTGGGGTGACAATCGATTTTTTTGCTAGGCGTGGTCGGTTATAATTCTCTTAAATTATACAACGAAATGGTCACCATTTTTAAACTATTTATATATTTGTTTACATTCAGGCAGAGAGTTATCAGTGCGATCATACATATATAAATTGTAACTAGTTATATAAGCAATAAGGTAATGAACACAACCCATACGATCATTCCAGACGAATGCCCAACTAGACCAGTGTATTTCTGGGTATACGAAATACACTGGTTTTTTTTTTTGAGTAGTACTGAAGTTATTTGACAACTAAACTACTTTCAATGCAGCCTTATTATGAACTCGTAATAATTACGCATTTGTAAGTTCGGATAGACTAATAGATGGCATTCTATGGGCCCGATTGCGTTTCTTAGTGAACTAAAACTAAAATTAGTCCAAACGAACGAGACAGAGTCATATGTTAGAGCGAAATATGAAACGAACGATCGTCGATTAATACTACCTGCCGAACTTATACTCGTCCGAATAAATTCGAGCATATTTCGTGCGGTCTAAGATTTGACCTTGGCGCGCAGTTTTAATGCGAAAAAGTGACAACCGCTCATCTCATACTCCGCTCTAGCGTATTGCCCTGTCTCGTTCACACGGACTAATTTCCGATTTTAGTTCACGAAGAAACGCAATCGAGCCCTATCTCTCCTTATTATTTATGTGTTGTAACCTATATAAAAAATGTAATAGATGAGACCAACGATTGGTTAAGTTACATGGTTTTTATAATCAATCAGTCCTTAATAAAAGCCTTATATAAGCAATCCTCATAGATTCCAGTACACAGCAATATTGCAAAAAAAAAATGGTTTTGCAGATTTCTCTCATTTCTTTTTAAGGATCACTAAAATGGAATTATAAAAGTGAGAACTTATATTTTAATCAATTACTTGATTTCCTTTAAGTGTTTTCTTAGCTGGCAATAAATAAATCCTTATCTCCAGTCAATCCATGCGAGATTTTCGAAGCCCTAGAAAATTTGTTTGTAGAAGGTGTGTGCAAGCATACTAATACATAACGGTGACTTATTCAATTGCAGGCTTTTACAGCAGGGAGAAATAGCGCCGATAATAAAATAAATATAGATATAATACGGATAATACGAAAAACGCCGATCGGCATGCGTTGCCACCCAGGGTTTAATTGTATCAGCACCATTTGAAAATAAATTATTGTCAATCTTTGTCGGCTAAACAGACATATTCTAGGCGATCATTAGTCTCGATAAACACCGCTAATTTTAAAAAGAAAACGAAAACGAACTGATGTCAAACTATTTCTTTTTTTATATACAGGGTGGAAAACGCCAGAACAAGAAAGAAAACTCCAATGACGTGAATGAAAGTGACCTAAAGAAACTCAAGATAGGAGATGATGAGAAGATGGATACCAATGATGTTCCAGGTAAGTCAGTCAAATGATACTATTCACCAGGTCATCAAATTTGACTATACGGCATGCAACACCCAATCTATAGACATTGGGGGTGTCAACAAACGGTCAAACCCTAAGGAGTTTTAAAGGCATCAGGTCATTCTATCTCCCATGGAGTAACCGTGTAAACGTAGCGGACAAAGACAGCCCACCGTCTAGCTCCACCGACGAGCCCATGAGAGTCCAACGCCTTTTTTTTTTATTTGTTGAGTGGGGCTTTTCTAAGGTCTTTATGAGCCTTGTAACACTGCGACCATTGCTGATCTATTGTGTTCGCCACCTACTATAGTTCTGCGCTAAGCCTCGTGTCATTTAAAAACCGCAGCAGGCTTTTGGCGCCAGATTGTTTTACCTCCTCAGGTTGGAGGTAATGACCACCCAAGTGGGTGTATCTTTTACGCATCAGGGGGCCACACTCGCACATGAGGTGCTGGGGAGTTTCCTCTGCTCCTTGGCAGAACCTACACATTTTTGTGTCTCTGAGCTTGAGGTTGAACATGTGTTTGTTCAGGCCACAATGCCCCGTGAGCGCTCTCACCAGTATGCGTAGATTGTTCCTATTTAGCGACAAGGCCTCTAGGGCCGTCTTACGGTCGTAAGCCTTAATTAGCGCTTTGGAATGATTCAACCTTGGCGTGTTGTTCCAGTGGTTGACGGATTGTTCTAAACACATTTGTTTGAGCATTAGGTTTGCAAGGCTTTTTAGTAACTACTAGGTACTTGGAAGTGAAACCAGGGTGCCGACCTCATGCCCTTACTTCCAGATATGGACGGATTTCTCCGTCCTGCAGTCTGGTCGCCTTACCTGGTTAGCGGTAATTCAGTTCGAATTCATCGTGGACCGTTGCACCCTGTGCCCATCAACTCACATAGGATCGGGTAGCCAACGGGTCACTTCAAGAGTAGCTGACATCAAATCAACAACTACCCCCACTGCTTGGAAACATGAACATTTCGGATTCTCACTAGACTCATTAGCTTTAAAGAGGTGATGTTCACTTGCTAGACTTATTTTTCAGCTGTCAACTTTAAAATATTTTTTTACTTTGTCCAAAGATAATGTGGCGCAAATCTTGGATGGAGACGATATGTGGAACAAAATAGACCAGATGATTAAGGACGAAACAGCGCCCACGAAGGAGTCTGCAAATTAATGATCCGGTTGAGGTCGAGCCTGCAATGGAAGATCCATTTCGAGACCATCGAATGATGGACGCAGGCTTTAATATATTTTGAGCTGGAGACATTATTACCACTTTTGTGTGTGTACATAAAACGATTGAAAAAAAAAACTACATTGTAACATTCCTCTGATTTGAAGGAAATGCCTTTTCGAGGTATTATACGTTCAACCAATTCTTTTGCACAACTGTATTACTGCATATTACTATATTAAAAACTTATCAAGCAATGGCTTGTAAGTCACGATGATGATAATGTAAACTCTAAACTCGTATAACTATTAATTTATCCTAAGGGTTAATCGTATAAGTAAAGTTTGCTCATGTTGAAAAATTGAATATACAACTTTGAGTCATGGGATGATAATCTATGGAAATAACTGGCATCCTTTGTACACAGTATACCAGATAGTAGCTTCTCTTAAAACAACTGAATTCGAAGCGAGTTATGTGACGAGTCGTAAGGGCTCGCATATGGCCGCCAGACGACCGCTACTTGGCCGATGCGATATTCAAATGTTCGAAAAAGTCGCCAATCTACATCCTAGCGTAACGCTAACCAAAGGCGTCCATCGAGACGTACCTCTCTGCTTACTTTCCTCGCACCTTATCCCCGCAATTCCCTGCCGCTTGAGAGTGCGTCTACTGTTCTCTCGGTATACTTTTTTGTATCTTAGTGTATTATTATTTCTAGTTTTAATTTAAGTATACTTTCATCAGCATTTAAGAAATGTGAATTAAATCGCTTGTTTGTCTAGGAGCTGTGGAAGGTAGAGAAACCTATTCATTATCATACATATTAATTAAATTAACCCGAAGAGTCCGCAGAGGGTGATTTTTTTATTTGGCGATTTTAGCGACTATCCTGGGATCCTCATGCACTGTTCGGGTTAAGAGCGGGCATCATGACGTCGCATAAACAATATATGGGGGTATAATAATAATTACTATGTTTCAATTATAAATGTTATACAAATAGATAAAGGCCTTAAGTTTCATGTAATTGTTTAGTAATCTATATCTTATGGGGGATTTACACGGGTCGATTTTTGCTGTGCGGCAAGTCATTAGTTGCATCACCTGTTAAAGCCGAATCGCCACCCTACTTACACAGTTCGATAAAAATCGCAGGTTTATTTTATATAAATACTTTATTTTGCATCAAAATGTCCACCAGAGCAGTTGCACTACATACTGGCATTGAAATTGTATGTCAAGAAAGAGTAAATTCAAGAAAAAGGGAAGGAAGAAGCGGAAAATTTGGGTATGCATTTCTTCAATAATCAATTTGAGCGCTGCTAAATCGTTTTCGCGTGGATTTCATAAACATGGGTGTTTTTCATAACACTAAAAACTGAATTAAATGATTTTTATTCATTGTTTCATGTGCGCGCTGAGGATAGCAAGCGTGCGCAGCGCAGACCAACTGTATTCGCAGCAAGCGATCGCCTGCGACTGAGCATTTGCGCGGTCGATTTTAGTCACGCTGTCGCCGAGCGGCCAAAAGTCGGATGTTAGTCTACTTTGGGGCTTGTGACTTTAGTCACCTGCGACCTAGCGGTATTGCTATTTAGACGGCTGATTTTCGCCATGCGGCGATAATCGTGCGGCTATAGTCACCCGTGTAAACCCCACATTAATATGCAAAGAAATATCGGTAAAAAATAATCTAAATATTTTTTAATTCTGATTTTCACAATCATATCACACACACTGCTGTGTCAAATTTTAAGGCATTAAGTTGATGAGCCCTTTGAAGTACTTTAAAAAAAATCTTTGGTTTTTCAGTAAACTCTGAAAGGTTTTTTTTTCAATCTTGATCGAATTTGATATTGAAATGGGTAACATTTATCGGAAAACATTTTATATGGGTAAAAATCTGGACCAGCAAAGGCATATATGGAAAATTTCACCGGATTTCACCATGTGATTCTGATCTATTTAGGAGTTTACAAAGTACACTTTAGGCCATTATGTTCCGATTAATGTATATTTAAACTTAAATCATTTTTAATGTTACTGTAATAGGGAACTTGACTACCAGTTTTTCTCTTGCTAGCTAGAGGGTGTAGCGGGCGATTGACACAATGAGGTGTGAAGTCAGCATGCACCACACAAGGCATTCGTACGATGCTCGGATTGTAGGATTCAATAAAAATCAATCGAATATTGTATCACATTTGCAATGTGCTTTATTGACAAATTGGCTGTTTTTTCATAGTTTGACGAAAGTTGCGCAATTTATGTTTCCTAATGGTTTGGTGGTTTTTCTGGGATTTCTAAGAAATTGCATTTTTTGACGTGACAACGTCTTATAATTCGATGGAGCCGGCTGCACGCACGAAAAAACATGACTCATGCGGCGTTACCTCGCTCTGAGGCGTTCCATTTAGTGAGCGATACGTCCGCGTGGACAGCTGCTATACAATAATACATTTACATATTTTCGTCAAGTATGAAGTGCAGTGAAAAGTGAATGTGGTGTCAATTGTTTATAGTAACGATAATTGCGGCGATAAAGGTAATGATTCTTTCGATATTAAATATATGTTCAGTGATATATTGTCAAATATTCGTGCTTTCATCATTAAAATAAATAGCGTCGGTCCGCTAGTGCAGCGATTGTAGGTTATGCTATAATTGTTAAACTATAACAATAACAGAACTATTTCACGATGAGTAAAAAATCAATGGCTTTACTATTCGATCGAAATAATTATCGAGCGTAGCTATGATTTCAAAAAATTAAAACATAAATGTTAAATCTTCCACATATCATAACAACGTGTCTGAAATGACAGGTTGGACAAGCCAGCCGTCGAAGGGAATAATTTTCTCCTATATCAAATACATTGAGGCGGGCTATTTAAAAATGTTTCCAAATTTTAAATTAAAGATTTATAAAATTTTAAATTTAATCACAGTTTATTCTTATAATAAATTATTCAAAATTATTACTTTTTTACAACAAATTACAATTAAATTTGCAAAAAAAATTAAGTAACTAATTGAACAACAACTTTTGTTCAGTTTACTTGCTGAAAGAAATAATGTCAATACAAAATGTATTATTATAAAATAACAAAATCAAAAATTAAATTTTAACAGTCGAGTTGAAATTTAAACAATACATTTTATTTAAGTATTTTGTAAATTTAAAATGATTTTCTGAACGAAGAATTTTATGAAAAAATTTTCTAAATTGTTTCGAACGACGATTCATTTTGCAGAACCGCTTACAATCGCACCATGGAAAAACAACCTGACGAACCAGAGGATGTCACGAATGAGCCACTACCTTCGATGAGTGAACCCATGGAGGTTCAAGATCTACTTCATCTACTTTAGCAACGCCATTCGCGCAGCCAATAATCGCTGCTTCAAAATCGAAAGCACAAAAACAATGTGAGTACAGACAGCGTATCGCAGCATCTAGAACTCAGGCTCAGGCGGCTGCTGCGAGAAAATCAAAAAACGAAAGACAACGCAACAACAGATTACGCCAAGCTGCTAACTTGGCTATTGCCAGTGGTTCTCTTGAAGCGACAACTACATCTTCATCTCGTTCAGGGGAAGAGTCGAACAATGTCCAACCTAGAAGTCAATGACAACACGCGCAACAACAATCTACCGCCACTGCAGATCAACCTGATGAAAACTCACAAATGAGCCACTCTCCGGCAATTCCTGTTCCCATGGAGGTTCAAGAAGCTGTTGCATCTACCTCTGCGACGCCATTTGCAGAACCAATAACTGCTGCTCCAAAAACAAGGGCACAAATACAACGTGAGTACAGACAGCGGATTGCTGCATCCAAAACTCCTGCACAGGCAGCAGCTGCAAGAGAAGCACGTAATGTAAGAGATCGAAACAACAGATTACGCCAAGCTGCTAACTTGGCTATTGCCAGTGGTTCTCTAGAAGCGACAACTACATCCTCATCTCGTTCAGGGCAAAGGTTAAACACCGTCCATATTGATACTCAACGACAATTTACCGACCAACAACGTCAAACTTTAGCAACAGAACTAGCAGAAACTACTGTACAACCAAGTACTTCTTGAGATCAAATTGAAGTTCAAGCACAATCTACTTAGAACACTAAATGGGCATCATCAATCAGAGATTCAAATCTACTTTTTTGGACAACGATTTTGGCTACGCTTGCTCGGTCTGCGACAGACTTTGGTTTAGAAACGACCTTAAACCCATCACTGCAGCACAGCTGAAGAAAATTTCGGATTGGTTTATCAAAGAAAATCGACATTTAATAAATATCACACATGTTTAAAAGTTGTAAAACAATTGCTCAACGCACATTCATACTTGTAAAAACTATTTACATTGTAAAAAAAAAATTTAAAAAATTGACATAATTGTATTTATGCGTACAAATAAATGTAACTTGATCAATTCAATTGTGATTTCCATTTACCTCCTCTATATCCATACAAAATATCTATCAAACAAATAACATTAAAATTTTCTTTTGAAAAATGCAACCATCCATTAGTATTTTCTTATGACGTCACGTTCAACTATCGTCAGTAAACCGACTTTACAGACAACCGTTTTTTTTTTTGGTTTGGCAGTATTATGCCAGTCGTCTGGCAACACTGCCAGTCGTCTGGCAACACTGTGCCAGTCGTCTGGCAACACTGCCCGAGCCTTGACGGATGCTTAATGCTCGTTCGCGCGGTGCATCACTCACTTTACACCTCCGTGGGTCAATCGTCGCTAGCGCTACCTGCAAATAGATTTGCTCACACATTCCCGTTGTAAAACTGAAGTGACATGGTGCTGACCCTTAACCTGAAGAGTGTACTGACAAAGAGGGTAATTTTTTATAACACAGGATCGCCATAAGCACAGTATACAAGAGAGTAGCTTCTCTTAGAACAAAATTGAAATCGAAGCAAATACATCACGAGTTGTAGGGGCTCGGGTATGGCCTCCACATGTCCTGCTACTCGGCTCACGGAGATATCCAAACGATCGAAAAGTCGCCAGCCTTTACCTGCGCGTAATGCTAACCATAGGCGTTCCTCGGGACGTACCCCTCCGCCCACATTCCTCGCGCCCTCTTCCCGCAATGCCCCGTAGCTAGAGAGTAAAGCTACTGGTTGGTCTACTGTGCCATAAGACTGGCAAATGTTTGGCGCTCCAGGACACTACAGATTAACATTCAATGCTTAAAGGAATGCGCACTTCTACGCGCATATCGCACTTCTCTCAGTTTCGTCCAATCTTTTCCTTTCACAAAAAAAATTGCGATGCGAATATAAACGAACCTTTAAACAGGGAATGTGTAATATGTAATTAGTCATAAGTACAATATGTAATGTCTTCCACTAGGTAGATGTTGCATTTCTTTTTGTATGATCAGCAGTTTGTATGATGATGTTCTTTTTGCATGATGATCAGTTTTGTTCGCACTGTTTATTTGGGGTTTTTCTGATCATTTCCATCCTGCTGGCAGGTTGTTCCCGCAATCCATGTTTTCCTCGACAAGACTCCAAACAGTCAGCGCGACAAAGCTGTAAAAAAATATATTAGTTAAGATCGATTTGAAAAGTTAAGTAACAAGTTAAGATATTTGTGTGTGAATTGATCGACTTAAGGATCTCGGATTCTTATTTATTTTATGTTTTTGCTTACTCTCATCATCACCGCCTCTACTAGTAATAATTAGGAAAAACTTTCTTATCGCACAGAATCTTTGTTCTTTGTTTCTGTGAAATAAACCACTTGATGTTTGTAAATTGTTGTTTTATTTAAACCATTTTGAAAATCAGTTTACCAAACATCGTATTCCAAAAATTAAGATTACTGACGAAGTTCTTCAAATTTGGTGTCCTTGCCAGCTCGCGTAATAGTATAACCTCTATTCCGATAGTACCAAAGATGTCGGCAATATGGGCACCCCAAAAACTACTGCATGATTTTATTTATTTATTTAGGTACATAGGATTAGGTATACAGTTCATTCATAGGTCATGTAATCTTATAATAATTATATAAATTATTTAATAATTAATATAGGGAGGTTTAACACATCTTACATGACCTTTACTGCCAATAGCACATCTAACTAGGCGATAATTTGGCCCGTCTCTAGATGTGCATATTTTTATGCAATTTTAAGAAATGAAGTATTTTTTTAAAATAAATTATTTGGACCCACCACCTGTATATACACATAAATATACCAATTTTATAAAAAATATAGCTATGTAATAAATATATACATTTATAGTTGTAATTTAATAAAATTTAATTAAGAAAAATAGATAAGTGATACTAAATAAATTGTCGTGCGTTGCAAAGAAATTGATCAGATTTTACATATCCCTTGTTAAGTAGCCATCTATTAAGGTTTGCTTTAAATATTTTTATGTTAGGATAATTTTTCATGTCTTCACTAAGGGAATTATATAATTTTGGGGCTATGTAGAATATATGTCTTTGGGCAAATGTTGTCCTGACTGACGGAATTATATAATTGATACTCGCGGACATTCTTGTGTTCAGATTGTTTTGAGTTCGGGCGTAGTCATCTCTAGATTTGTAGAATGCAAGAAGCGCTTGCTTAATGAATAACTGTTTAGCTGATAGCACATGGGATTGGGAAAATAACAAGGCAGATGGATGACGCCGGTTTTTCCTGTGAATTACTTTCAATAATAATTTCTGCGCTTTTGTCAATCTATCCAGATTATCATTAGTAGTAGCACCCCATGCCGCGACTCCGTAGGACAAAATACTCTGACACAAGGCCATGTATACCATTCTTATGGTTGTTTTGGACCCCACATTTTACACAGCCCTATCGCTGTGTAAAATGTACATAAGCCCACAAAACATCTGGAAGCCCAAAAAAAGATCCGAACACACTTGCAAAGTGCATTTTATGTGAAGGCTCACATCCTGCGAATTACAAAGGATGCACTGTGTACAGGAAGATTCTACTTAAACGAACGGGCCATAACTTCCGCAAGTCATATCTTAAAAAAAATATATATTTTTGCATAACTACTATTATACTATATAATATGATATAAGATATTAAACAAAATGTAATATAAATAGAAATATAAATAGAAACAGCTGCACTATCACTGTCTAATGCCGTTATAGACGCCTACGAGCAGAATTGCCCTTTGAAACAAAAAAACCTCTCAAAAAAGGTCCCATGGTGGAACCCAGAGCTGAACCCAAGCTCAGGCTTACGCTGAGAAGGTGTTTCAATAGGGCGAGAAATCACAACACTAACTCGCAACATCTTTGGGAGGAATACAAAAACGCCCGAAACGAATACAACAAGGCCATTGTTAAAGCCAAACGAAGAAGCTGGAGGGACTTTTGTGAGAGCGTGGAAACAGCTTCCGAAGCCTCCAGGCTCAACAAGATCCTCAGCTCTAACAACCGCCCCCAGCTGGGATGCCTTAAACGACCAGAGGGGGGACACACAAGCGACACCAAGGAAACCTTGAAGCTCCTAATGGAAACACACTTTCCGGGCTTCCAGGAATCCTCACACCCAATTGCCGCAGGGGAGAACTCCAAGAGGCTCCACAAGCCCAGGGAGTGGGCCCTTGCAGCCAAGATAGTTAATCCAAAAGCAGTAGAATGGGCCGTGAGCACCTTCGACCCCTACAAATCACCTGGACCGGATGGAATATACCCAGTCCTACTACAAAAAGGGTTAAGCCAGCTGCTGGGCCCTCTAACAAAGGTACTCAGAGCGAGCATAGCCCTCAGACACGTCCCTCATGCCTGGAGCAGCGCAAGAGTCACGTTCATTCCAAAGGCAGGCAGGAACGGCCACATCTTTGCCAAAGACTACAGACCCATTAGCCTCACCTCCTTTCTCCTGAAATCACTGGAGAGACTAGTTGACGGCTACTTGAAAAACAACCACCTAGCTCTTCAACCGCTTGCTGATGCTCAGTATGCCTATAGGGAGGGCAGATCTACGGACACTGCCCTACATCACCTGGTGAGCACAATAGAGACACAGTTAGCGGCGAAAGGTTACGCTCTGGGAGTATTCCTGGACATCGAAGGAGCATTTGACACCATATCATATGCAACTATAAAAAACGCTATGCACAGACGAGGAATACCAGAGACCATTATTGACTGGACATTGAGTATGCTATCAAATAGGAATCTGACCGTCTATCAAGGCGACACCTCCATCACGGGAATCCCTGCTAAGGGCTGTCCACAGGGTGGAGTCATCTCCCCCCTCTTGTGGAGCATCGTTGTAGACGAACTCCTAATAGATCTACAAAACCTAGGCCTCTCTGTCTACGGCTACGCTGATGACGTGGTCATAGTAGTCAGAGGAAACTTCCTATCAATACTTAAGGAGCTCATGGACATAGCACTTAAGACCACCCAAGACTGGTGCCAGGCCAGAGGTCTATCCGCTAATCCAAGCAAGACTAAGGCCATGATTTTCACCAGAAAATACAAACCCGAACCCGTTGAGTGTCTCAAGCTCTGGGATAAGGAGATAGAATACGCTACAGTAGTTAAATACCTTGGAGTCTATCTAGACCCAAAGCTCAATTGGAAGCACCACCTCGAGCGCAAGAGAACAACCTTCTATGCCTCGTTGTGGACGTGCAAAAGAGTCATGGGAAAAACCTGGGGGTTCAAACCCAGGGTCGCCTTATGGCTCTACAGGGCAGTACTGCTGCCTAGACTAACCTATGCTGCAATAGTCTGGTGGTCCAGGGTGAAAAAGCTTGAGACAGTAAAAATGCTTAAAAGCCTTCAAGGTAACTACCTGAGGGCTGCAACTGGCGTCATGAAGACCACCCCAACAGCGGGATTAAAGGTGGCACTCTGCTGCCCGCCTCTGGACAAGCTCATCATCCACTCCGCCAGACTTACAGCATACAGACTGAAGTGTTTGGGCGAGTGGAAGCGTGGAGGGCACAATCATCCTGAGCTAAACCTCCTCCACAAAAGCCCATTCACTCTGACCCAGGATCGACTACGGAAAAAAATTTCGGTAGAGAAATCCTATAAAATCCTAATCCCCACCAGGGAAGAATGGAAAAATCCGCAGTGGCTTCAAAGCCACAACGCAGACGCCTGGTTCACCGACGGCTCAGGAACAAATGGACGTTTTGGGGCAGGCGTGTACGGACCCAAAACCAACCACAGAATCAGCATCCCCCTTGGACAATACGCTACGGTTTTCCAAGCCGAGGTACTTGCCATATTGGAATGCATAAAACTACAAAGTCGACTTGAGGTAAAAAACAGACAAATCCTCATCTGCTCTGACAGCAGAGCAGCACTGGACGCTCTGGCTAAAGCCACCACAGAATCTTCTGTGGTCTGGGACTGCATGCAGGAGCTCAACAAATTGGGAAAATCCAACAAAATCACCCTAATGTGGATACCGGGTCACCAAGGCATACCCGGAAACGAAGAGGCCGATAGACTGGCAAAACTGGGCACACTGGATTGCCCAGTGGAGCCAGCTGTAGGGGTCCCCTTCGCTACAGGTAAGAAAATCATCAGGGACTGCTTGGAGCAGGAACATCGGGCTTCCTGGAAACAGAGTCAGGGATGTCGCCAGGCAAAAGCCATGATGGAGCAACCACTACAGAAGAAAACCAAGGCCCTACTTGACATGAGCAAGAAGAACCTTAGAACCACTATCGGTCTCCTCACCGGACACACGACCCTTAGAGCTCATCTATTCAACCTTGGCTTGACTGAGAGCAAGGATTGCCGAATATGTGGCGAGGAACCTGAAGACAGCATACACATTGTTGGCCGCTGTCCAGGGCTCGCCGCCAAAAGACACAGTTTACTGGGACGAGCCTTTCTCGAACCCAGCGATCTGCCCAACTTGAAGGTCAGTGACCTACTTAGTCTGGTAAGAAGTACCGGGCTACTAGCTGACAATTGACCTAACCACACAGTGGGTAGTTACAAAAGACCTTACAGATCTAGGTGACATCAAGGGCTGGAAACAAGCCCCCCACTCCAACTACTACTACTACTACTACTACTAATATAAATAGGATAGAAAACGAATTTACCGCGTGAAATTTGTAGGACCCGACGTTTCGGTGACGTTGCAGCCGCCGTTGTCTAGGGTAAACTGAAGAGCTGTCAGTCCGTTGTTTTGCGGGTAGGCCGCAAACCGCTGCCGCCACTGCGTAGGTTATAACGGTGGTGGGGGGCCGGGCTCGGAGCGCGGGAATTTTTAAAATCCGTCTTGCACACAACACTCACTGTATCCTGTTTTACGTCTTTGCGTTCGGCGTTCGGCGGCGGGAACATTTTAAGAAGAGGGTTCCACGTAGAAGAGAGTTTGTAGCCGTCATCTCTATTGAA
Source organism: Micropterix aruncella (assembly GCA_944548615.1). Taxonomy (NCBI): domain Eukaryota; kingdom Metazoa; phylum Arthropoda; class Insecta; order Lepidoptera; family Micropterigidae; genus Micropterix; species Micropterix aruncella. The sequence goes on along the minus strand of OX155971.1, from coordinate 9,700,333 downwards.
GTTCGGAGTTCTTCTTATTTCAATGGCTTCCCGGATCATGCGAGGAAAGTAGAATTGTTCCTTGGATAGAACAATGGGATTTTGAAACTGCATCCAGTGGTTACTTCCGCTATCCAATATATGTTCGCAGATCGCCGATTTTTCTCGCTGAACGTTTTTAACAGCTTTGATGTGTTCTGTCAGTCGCGTGGCTATGGGCCGTTTCGTTTGTCCAACGTAGGCTAGACCGCAGCTGCATTCGACTTTATACACACCCGGGGTTTGCAGTGGTATTACATCCTTTACAGGCCTCAAAAATCGAGCTATATTTTGGGTCGGTTTGAAGATCGTTTTTATATCGAATCTGTTTAGCATCTTACTTATTCGATCTGTCACGCGGTAAATTCGTTTTCTATCCTATTTATAATGTCAAACAACCGCGATAGTCTTCGATTTCATAAAATGTAATATAATGCAAAAGAATAATACTATAATATATCTAGATTGCTATATTGATATGTTTGTCTATGTATGTATATGTATGTGGGTATGTGTATATGTATCTATATGAGTACCTACGTCAGTTAGGATTCTCCACCCAAGTCAGAAAATAAGTCGTATGCCCAGATACAGGCTATATTTGGCCTAGTTGGGCATGCGCTGAGCAT